>JANBXA010000656.1:0-143189 GCA_030556225.1 Cricetiscus sungorus
TTTAATATAAGTTTGGTGTTAGCAATATTTCTAATAGTTATTTTAAACTTCAAGATAGTTTAAGGTATCATGAGATTTTATTGTTTCCATATAAGACAGTCCTTTCAAGGACTCTGAAGAGTTGAGTTACACTTTGGATGAAGATTGCACTTGAATCAGTATGTAAATTTTTTGATAGGATGATTGTGTTCATAGTAACATTAGACTCTGCCATTATCATTGCAAATTTTTCATCTATGGATAATATTTTAATTTAATACTCAAATGCCTTAATTTTTTTTAGATAATTCTGTAGTCCAGTTACTAGTTCCTTTTTGGCAAGTGCTGTCTTAAATATTAACCCATTTCTGTTAATCTAAGTATTTTCACATGGTCTTATCTTACCAGAGAAGGGGCTGGAACCTCAGCTATTTCCAGACTTTCCAAGCTGACACTTCTTACTACTTCCGGAATGCTCACCTCCTAGTCCCACAGTATTTTGCTTTCAAATTGGAAAACAGTGCTATTCATTAACTAATAAAAGAACCATATTTAAGAATGACATTTACCATCATCTCTCTTCTTTTCTAGTCTAAAATAAAAATAAGGGGCTTACCCTTAACATAGCAAAATAAAACATACAACAGTTATAAAATAAGAATAACATTTAAAAACATGTAGTGCATTAACATTGAGCAAGATTTAAGAAAACATTTTATAATCTATCCTATCTTTGCAAGTCTAAAGATCTACATGTAATTTATCTTTGATCCTAACCGAAAGGAAAACTATAACTATAACTATCTGTCATCAACTTCATCAAAGACCATGGAAGAATGGTATATAAACTCTAGAAATGACAGATACAACTCACTGCATGTTCAATCAACCAAAGTACTTCTGTAATGTTCCATCTTCAGGCTATAGGACATAGTGTGTCTGGCAGATGACTCGCAGCAAAGCAGGAAACTTTAAACTGTCCACATATTGGCCGTTTGTCAGTCACTTTTCTATGTGTTCTGACAATGTCTGAAAGACACTTCCTTTAAGCAAGAACCCTGCAGCAGATGTCAATCTTGCATTAGCAGTCGTTTTTCTGTGGGCCCTGCATATCTAATATATATAGCATAAACTCGAACAGTCCAGGCAATAGTAGTTTCTTGCCCAAATGTCTGGTCTTGCCATATTAAAAGTAAACTTCATAACAAGTTTTTCTTGTCCATCTTACTTTCTGACACTGGTTGTGTTGCAAGGAGCAGTTGTGCCTCACTGTCAAGAAAAACCCAAAGCAATTTTAAATGTGATATTCTGTAGATCTTTGAATGGTTTAGAATCCTATCCATCTCAAATACCCCTCTGTGTATCTTGAAAATTTAACCAACTTAACTCTAAGTTTTGACTACCATAGGTGTCTATCTATACTCGGTACAAATTTACACATTACATTTCTGAGTGAGCTATATAAACACAATACCTAAACAACAGGAGGAATACACATATCACAAACTTGACCTTAAATTGTATCAATAAATGAAAATCCATTCCAAAACAATGTATTCATATCTATAACATAATTCCATTTTTACATTTAAATAGATTGGTTTTGGTCATTAACAAATATAACCACCACATTTAATAAAAACCAACATTTATTAACAATTTTAGAGAATTTGGGTGTTGTTCTTTCCAAACTGCTTCCTGCTGGTAGGGGGTGCTGTCATGGGGGATCCTAAGAAAACAAAGAAATCCTGGCTGTAGTCTGCAAGGCTGTCTTGTCCCAACTCTTTTGAATGTTGGATCATCTGGGACGCTGTTTCGGTGGTCTTGCTTGATCAAACCATGTTAGTCTGGAAGGAATCCACAGCTTTTCATTTTCTGTGGAAACAAAAACAAAATCTTTTTCTCTAGGAACCTGTCCTTACAATTAAATTTTGATGTCAAAGCATTTTTAAAATATAGAAATTGAATTAATTTAGCAGCACTTATTTTAACAGTTGCTGCTTTTTTCTCAGCAGTCAAATGACTTAAAGATACTAGAACAGCATGTAATATCCAAAGATTCTCTGCTTTCAATATTTATGTGTCTTTTTTATTACTCAATTCTTTTTTTCCTTCATTTATTCTTTTATTATTGTATTTTACATGTAAAGACCAGTCCTCTATCTCCCGCTCTCCCTCTTACCCTATTTGCCCCCTCACATGCACCATGACCAACCTCCTCTCCCACCCATCCCCACCACTATTCCACATGTAGGCCTATGCTCTCCAGATGGGCTCATGTAAATATGACAAGTTATTTTAAATAGGGACTAGGACTTCTCCCCATCTCTAGGTTAAGGCAGTATTCCTCCATGTGTCATATGCCACAAGGTCCTTTTCTGCACCAGGAATGCATCCTGGTTCCATTGTCTGAGGTCCCTTAGACTGCTCAGTCTTTCCAGGTAATACCCATATTCAGGGGGTCTGAGTCAATCCCATGTGGATTCCCAGTTATCAGTTTGAGCAGACAATTAGCTTCTCCTTGTTAAGCCAGGTGTCTTTATGTATTCTGCAACCTGGTCTTGTATTCTCTCTCTGGATCTGGATTCTAGTTCGACTCAGTATTTAGTTTATGTATGTTTGCTTCTGTTTCCATCAGGTATTAGATGAAGGCTCTATGATGTTGAATAAGTTAGTTGTTCATGTCACTGTCAGGGAAGGATATTTATGCTATCCTTTCCACATTTGAAATTTTTTATGAGTGTTTTTACTAGTTAAGTTGAGTCATTACATGTATTTTCTGATGTAATTGTGAAATACATGAATTCCTTGATTTCTATCTAAGACCTTTGTCATTTGTACACAGCAGAGCTACTAATTTTGTCATTTAATTTTTATCCCACTATCCTTAATTAAAATGTATCTTAACTGTAGGTAATTTCAGGATATATATATGTGTGTGTGTGTGTGTGTGTGTGTGTGTGTGTGTGTGTGAGAAGAGATAGAGAGAAAATGTTGTGATATATATATATATATATATATATATATATATATATATATTTGCTTTGAATTTGGCCTATCTATATTTAACCAAGTGATCTCATGCTCTTGTTTTAATTCTGTAGCTACAATTTCACGTGATCTATTGAATACACACAGAGAATAAACATCATTTTATTGTTGCTTATTACATAGCCTTTCTGCATCTTAGATATAAAGGTAATGGTCCTCACCCAAGAATTTTACAGCATTTCTTCCCCTTCTGTTTTGCAGAATAATTGGAACATAATAATGTTAAATCTAGAATAAATATTACAAGTTAGACTATTGCATGCAGTACCATTATTCTGCTACATGGTTACAGTTTTCAATTTGTTCCTGATGTCTAATTGTTTTTTTACCTACAACAATTTTATCTGTAAGTCTCCATCCGAGAAGATTCCTGCAGCATTTTACAGCTAGTAGCGACATACATATGTGATCACATTTGAGATACAATAAAATGTTCACCTATATGTGGTAAGTTGATATCATCTAGTCTGGGCAATGCTAAGAGATTGTTCAGGACAATGATAAAAGATGGTAAGGTTCAAGTTGATGGATGACTACAAATACACAGTGCTTTTTGCACAAAGCAGAAGATTTTCACTTGCAAATATAAGTTTCTGTGATACCATGCATAAGATGCAATCAAGCCCTTCTTTATGTTGCAGAGCTTTCCTGGGTGCTGTTAAGTTTCAAGTGTAAGATTTCTCCAAATTCTTCATGGAGGCTTTTAATTCTATAAACTTTCCACTTAGCACTGCATTCATATATTGTCTCATATGTTTTTAATTCTGTATAGTTAAGTTTTGAAATATAGGAAGACTATAAATCCTCTCTTTATTTCTGCATTGACCAAGTGATGATGCACTTGATCATTATTCTGTTTCCATGAATTTTTAGGCTTTCTATATTTTGTGTTGTTATGGAGTTCTAAATTAAGCCATGGTGATTCCAACTTTTTTTATCTGTTGAATTTTGACCTGTGACAGAATATATGGTTGAAAGCATGATGGAGAATATCACAGACACAGCAGACCTGAACTTCTGGGAGATCATAGAATCTAGACACACAACTGGGGAGCATGCATGGGAGTCATTTAGGCCCTTTGCTTGTTGACAACAACTGTGTAGCCTGGTCTGTTTACATGACCCCTAGCAGTGAGACTAGATGTCACCATGTCATTGAGTGCAGGCTACTGTGATCTGTGTCCATCCTGGTCCTTTGTCTCCAACCAGGATTCAGTTGGCTGCTTTGATCCTGTGCTCCTCATGGTACTCAGTGGCAACTGGAGCAATTGATGTCAAGTTGAACCCTGGCTACTACAGAACCCCAGACACTGACAAAACCCTCAACAGCAACCCAGGACATGGTGATACCCTGGACCCATGTGGTATCTCTGGTCACCCATGTCTTTATGTGGTATGTCCCCTTACTCCACCTAAGCTGCAGGCTATGGACCAAATCCCTTGCCTCTGTATGGATACTGATGTCAATATATGGTATACAGTTCAACACAGACATCATCTAAAACTGGGCTCTGGCCTCAGACATGGCCTCAGGCAAAAGCTCAGCCTGGTTGTTATCCTTTATCTGAGTGGTAGCTATGAACTCAGATCAGGATGGAACTAATATCACCATGGCACTTGGACCATAGAATGCAGCTTAGGCTACATGGTTCATTTGGCCTTTGTGGCACCTTTGGAACATGGGCATCAAAATAGACCTCAGCTCTGTTAGGACCATACAGCCAAACTTAGCTCCATTGTTAGTTCAAAGAAGCCTAGAGAACACTTTGATATAGTTTCAGCAACTAAAAGAGATACACACCAATATTCAGCAGATGGATGTTGCCCTCTGTGCCCCCAATTATAGATCACACATTGTCAGGTGTAATTCCATATTTAAGCCCGAGGCCTGATAAATAATTAGAGTTAAAGCTGTATAAAGCAGCAAATAATGTGACTTTGACTGTAATCAGCCTACCCACAACAAGGCTACTTTGGGAGTTATTACAAAACTCTAATTTGGGGTCTCAGGTCCCTTAAATCAATGTTATTAAAAGTTTCCTGATCAAAGACAATAATTGTTCTCTAATATCTGTAAATCAAATCTCTGATACTCTGATGACAAGCAGGCCAAAGAAACAAAGAATACAAGTTATGTACTTGCTTAGAAGTATTTATGATCTCATATTTCAAAGGAAATTGCTGACATATTTATAGAATGTCTGTATATCTTTAAACTGTGGAAAAGATGTGTTCCTTAAATGTTCTACATAAAAACCTGATACTCTAAAGTAAAAATTACAACAGTTCACAAACCTCCTCAAATGTGTTGTATCTGTCTGTCACAACAAAGCCTCTCCTGACCTGGTCATCCAGATCTTGGTCTCCACAGTGACCTGTTACCCAGTCTGTGGCAACAGATATCAATAAAAATCAGAGGATACTAGAGGGCCAGAGGTCTACCAATGACCGTTGGCAGAAGCCTGGTCTGGACATCACCATGGGTCTGGGTGTCAAGAATAGTTCCCTTGCCAGGCTACTACTCAATGCCATCACCATGGGCCCAGGTAGCAAGCTGGCCTCCAACATCTTTCAAGTCATCGCCATCTACATATCTTCCTTTATGTATGAACCATTCTGCTTCTCTAACTTTCCCATTTATATGCCCCATATTTTCTTGATAGGCAGGTTCTCTCACTGTCTTCCCACCAGCCTGGGCAGTCTTTCTTCTCACCTGATGAAAAGGACACAGCATGCTTTACCCATTCTGACCAGAACTGCATCAGGTGGCTGTGGATATTTTCCTTCATTTGCATAATTTAACAATACCAACTGATTTCCACCCAACTCGTCATCCATCCTATGTTATTCTCCTCAATCACCCCTAAAGCTCTTTCATAACCATGGCTCTTTGTAATTCCCTTTATCTTTTCCTTTGATATAGCCACAGAAGATTTAACTTACCTCCTTTATTTCTCACATTTCAAACTCACAATCTTCTTATTCCCTCATTTGGGATGAATAAATAATTTCTGTAACCTGACCAAGCAGCACTCTCTGTCCTCCTCATGAATTTATCAAGGATTATTCTTTTTCCTGTATTTATTTTCGTATTGATTTCACTGCTCAACCAATACTTCACATCTCTCCTCCTCCAATCCCCATTTTCTCTCTTCCAACACACATCCATTTTTCTTCCTCTTATGTTTTAATTCAGAAAATTGCAATACTGCCATGGATAGCAGGCAGCCATGGTATGTCAAGCTGAAGTGAGACTAGGCACTCCTCTTCTATTAAGTTTGTAGAAATACGCACATGTGGAGGAAAGGAGGCAAGATAATCAGAGTCAGTCCCAGCTCTTAGTGTTAGGTGTCCCACAAGCACATTGCCATCGTACAAAACCAACCACCTCAGAAACTTGATGCTTTTTGCCTCATAGTGATTTCCCAATGTGCTCTCATGCCACAGACTGCTCAGTGGGTAGCAGGTCTGCATGGAGACCAAGACTCAGATGGCCAGGTGAGGAGTGGCTTCAGCTTGACAGACACAAACACACCTGAGGAGGTTTGGGAACTGATGCAAAGTTTACTTCAAAATATCGGGGTTTTATACAGAAAGTTCAAGGAACAGATCTTTAGCCACAGTTTAAAGATTTACAGACATACTATAAAGGTGTCAACAATAACTTTGAAACATGAAGTCGTAAATACATTTAAGCAAGTGTGTAGCCGGGAACCTCTGTTTATTTTGGCCTGTTTGTGGTCAGCATATCAGAGATTTGATTTGTTGAGTTTTGAGAATAATCTCTGTCTCTGAATAGTAAATTTCTAATAGTATTGATTTAAGGGCCCTAAGATCCCAAATTAGAGTATTGTAGTAAATCCCACAACAGCTTTGCTGCTGGTGGAATAATTACAGGCAGGGTCACATTGCGGGAAAATTCTTACAGCCTTAGCCCTAATTGATTTATCAGGCCCTGGGTGACATCTGAAGTCACAACTGGCACCTTAGGATCTGTATCTGAAGGCACAGAGGGCAATACCCATCTATTCACTGCTGATCTGTATCTCTTTCAGTTCCTGAAACTATATCTAAGTGTTCTCTAGGCATTTCTGAATTAACAGTGGAGCTACAGGCTAAAATATCCATAAATAAAAGGCAATATTTTTATCATAGTACAAAACACATCTAGCACCCTTTTCGAACAACCATCCAAGCAAGCACCTGTAGGGACCTGAACCACTTTTCCCCAGGAGGCATAACCACATATGTTGCGAACATCTGGACAGATAGCCATTGAGATTTCTTCTCATTGAGATTTCTACACTGTCTCCACTGGGGCTGGTATAGCAGTTCCCCTTTTTTATTTTTTAAGCGGAACAGCTGGAAATCACTCTGGAGGGAGCTGATGGAGTGAAGTGCTTTTCTGAAAAGAATAGGAAAAACCAAGCAAATTGTAAATAAAATAGTAGCTCCAATTCCTAGGGAAAAAATACTGAGTCCAGCTTAATGGATTCAGGGAATCATAGGTTTTCTGAAAACGTTGTTGCTAGGCCTGAAATGTCCCAAGTATCTATCTTTCTCTGACTCATGACTGTAATTTTCTCCTGCAATGCCTTGATATCATAGGTTAAATTGGAATCCTTCCATACTCCCAATAAATGTGCCTTAGTCTTGTTCCAATTAAAGGAAGAGTTGTATGGAAGATGTGTAACACAGATAAACTTAAACTCTGAATGACATTTAGTTGCTAATTGTGTCTTAAGATTTTGTATGTCTTGGCCCATTTCTATTATTACTTCTTCTAAAGCATTTATTCTAGTTTCTAATCTCAGAACTATTAACATCTGTTCTGAGAAGGCATAGGTGACATTCCTATGCATGTCATTTACAAAGGAAGCTGTCTGCATTTCCTTTACTAATGCTGTTGTAGAAACTGCAAAAGAAGTCAAAATGGCTATCAGTGCTGTGATTCCTAAAATTAATGAGGCAACAAATCTTTTTGACCTAATCAATTAATTAATTTTGTTAACAAGTTTATATCCAAATTATCGTACCAACTATCATTACCCAAATGTACTGGCAGCATCACATAAGCAGGCCTTTTAACAATCAATACAGTTGAAAAAGATTTATCATAACCTGATTGTATACAATTAGTTAATATGCAGGATCGACATTTAACAAAAAATCAGTCCCCTTCTTTCTTGATATGCACCAATTTGTTACATCCAAATATTATGGAATATGGGTAGGAGTGACAAGCAGTGGCAGGAACAGGCTCTGACTTGGCAGCCTTTGGTTTCTTTAATATTATAACATTGGCTGCTGCAATTAACCTGAATATATCTGGCTGAGGATTATTATATGTCCCATCTGGTTTTTGCAAATACCATACAGGTGACACCCACCCTGCTGACTAACATCTTCTTATGGACTCGTTTTTTGGAGGAGTATATCCTCCAAATTGAGTAGAATGATCCTTAAGGTAGCCAGAATAGTCATGATCGGGTGATGGTACAGAGAAATCCCACATAATTTCTCCTGAAGTCAAAGAAGAAAACCTTGTTCCAGCTTGAGGAAATCCACAATGAAGCCAATTAGACATCTGATCTTCATTTCCCTCACATAAGCTATCTTTCTTCTATTTTACCATGCAATGTGACAATCTAAAAGCCAGCGGCTGATTTACTATCATAGTCTCATTAAAATTAGAGTGTCCCGAAGTAGCAATTTGTAGTTGCCACATATGCCGCTGTTCTGGACTCCTACTTGTAACAGGTTTATTATCAGTAGTATCAGTGAGAAAAGTTCTATAGCTGACAGGCAAACAACCAGCTGGAGGCATACCACCAAGAGCTATACAGATTGGTAAGTAATCTGCTCTACCCTCATAATTTATGTTCCCAGATGAATTAATTCCCATATGAAAATCAAGAGTTCCCCCTAGCACATCAGTAACATTGGTCATAATTTTAATGAGCTCCGTATTTCCCAAAACCACCGGATATAAGAGTGGAGGCTTGGGAATGTATGCCCATTAACTTTCCCTGTTTAACCCGGAATTCATTGATGAGACAGCAAGAAAAGCAATAAAAATTGCTACAGGTATCTTAGGAGTTTTTGTTTGAGCCAGTACAGTAGGAGCTTCTCATTGTAGTTTCTTGAGTTGACTCTGTGTTGGCAGATCACAGTGAAGTTCACCTTCTGAGGCAGTTTCATTGTCTTTGTTTGTTATTGTCAGACTCATCAGCTGCTTTCCCATTGTCTGCAGCTTGCAGTTTATCCGCCTCTTTGTTTTCTGTGACAGTCTCCTGCTGATTCTCCTGAGAGTCTCCTGCTGGTAGGGTCTGACAAGTCTGTTGAGTGCCCCATTTTAATGTAAATGAAAATGTTGTCCTACCTTAATACCAATACCATTCTAGTGAATCAATCTGGGAGAAACTTTCTGGTGACATTTGTCAGTGTTTGTGCCTTGCCACCTTGGAGTTTTGTGTTTGGAAGATGATTGCCTAAGTTGAAAAGTGAGAGTGAATGTAGAGTGAAGACAACTTGGTATGCTAGATCAAATACTACCTTTAAGCAGAATTGTCTTAATCATTCTTCCCTTACATTTTTTGAATGTCTTGTAATGGCATGAAATTAAGACATTTTACTTTATCTGGACAGTATGAGAAATTCCATGTAGTTTTAAGATCTATGGACCCCTAGGACATTACAGTTTCCTAAGTTATAGTTACATCTATAAATATTGAAACTAAAAGTACACTTTTTCATTAGAGGCTGTGCTTACCATGGAAACAAAAAAGTAATGTCTAGGATTCTAGGCAAGGTACTGCAAAAAGAAGCAAACTAATTATTGCTCACCCCCTGACTTCATGTCTGAAAACTGATGTTGTTTCGTGGCTAAAGTAATCAATCCAGGTGTCTTATCCCAAAGGCACATGATTATTCTAGACTCTTTCCCTGGAGTTCATGGTGAAATGGTTTTCCAATTAATTCTCAGTTTTGTTTTATTTTTTGAGGGCAAAAAATTCTTATTTTATTTCTGTTTCTTTGCAGTAAACAAAAAAAATCTCCCATTTACCCATACTACATGTGATAAAATTTTGAAGTATGACAACCAAAACATTAAATCAAATATCTGAATGTAGATATTAATCCTACTCAAACATCTAAAAGTAAAGGAGGAAAGTTGGGAGTTGTAGAAACTGTATTGTGTAGAAAAAAATAATTTCTTAACCAACATTCTTTCTTCATTTTTATGTTAAACAATAAAATTATAAATTTCTTAATTGTGTGCTTACTAGGATAGCTGTATTCCATCCCTTGACCATTTATGTCCACATTTATCATGAATTGTTGCATAAAATGTTAAATAAATCGAAATATAAACCACTGGCTCAAAAAATGACCTATTTGAATATCTGTCTATCCTTCAATTTGTCCATCCTTTGTTTTCTGTTCTTTGATCTTTTCCTATTTCCTCCTATTAATATTAACATCTGATATTTTACAGCTTCCTTGCATTTTTCTTTTTGATGTCCTTTCACATTTTATTTTTAAATTAGGTCAATAAAAGGCGTGATTATTAAAGACATTGACTGATATTTTTATGTCATGAAGTGTTTCTTCTAGTAATCTACATGCTAATTATTAATATATTTTTGATGGTGCTCTATACCTTGGTATGAAGCAAACACATTTGGTTTTTTTAGTTGATATTTAGCAACAAAGAAAAAGAACCAGTATTTTCCCTATGTGAAAATTAGCCATAGCAGAGAGTTTCATAATAGAATCAAATCATTGTAAGCACAATGAGAGGAGAAAAGTTGCATTTGGCCAGATATCCATGCCTTTTTGGGTCACCTATGTATCAAACACACTTACTTTCCTAATTCATTTTTTGTTTCAGGTATCTTCTAAGATGACAGCTAGATGAAGACCTATGCCCCAGCCTCCTGAGGACAATCTTGTCTAATCTCTTTCAATTATCATTCTTTATGAAGCTTGCTGAGGACACTTGCTGTGAGACTACAAAGGGCCCTATGATATGTGGGGTGCCATGAGTTTCTAGACACACCTGGATTTACACAGACACAGAAAAGCTCTCTCCTCTCTCTCACCACCTCTCTTTCTCTCATTGCAGAGTATATTCCCCAAATTGGATATTCAATCTGGAAGAGGCCAGATTCCCACCTAGAAGAAGCTCCACAATCTGACCAAATCAAGTGTGGAGTGTGGCAGTCACAGGAGTTGCCTGAAGCTCTTCTTTCACATCCTTGCCTGCCCAGGCTACTACTATGAGAAGGTGAAGGGGAAGCATCAGATGAACCTGCAAAATCATAGTGGTTTCCTATGCAACATTGGTGTGAATACTATTACAGAGTGTGAAGACCTGCTGTCTCTTGGCTCTGCAAGTGAAGCCATCTCTACCACTGCTGCTGTAGTCCCAGCAACTACAGCAACATCATTATGACTGTAGAGATACGGTGGAGTGTCATGAGGTCAAACCAACAGAGTTCATTAGACAATATTCTCTGATCATGTAATATTAAATTACTGAATTTTTAAAATTGATGATAACTGCATCCTTCATGTGTCAGTTCTGGTGCACTATCTCAGGAATTAATGATGTTGCAACATCCAGTTATTTAAATTATTTAACGATTTAATTATTATTAATATGTAATCAGTAATCACTGGATCTCCCAGTGTCCTTCATACTCAAGGTACTGCTTCTGGCACCAATCATTTACTGTGTCTAATGAGGTGGTAGCAAAACTAATTGATGACTTCATCATAATTTAAGTAATCAAATAAATAAATAATTGGATGGTCCTACATACTTAATTCCCATAATATGAAACTACACTCCAGTGATTGTCAGGGGATGTAACACTTAGATACTTAAATAAAGCCACACAATTAATTCCCAGGTAGGACTGGCCAGACTCCAATCATGAAAGATGACATCATGGCCAATTTAAATAATTAACATATAATTAAAAAATAATTCATAATATGGTGATGTAGCATACATAAATATCACATGGTATAGTCAGAGTGAACACTTACAGGAATAATGATTGATTTAAACAATTAAATTAATAAAAATAAATGGCTTTGTACATTAACTCCCATAAGGTGGTACCAAACTCCAGGTATCATGGCTGAGGTAATTATCTATTTAAATGACAAAATAAACATGTAATGAGATGATTTAATCTTTGATTTGAACAATAAAATGAATGAATAACAATATAATATTTCATAATTCACCCCTGGGGAGATACCAAAATGATATTGTCATTTAATTGAGTAATTAAATAATGAAATGGCATGCCACAATTAACAGCAACAAGGAGGAAACAGACTCCATTCTTCCTCAAGTAGATAAAGACAGAGTTGAATAATTAAATAAACAGATGATTAGATGGTTTGGCACCACTGACTCTCACAAGGTGGCTCTAAACTTCAGTGATCACAGATTATGTATTGAACCATATTAATAATTAATTATTAAATAATTTGCATTATCAATTCCTGGGAAGACTTTTCAGACCTGATGAAGTATGATGTCATCACAGAATTTTACGTATAATAATGCAATAACCAAATTATCAAACTTTCTTACCTGTTGAACTCTGTCTTGATGTCATCATCAATAAACTCTGTGTCTCTGCTGTTGTGATTCAGGAGCTGTGATGATGAGTTCCCATCTGCGAAGTTACTAGTGGCTACAGTGAAAAGATGGCAAGATTAGGAGCTTCACCACCATACCTGAGAGAGAGAAACTCATTCTTCTCTGTGACATCATCCATGGTGAGGCCTCTATGATGGTGATGGCACATCTTGTGCCACTGCTTCTTGATGAAAGTGAGGATGTGGAGGAAGAGCGGGGAGGCAAACACCCGGACACTGATACTCAGCTTGGTGGAGTACTTGTACATTTTCTCATTGGGTAGCATTGTGTCTTCTGGACTCAATCTCCCAGCTTTCCTCACACTCTGGGCACCGATTATAGCACCGGCTTCTGCTGTGTCCATGGCTGCCACTTCCAAACCCCTGACCTTACTCCTGCCTATAAACACAGTCTAATTGTAATAAAGGATGTTATCATCATTTAAATATCAAACAAGACAGAAAATTTTAACTTTCTCTAGGTTGCACCAAACTACAGTCATCATTCATGAAGTAAGGATCTATTTAAATAATTATTCAGATAATTAAAAAATTGTGTGATGTCACATAATTAACTGCTAAGGAAGACTGGCCAGATTCCAGTCATAAAAAAAGACATCATAGGTTTAAACAATTACATTGTATTAAATAATGATATAATCAAATAATGTGATGATTTCCCATATGTAATTCCCCAAAAGGAAGGCAGCCTTGACTCTGTGAAATAGAGAATGATTTATTTAAATAATCATAGAAATATTTAGCTGGTCTTGTGTATGTGTATTAACTCCCACAAGGTGGTGTTAAACTCCCCGTATCATTGATGGCACAATTATAGTTTTATGTAACAAAATAACCAAATAATTAGATGATGACAGATTATCATTCTGGTATAAGGTGGTTCCAAACGTGATGCATGTTTGATGTGGTCATCACTGATTTAAATAATTTGATGGTATTTTATACTTGACTTCCACATGATAACCTAAAATTTCACTGATCTTTGATTATATGAAGTCCTATTTTAATTGTTAAATAATTATATAATCACAGTATGAGATGGTCTTGCACACTTGATTTCAAGGGTGTCCCTTACGTGACTCCCACATGATTGTGCCAAACTCAAGTGATCATTGATTATTTAATCATAGATTTGAATAACATGTGGAAGTGATTAAATGTTATTGTGTATCCAGCGTATTAATGGACATCTTATAATTTATGTTCATTGGATTTCTTATTAGAGATGAACTACCTCTGTCCAATTATCCCCTATCCTAGCCTAACAAAAAGGTTAACATCTTCATAAAGAAAGCATGAAGGAATATTACAATGTAATATTCACCTTTTGTTGGATAAATGTGAGTCTTTTTATATTCTTAATCCCGTTTTACTATTTAGGGAAGATGACATTTGTCAACAAAAGTCTTGAACTGTTACTTTTCAAACTGATATTAGTTAATGTTGAATTGGGTAATATTAATAGCTGCAGGCCAACTTCTAGGGATTTGTTCATGCCCTGGTTAGAAGAATCAAATTCCATATATGCTGCCATCAAAATTGTATGAGATACATAGCTTGGGATAGTAAAATATCCATTGATAACCTTACATCTAAACTTCATTTGGCTTCTTGGGCCCATGATGTAGGGAAGGAGAATTCCAGCAGGAATGCTAGGCAACAGTTATGACCCAACATTCTGTCTCATTCTCCTACACATTCCACATGCTAATATAACCCCACCCACTCATGAACTCACATTATATTCTCACTGATTTTCTCCCAATAATGAAAGCCTCTTTATTGAGTCATACTTATTTTCAGTTCTCCTATCAAGCAACTACTATTCTATAGTGATCTACATATGAAAGTGAAATCCTGAGATTGATGAGTAGTTAAACATAATTCCAATGCTCTAATTTTCATATTTCCAGAATGAAAACAATAACTTTCTTGTGCCTCTAGGTTAATCCATTTCTATTTACTTAAATTAAAACAAGCTTCTCTTCATTCTTTTATCTTTAAGGCAACTTAACTATATGGTATAGATGCAAATATGGGGAGAAAGAAGGTGAGTGAATAATTGTAGCAATGAACAAAGACACACAAAGAGAAATAGAAACAAAAAAAAACTGATGGGAAATGCATTCTGTAAATATGTTTCTTGCATTAGTTTATGAATAAAGAACTGTTGGCCAATTGGAAAACATGATAGATGTGAATAGGAGACAAGGAGGATTCCAGAAGTGTAGAGAGATTTAAGATGGAGACCCTACAGTGTAGAATCCAAGCCCCTATCTCTGGTGAGATGATACCACATAGAAATACTTAGATAAATAGAAATGGGTTAATATTTAAGATAGAGCTAGCTGATAAGAACCTAGTAAGGACCCTATAGCTTTATATATAATATAATGTCTCTGTGTATTATTTGGGCCTGGTGGTGGAAGCAAACAGGCAAGAAAAAATACTCACAACACAAAACAATAACAACAAATTCCTTGGCCATAAAAAGGCAGTTCTGATAAGAAAGAGCCATGCTCCGAGCTTCCATGCCAATAGATCAATTAGGTTACTTTTAACACCTGGAAAACTAGTTTTAAAAAATCAGAAAAGATATATTTTATGTGAAACTTCTCTGTTAACCAATTAAATGAGAAATGATTTGTTAAATCAAAATGTATTTTATTTCTCAAGCAAAGAGGATTAATAACTGCCATCATTGCATCGTTTGATCATGGTTTATTCAACTCGATTAGATAAACCTACCATGGTCTTAGTATAAAGTGTTAGAAGTTATATTTGCTCCTCTCCAAATGCAAGCTGTCTGACAAATAAATAGAATTTTACATTTTGCAAAGAGTTTCCCAACACTTGATGATTGTAATTGAGTTGCTGTTTCTTATTTAGGAACTTTCCAATACAAGACACCACTCTCTACTTTTTGACGTTAAATGATTTTAATGAAGGTAATATGTTGGAATACTGCACATGATTTCTGTTTTATGTATATTGCATTATCTCTGCTGGCAAGGAATGACTGGACAATCTCATCCTCCCACTGATGCCTACAGTGAAAAGAGAATACAGTACGCAGCCATTTCCCACAAAGCTCAATATCACCTCACTGAGACACAACCCTGTCTTTCTCCCTTCCTTTCTTTCTCTTTTATTCCTTCTTGCTCCATATTCACATTCTCCTCCATCATCTTCTTCTCTCCTCTTCCAATTTTATTCTTCAAGACAAAGTCAATAAACAGCAAATTCTTATATGCTTGTTATCACCAATGACCATGCCGTTAAGCAGACAGCAAAGTCTATTTTCAGATTAAACTCCTGGATTCCTGATTTTTTTTTACAATGTTTCTTTGAAAGGTACTAATAATGATATGCTATCTACCATCTCACTATGTCACAGCCTTACTAATGTAAACAATTTTCATAAAATCCCTATAACAAAGTGCATGATTCTATTTTGCCCTAATTGTTATTCTTTTTTCTCCATCCATGAATCCATGGCTGACATTCTTCTGGATTTATGCTGCAAACTTAATTATCACACACAGTGTATTAGTATTTTTTGATGTGTGATCTAATATATTACCCAGGTATGTATCAAACACTCCCTGCTCAGGCTCTTTTACTTTCCCCATTTCCTATAGCTGGGATTAAAATCCACTGCTAACACAGTGATAATCAAAACCCTTATGACTTGTTTGCATTGTTATTATAATTATCATACTATTTTATTAAAATTATTTGCATTATATTATTTTAGTGAGATAGACCTCAAAGTTACATTAATTTTTCTTCATACACCACTAACATACTGATATTATCAAAGTTTGTCCCTTTGCATAGTTCTATTTTTACTTACTTGTATTTATTTTCTGTGTATGTATTTTTTCCATAATGTACATATGTGTACCACAAGAATATCCAGTAACCAGAAATGTAGAAGAATGCATCAGGCACCTTAGAAATGGAGGTTTAGAGCGTTGTGAACCATCATATGTAGGGAGGGAACCAAACTTGCATCCTCCTGCATAAATCAGACCTTGGTTGCTCTTATCTTTCCAGAACCTTATTATTGTTTTAACAGGAGTCATATTATTTCAGTCAAACCCAAAATTGCCATATCAAATATTAAATTCCTGGTTTAGAGTTTGTTAGATTGGGCCAAAACATTTTCTGCTTATCTTTTGAATTTCTAACAATGTTGGTTTACTTTCGAATTTCAATAAAGTCTTTTTTGACAGGAAGTGAGATGAATGCTACTAATCCCAGTACTTTGGTGTCAGAATGAGGCATATCTGTGAGTTTGATGTTAACCTTGTCTACAGAGTAATATACAGTACACTCAAAAAAAATCTGTCTAAAATAAGAGAATCTTCATCCAGGTTTTTTTTGCTGATTTTATTCTCAACATTTTGCAAAGGCAAAAGAACTCCATGTTACAGCCCTTCCCTGTAATCAAGTTGAAATCCAGAAAATCTAGGAATTACACAGACAATTCATGTCCAAACACAAACAACAACAACAAGACACCAAAATACAAAATAATCCCTTAATATGTACTTCTGGTTGGATGCTCAATGTAATGTTATGTATGTACTCAGGTATCCACCACTGGTTCATCATGCTGCCCATGATCTAACCATGACTAGTTCATTGAAAAGTAGAATTGAGGTGAAGTCATTTTATCTATCCAGGGAATAGTCAAAATTGACTTATTCTCATTTATCTTTTCTACCTTTCCTTGCATAGATTTTTATCTACCACTCTTGCACTGCTTGGCACATGTCCATGACACTCAATGTGGTCTTAAAATTTTGAGGAAGACATGAGGTCAATTTCTATCCTTACATCAGTGGGTGGTATAAAAATAATTATAATCCTAAACACATCTATGATTCTCTCTCTTCACCTCCTTCTGAGTCATTCCACTTCCTTCTTACTTTTTCCTCCAGCTCTCTCATACTTGATTTAAAAAGCTTATATGACAAAACAGTGTCCCCTTAATTACAAAAAACATTCCTGGTTTTCTTATTCTTCCCTCTCCAAGTCTTCTTTGTTTCCTGTCTCTTTCCCACTCCCACTCACATATACATTCTTCCCTCCCCTGAAACCCTCTCCCTACCACACTCATCTGTATCACTTTTCCTGTCCCTTTGCTGATCTAATACAGAGGCTGAGGAACTTCATAAGCTCTATCTCCTATTTCCAATATTGTGATTACAAAAACGCGACAAGGAATGAACAAATGCCAGTCTTGCAACTGTGCTGGGTTTTCCAAAATTTAGTTGGTTTGTAGAACAAAATTGGTTTGGTTTTATTGCCCACATAAAACAACATATATGTCAAGAAGCTGACATTCTCTTAAGATGTCTACCTCTCCGTGTGGGCATTTTATACCTCCCTCCTTCTCACAAATGCCAACCACATCCCCATGCTGGCTTTTGTTTGAGTTCTTTATTTTGAGAATTGTTGTCTCTATATAGCACAAGAAAATATGAAATTTAACTATTCTTTACTTGGCAGACCACCACATCATAGAAGTTGAAATTATAGGAATATGACACAGGCCTCTGTATTATTTCAATTCCTCATCTTACTTTTTTTCTAACAAATGAGACATTTTCCCTCTGGTAGTCCAAGATCATTGTTCAGTTTTGTCATATTTGTGTTCACTAAGCCGTGTTCTGCTCATGTTATAGTGTCAAAATATTGTTGTACATCTCTGCAGTAGGCTTGAAGATATTTTTCCCCTTTGATGCAAGGTGTTTTCATGTTCTCAGATTCTTGTTCCCTCCTCTAACTTCCATGTCACTGAAAGGAGATTTCACAACTATGCCAATAACGTAAGCACTATCCACTATTCTATTATCTTAAAGTACAATTACTCAACAGACACTATGCCATGATTAAACCTGCCATTCCTATATATTCCTCCTTCCCCTCCACAATGATGGCTTAATACATACCTGACATTATGCCAGTTTACTTTTGGTTCTTAATGCATCCTCATAGTTGGCCTTAATCTTATATTTCTCACATCCTGATAACTATACACAATATAAGGATCCCAACGCAAATATACACCATAGAGAACTATGATCTGTTTTTATGTTTGTCAAATAAGTTTGTTTTGATTAATGGCTGTTGGAGCTGATATTTAAATTTTGTTCTTGTTTTTCTGTATTCAAGATTTCTCTGAACATCTCAGGGATGATTCTTGGAATCCACCCTTTGCTTCAATAGCCGTGTGCAAATATTTATATTTGCTGAAAATATAAATTCCAAAGTTCAAGGTTTTCCTCACAAAGCAAGGATTTATTCATAGCACAAATTTTAGATGTTGAATAAAATACATGGGGGAAAATTGGACAATATTTGTAAAGAATATTGACAATGAGTTTTGAAAAACTATAGAACCTTGTTTGGTGACAAGTTAATAGAAAATAAGTATATAAAACACGTAATCTTGAAGTAGTGTTGAAAAATACACAGGTGTCTTGAAAAAGAAGCTAAAGATCTTCATCCACAGAACCATATTTTCCACTTTCTAAGACAATCTTCTTCTAATCTTGAACTTCTGCTTATCTGACACAGGGAAGATTCTTATATAAAACCAACAAGTTTTTTTTTATAAATCACACAGCCTAGAAGTCTCAGTATATGTATGGGAAACTCTCCTCCCAAAAATTAATGGGCTACTAACGTGACATCTAATCTTCACAGGAAGAACAGATCTTTCTTCAGGAGTGAGTAACTAGGTCTCCAGTAACAATAAAGTTCCATTGTGTTGGAATCAGAGGAAGAACTATATACTTATGAAAGGAGACTCTTTTCATAATGAATCTCCTAGGAAAATTTACAAGCAATCAAGTCAATTTCTTGTGACTTGTTTTCTCTATGACAATAATAAATAACAATAAAAGGATGAAATATGGACAATGACAACTGAAGAGGTGAATGTTTTAAACAAAACATTTACATATAATATGAATTTGTATCTAATGAAAAGAGTAATATAAAAAATATAATATAATATAATTTTAAAACATGAACTACTTAAAAACCTTATCCAACATATTAATATTTGACCATAAAACATGCATAAATATGTACAAACTATGGCTAAAAATGCATACCCTAGCTCTGGTGCGGGATTGGTCATCCTGTCAGATTAACCTCATGGTCAATTGAGTGTTAGCTCTCTAGAAACTTTCAAAGTAGCTTAAATTATGTAGTAATCAGAGAGTTACAAAGGAAAGTGGAGCTCAGTACATAAAGCACACTCACATCATTATTACTGGCTTACTTGGGTATTTCCTTAGCCAGGTTGAGATTTATAATGAGGTACAGAACTGAAGATAGAATTCTCAGAAGAGGAAATCAAAAATGGTTAAAACCACTTAAGAATGTGGTCAACATCCTCAGCTATCAGAGAAATGCAAATCAAAACAAATCAGAGATACCATCTTACTCCTGCCAGAATGGCTGAAATTAGAAACACCAATGACAACTTATGCTCAGGAAGATGTGGAGAAAGGTGAAGACTTCTCAACTGCTGGTGGGACTGCAAAGTTGTACAGCCATTGTGGAGATCAATATGGTGGTTCTTTAAGAAATGGAAATCAATGTACCACAGGAAGTGGCTATACAATCTTAGACATATACCCAAAATGATAATACACATGCATGCAACAAAGACATTTGTTTATCTACATTTGTAGCACCAGTATTTGTAATGGAAAAACCTGGAAGAAACCTAAATGTCTCTAAACTGAAGAATAGATAAAAAAGATATGATGTGCACATTTAGACAATGGAATAATACTCTGCAGAAAAAAATAGACAGGAAAAAAAACAAAGGGGGGGGGAAGGAAATCTTGAAATTGTCAGGCAAATGGCTGGAACTAGAAGAAACTATCCTGAATGAATGCGGTAACCCAGTCACAAAACAGGAATAGGATATGTACTCACTCATATATGGATATTAGAAATACATCAAATAATCACAATCCTATACTTCACAATGCCAGAGAAATTGAAATAAAAGGAGGAATCTAAGAGATTCATACAAGGTCTTTGCAGAAGAGGAAAGGAACAAGGTCTCCTGAGCATATTGGGAGTTTGTGGGTAGTGAATAGAGAGGGAGGTAGGAAAAAGTGAAATGGAGGAGAGGAAAGTACATGGGACTAGGAAGAGGGAGTCAGAGGAGGAATAGATGAGAGAACAGTTAGACAAATTGGAAAGAAATAGACAGAGGGAGAGAGACAGAGAGAGATAGATACTATAAAAAGAGAGACATTATAGGTTTGAAGAGAAAACTGACATTACAGAAAGGTTCATAGATGTATAAGACTAATGCTCTCTAACAATTTAAGCAATAGTGGAAAGGCCCTACCCCGCAAATGAGATTGATGACTAACGTATCCACCACCATAGAGACCTCATCTAGTAGTTGATGAAAAAGAAGCAGATGCCCACAGCTAAAAACTGAGCTGAACCTGAATCCAGATGCAGAAAGGGAGGAAAATACCATGCTACAGAAAACTACAGAGACAGCTAACCTAAAAAAGGAGGCATAATGGGCTAGGAAACGATGATTGGACTGACTCAGATATGGGTCTCTGAAAGAAGGCCTGGACTGCCTAAGAGACCTCTGACAGTGGAATCATGGTGTATCCCGGCTGCACAGAAAGACTGTGGGAGCACATTTGCCATGGAAGAATACTCCCTTACCAAGAGAGAGGATGGAGAGGGCCTAGCCCTACATTATATGAGAAGACAGATTTAGTTGATCTCCCCTGGAAGGTATTATGCTCCTAGGGAAGTGGGGTGTGGAATGGGAGGGAGATCAGGAGCAGGAGTGAGAGAGAGAGGAGCAGGGATGTATGGAGGGATGGAGGAAATCAGAGGGAATTGGGATCAATATGTTAAATAAGAAAAGATAAATAATAATCAAAGATCAGTGCATTAAAAAAAAAAACCTCACATATTCATACTGGGTAACCTCCACATCCCCCCTCTCTCCAGTAGACAGGACCATCAGGCAGAAACTTAACATTGAAACAAAGGAAATAACAGAAGTCATATCCCACTTGAGTTTAACAGGCTTCTATAGAATATTAAAAACAAACACAGAAGAATATACATTTTCTCAGATCAAAAATGAACCTACTCCAAAATTGACCACATATTAGATAACATTGCAAACCTTAACAGATACAAACATAAATAATGATGGAATAACTTCCTGTATTTTATCAGACCACCATGAATTAAATTTGGAATTCAACAGAGCACATATTGTACAAACCTTACAAACAAATGGAAACTGAACAATGTGCAATTACACCATACCTGAGCCAAAGAAGAAAGAAAGAAAGAAATGAAAGATTTTCCAGAATTAAACAAGAAGGAAGACACAACATTCCCAAACTTATGTAACATTTTGAACGTTGGAACATTGGAATTAAGAATGTTGATTGCACTGAGTGCCCATATGAAGAAAACTGAGGACAGTCACAATCGAAAATTAACAGCAAAACTTAAAGCATTAGAAGAAAAGAAGTAAACTCACTCCAGAGGAGTAGAAGCAAGGAAATAATCAATTTGAGGACTGAAATCATTAAAGTAGCAAAAAGGAAAACAATACAAAAAGTCAATATAACAGATTTACATTTTCAAAATCAAGATAGAAAAATCTTTTCCAAAACTAACCAGAAAGAAGAGAAAGAACATGAAAATCAACAAAATCAGAAATGAAAAGGGGTACATAACAATAGACAATCAGGAAATACAGAAAATCTTCAGGTCATACATTGAGAATATGCACTCCACAAAATTCAAAAATTCAAATGAAATATCCAAATTTTTGTATAGCTATCACTTAGCAAAATTAAACCAAGAACAAATAAGAAATTTAATTACAACTAAGGGAATAGAAGCAGTTCATTCATGAGTAATCCACTTTCATGATGTTCATATTAGAAAAGAGAATGGACACGGGATGCCTTGGCATTCATGGCCGTGGTACACCACAATCAGTGTGCAGGTACAATTCTGCCCCATATCAACTGCACCAGTTACCACCAAGGGCCTGGGAACTTCCATGGACTTGTCCCTTGGCAAGCTGCCAAGTTTGCTAGATGTGGACACAGGGAAGCATTGACATTCCATGTCACCTTTCCCCTTTCCTAATAGGGCCTTACTCAGGGTTCCCAAACTAACCATCTCCTAGGTGTCACCAGGCAACCATTCTTAGATACTTGCACATCTGTTACAATCTATCCCCTAGCTACAGCCTTCCATTCCCCAGCCCTCAGCTGGGACTACTCAGGAAACTTCTCTTTCATTTCTCCAAAGTCCTGAAGTCCCCCTCCAACATGTTATTTCCTATATATTCTGTAGAATGCCACCTTCCTCTGGCCTGGCAAAGGTACATTCAGACATATACAAAGAGATTCAAGGGGTCTGAGGAACGGCAAATTAGACACATAGGTAAAATAAATATTATCAGTTGCTACAAGAGGGTGCTTGCCTTTAATCTCTCCACCTTCATACATACTTTCTCTATTATCAATGTCTCCCTCCCTGACTTTTATATACATTCCCATCCATGGCATCCATGGCATCCAGGGCAACTAGGTCTGTCTGGACCCCAATGATATTCTTTATACAGTATGGAAATGCTTCTCAGTACACAACAGAGAGCTGGTCTCCTATGAACACAAACAGACTACAGAGGCCCACCATGACACAGCTGATATCTTGTAAGATGACTATTAGATGAAGAACACTTCCCTTGCCTCCTGGAGACCACCTTCTCTAATATCTTCCAATTCACAGTCTCTACACAGCTACCTGTGAACATCTGCCATAACATTACAAAGTGCCCTCCGTGGGTCTATTGTGTGGAGATGTGTGGGGAGATATGAGCCCCTAGACACACCAGGCATGACACAGACACAATTATTCTCTCTCTCTCTCCCTTCCTCCCTTCCTTCATCTTTCATAGTCTCTCTTTCCCATGAAAGAGCATATTACCCAAATGAGTGACTGACTTGGGAAGAGGCCAGGGTCCCACTTAGAGGAAGTGTCACGACTTGAACAAACCAAGTTTGAATTAGTAACAAGGGTCGCCCTGCAGCTCTTTCTCCAGACCCTGGCATTCACTGATCTCTACTATGAGAAGGACAAACAACACCTCCAGAGACAGAGGAAGCATCACAGTGTTTACTAAGGCACTATTTCTAGGGATGACATCACAGGGTGTGACGAGCTGTTCTTTATTGGCTCTGCAGATGAACTCAACTGATTCACCTCTACCACAGCCTCTGCTGCTGTGGTCCTGGCCACAACCGCAGGCTTACCATGACTGCAGTGACTTGGTGGAGGGTCATGATGTCACGCCAACATAGTTCATTACACAAGATCCTCTGCTCATGTGAAGATTATATTACTGAATTTTTAAAATTGGTGATGACTATGTCCTTCATGTGTTGGTTATGACGTATTGTCGCAGGAAGTAATATGATGAAACTGTCTAGTTTTTTAAATTATGTAATCATTTAATTATTAAATTCTATTATTATACAATCATTAATGACTGGATTTCCTAGTGTTCCCCATGCTCTGTGCAGTGCTTCAGCACCAATTATCTGCTGTGTCCATTACACAGCAGCCAATTCCTTAATCGATAATCCCATCCATTTAAGTAAACAAATAAGTAAATAATTAGATAGTACTGCATACTTAATTTCCATAAAATGGAACCAAAGTACAGAAATTGTCAATGAAGTAATACATAGATAATTAAGTAATGCCACTCAATTAACTACGAGGGAGGACTGGCCAGACTCAAGTCATACAGGACAACATTATAATCTAATACAGTAATTAATATATAATTATATAGTAATTGAATAATGAAATAGTGTTGCATACATAAATACCACATGGTGGAGTCAGACTGAACTTATCTTAAATTAATGCTTTATTTAAATAATTAATGAATACATATTTAGTGGCCTTGCATATTAAATTACAAAAGGTGGCACCAAACTTGAGGTATTATAACTAAGGAAAATTATAACTATAACTATCTAGTCTTCAGCTCCATCCAAGTTTCCATAAGAATGCAATATTTCCTGAGAAAACAGGAAATTCCATGTAAGCCACCTCCAAAACTTGAGAAACAACTGAGACAGCTGGCTGTGTGAACAGACAACCAACGTTGATCTGCAATGTTGGGACATTTTTGTCCTGCATGCCTAGAATTTCTGCCAGAATTCCTGTGAAGTAGGAATTTGTAAGGACTGTCCTACCTTGTCTTGGCAAATTTCAAAGATCTTTTTAATTTGAATCCATTATTTGTTTTGTACAGCATACTGTCACCAGTCAATGCAAGATTTTGTTGCCCAAATAACTAGTGTTTACACAATGAAAGTGAACTCCATACGGAGATGCTTCTATGCCCATCATTCTTTTATGAAATAAATTGGTGCTGCCTGGATCAGACCTGTTTCTCTGTCATGAAAAGACATGTTATTAAACACCTTAAATGCCATATTCTGTAAGTTTTCAAAGTGTTTGAAGATCATCTATCAAAATATATCTGTTTTACCTTGAAAACATACCTACCATGACTGCATGTTTGACTATTATAGATGACTAACTAGTAACTTGTATTTCTTAATTATACATTCATTTGTAAGAGTAGAAACATTTGGAGTACAGCATAAACAACTTTACATTTGTTTCAATATACCAATGCCTATATGAATGTAACATATTTGAGGTTTATGTACCTTTTTATCATATATTCCCCATAAATGATGACAAGCATCCTTAGTGTATCAAATAATTAAAAAGTACCCATCCCACCATTTAGGAATATGAATGATTTCTTTTCTAGAATTCCTCCTGTTGTGTGTGGGCAAAGTCATCTTTGGGAAATCATCCTCACCTTTTTTAGAGTAATTGTCCAGGAGTCCTGAGTAATCTATTTGTTCTAGTTGCATGGATGATATGTGAACATGGCTGTTTCTAAACATGACTGTCATTTATGTGTCCAATATGTTTGCATGAGTGTATTTACTTCATTTTGTCGAATTTGGGCACTGGTACAATTATTCACTCACCTACTTTCTCACCATATTTACACCTACACCTACACCATTTGGTTAAGATGTTCCAAAGTTAAGAAAATGAAGTCGAGGTTACTTTAATTTTAGTACGTAGAAATGGATTAAGGTAGAGACCAATAATGGTAGTCTTCGTCCTAGAAATAAGAAAATTAGAGCATAGGAAATATGATTAAATACTTATCAATGCAGTTGTATGGCATAATAATGATTTCATTTTCATGTGTATATCACTATAGGCATGCAGTTGTTTGATAGACTTGAAAATAGGTATAACTCAAAAAAAAACCCTTGCAGTTTAATCAGTGAGGCTATAAGGTTAGTACATTAGTGGGTGTGCTTTTTAGCAAATGGGAGGTGTACTTAAATTTAACAGAATTTTGGATCATAAATGCCTGGCAACCCTTCTGGAATTCTCTATTCTGTTATCATGAGCCAAGAACCAGATAGCAACTTCAATTGGATATTTTAGTCTTCAAAGATAAGTATCTCATAAAACATTTGTGGAAATTGATTCTCCTAACCAAGTCAGAGCCAAACCCTTGAAGTTGGGCTACAGGTATTAATATTATCCATTCAAGATTACCTATTATCAGAGATTAAAATCTGTGGAGAAACAGTTCAAAGAATTTTGTGATGAATATCTTCTTCCCAATGAAGTAACACTGTGTATTAAGAAGGTAATAAACTCACATTTTTTCAACAAAAGGTGAATTTTCCATTGTTAACTTCCTTAAGGAATGTTCAAATCCATTTGATAGAATAGACAAAGAGATAATTGGATCGCAGATCATCTCTAATGAGGCAGCTGCCCAACATCAATTATCTGGTATTCTCTTAAACCTTAGATACACAATGACATTTAATCATTTTCACATCATACTGCTCATATCTGTGAATAACCAATCATACCTTTAGTTTGGCACAAATCTTGTTTGAGCAAAGTAAGAGATAACTTGTAGGTGTGTAGTGTGGTAGAAGTAAAACCATGAATTAAAAAAAATTAAAAGACTTAAAGTTATTTATCAACGGGAAAGTGTAGCAGTGTTTATTTCTTCAGCAAGGTTTTAATCTGCCTCTTAGACTAGAATGTTGGAAAATGTGGTGGGTGTGTATATCTAATGAGGCAGCTGCCTGATTCTTATATCGGCTTGACTCAAACAAAATGGATACACAAAGTCAATACCAAATTTTAAGATTGTACTTATAGTGGCTTCCGTAAAACTTGATATGACATTATGATGATATGACTGGGTTACTTAGTCATTTAAATAGATCATTACATCAGCCATGATACTTCGAGTTTAGTGCAACCTTGTTGAAGTTTATGTGCAAGGTTATCAAATTATTTATTTGATTGTTTAATAAATCATTATTCCAGGAATAGTTCAGTCTGACTCCACTATGTGGGATTTAAGTATGCAACACCATCTCATTATTCAATTATTTAATCATTATATAATAATTACTTGAAATGATGATAATGTTATTCTTCATCACTGCGGACTGGCCAGTCTTTCCTGGAAGTTAATTGTGTGTCACTTCTTTGACAATCACTGGAATTTGGTTCCATCTTATGGGCATTAAGTGTGCAGGACCATTCAATTATTTACTTATATGATTATTTAAATGATGATGTGGTCATCAGTTAGGGGTTTGGCTGCAGTGTGATGAACACAGCAGAAGATTGGAGCCAGGAGCAGCACCCAGTGCTTGAGGGACACTGTGAGATCCAGTGATTAATAATTACATAATAATAGATTTCAATAATTAATTGATTAAGTAATTTTAAAAACTGGATGATTCAATAATTTAATAATCAGATGATCAGAAGATCTTGTCTATTGAACTCTATTGGGTGGATTTCATGACAATCCAAAAAGTCATTGCAGTCATGATGAGGCTGTTGTGGTGGCCGGGTCCACAGCAGCAGCAGCGGTGGCAGCAGTGATGGAGGTGCCTTCACCTGCAGAGGCAAGAGAGAGCAGCTCCTCACTCTCTGTGATGTCATCCCCAGCAATGCTGCCTTGGCAATCTCTATTATGCTTCCTGTGCATCTGGTGCTCCTGCTTGTTTTTCTCATAGTAAAGGGCAGTGAATCAGGGATGTGGATGAAGAGCTGCAAGATGCCGCTTGAGATTGCCACACTCCACACTTGTCTTGGTCATATCATTTCAGTTATGACTCATGAAGGATGCCATCCTCAGTGATTTTAAATTTTTAATAAATTTAATAATGGGGCGATAAGATGATCTTGCCTAAAGAACTGTCTTCAGCTAATGTCATGATGTGGCACCGAGTTTCTGCAGTCGTGACAAGGCCACTTCAGCTGGTATACTTGCAGTGGCAGCTGCTGTTTCACTTGCTGAGCAGAGAGAGAAGCTAGTTGCACTCTGTGACATCATCCCTGGCAATGCATCTATGATGGTGATGGGCCTCTGGTTCTGCCCCTGGTTCTACTCATAGTAGAGTAAGGTGATAGAAGGAATTTGGAGGAAGAGCATCTAGCACCCAATCTTACTGCCACACAAAGCTTGGTCGAATTGTTGCACTTCTTCTCATTGGACAGCATGACAACTCCTGGTCTCTATCTCTCAGTGACCTTGGAGCTCTGGGCACTGCTGCATATTCTCGGGCATCTGTTCTAAAAACTGCCATAGCCAAACACTAAACTCCTATCTCTACCCATTGATTTTAAATGTTAACTATGTCAATAATTGGATGCTCTTGCTTAATTGACAACCACACATTGGCACCAAATTCAAGTGATCATCAATGAAATAATGGCGTATTTACAAGTAAATACTTAGGTAATTAATTAGGTGATATCACATAATTGACTCTCAGGGAGTACTGGCCAGACTCCAGTCAGGAAGGAGGATATTATTGATATTATTGATATGAAAGATTAAGCAATTAAATAATGTGATTAAGAGGCACACTTAACTCCCCCAAAGTGAAGACACACTGGTCTACTCCTGGAATACATAATGATTTCTTTATGTAATAAAATAAATGAACATGTAAATAAATATTTAGATGGTCTTGCATATTAACTCCCACGAGGTGCCAAACTTGAAGTCCATGGTTGACTGATCACTTATCACCCAATATACATAACTAAATAATCAAGTAATGATATATCTCATCATCCACTACCCCAATGTGACACCACATCTGACTCATGCTCATTGAGCAAGAACTAGCAATACAATCACAAACTCCTACTGACTCCTATAGTGGACAGAGATTAGAGTATACAACCATATGACACAAAGCTTAACATAACCCCTCTGACAGCCCATCCCTTTCTCCCTCCATCCCAGCATGCCTCCCTCCCTCTTCCTTCCATTCCTTCTTTCTTCCTTCTTTCCATCCTTTCTTTCTTTCTTTCTTTCTTCCTTTCAACCTTCCTTTCTGCTCCTTCTTAACTTCTTAACTTCCCCGTTCATCTCCTCCTTCTCTTATCTCCTACATTCTTATTGTCCTAGACAAAGGCAATATGCTTAGAGGCATGTTATCGACAATAACCAAACTGTTAAGCAGACAATTATGTCTCATTACTTATTAAATTAATTCCTAAATCCCTGCTTTGTTGACAAATTTTGTTAGAAAACTACTAATAACAAGATGCTATCCACAGTTTCATAATAACACAGATTTCAGTTTCTACCCCAAAGTCCCAATCCTGACATCATTTAACACATGGTGTCCCTATAACTAAGTGCAGAGTTGTTTTTTGCCCTTATTTGCATGTTTTTTCTCTAACAATGAAACCTTGTTTGACATTCTTATGGCCTCATGCTGCAGACTTAGTTAACACATGCAGTTTATTACTATTTTTTGAAGTGTGATCCCATATATCAGTTTTGTATCAAAGACCCCTTCCTCATTCATTTTTGCTTTCTGCATTCCTGTAGCTGGGATTTTAACCCTCTAGCAACCCAGTGCTAATCAACCATTATGAACTATTTGTATTGTTATTATTATTACCCTTATTATATTTTTATTATCATTTATTTCATTATATTACTTTAGTTTTGTGATTAGCCATAACATTCATGAAATACGTCATATACACCACAAAGGCCTCAAAGTAATATTAATTTCCCTTCCTTTGCCTCAAACATTCTTTTTAACATTATGTATATTTATTTTCTGTGTCTTTATTTTGCTAAAATTTATGTATATGCATGACAAGAGTGCCTGGTACTCAGCAGGGCAAGAGAAAGCATCAGATTCCTTGTGAATGGAGCTGTAGACAGTTGTAAACCATGTAGGGAACCAAACTTGCATCCCCCAGCAAGGGCTCACCATGCTCATAAACCTGGAGAAATATCAACAGAACCTTATTAATGTTTTTAAAACAAGTCATTTTATTTGTATCAAACTCCAATATTAATCCCAGTTCAGTTTTCTCTTCACACTTCTAATGGCTTCCTCTATTATGATATCTCTTTTTTTTTTATCTCTCTCATCTATTTCTTTCCCTACTTAATTTTACTCCTCCCTGAAGTTCTCACCTCCTTTTTTTGTTGTCCTAACTCTTTCTCCACTCTACCCATTCTCAGTATATTGTGCATTTTGTAGGACTATGTAAGTATCTCTTTAACATCGTTCTTGTTCCCCAGCTTCTGTGGTGTTATGGAATGTTGGCTGGTGATCCTTAGCTCCATGTCTACATCCCAAATATGAGTCAATACATACCATATTTATCTGTTTTTTAATTGGGTTTCTTCATGTTGGATTGTTTCTTCTGGTTCCATCCATTTGACTGTGGATGAGTAGTACTCCATTGTGGAAATGTACTATAACATCTTTATAGAGTTTTGTTACGGGTCCTCGATTTTAGAAATAATTCTTCTATCAACATAGATGAACAGATTTTTTTTTTGCTTAGATGTGCATCTTTTAGTTATATGCCTAAGAGTGAGATTGCATAAATCATGGAATTAAAAAAACAGTACCCTACTTCTGATATTTGTGATTGCTGAGTTGTTCATCTTGCCATCTTTCATTCATCCCCATTTGAGTGAAATCTCTCTATAATCCCCCTGAGTTGCTTATTGTATAGTAATCAAATGTTAGAAGAAACTTGGGGTTTAGGATATATAGCACATTCACATCCTTACTATTGGTAACCTGGGAACTTCCTAAGGCATGGTAACATTTACAATGTTTGGAACTCTTGAAAATCATTAGAATTTTTACTTCCATGTCATTATATTGAAGACTGAATTAATATGGAATATGATAGTTGGAAGACTTTTAAAATTTATATTGCAATATTACTCCAAATGAATATGAACAAGTTAAAAAGAACTGCCAAAAATTAAAGAGTTCTGTTATTTTAAGATAGACGTTTGCTAGGAATCTCTTCCTGTTTCACACAATCTAAACACCATTCTTGACTTCATAGAGAAGGATAAAAAAAGAAAGAAAGTAGTACTTGATCAAAAGAAAGGAAAGAAAATCACAAAGAAGAAAGAGATGTAAAAAAAGAAAATTAGAAATGAAAATATGTAGCCTGATATTTACCCCTTGTCTTATCTCTTCTTATCACTTTTTGTTATCTACAAATAGATTTGAAGAGTTTGGCTCATGATTAACTTTTGGTGTCTGCTTCTGTTTCCAACAGTTACTATATGAAGGTTCTAGGAAGTCACATAACTTAGTTATCAGTCTCATTATAAAGAATGAACATATTTTTTTATTTTTAAACATTAATTTATATTGTGTTGGACATGCCTTTTTTAAAAAATGAAAACAAACATTTATAAACAATATTTGAGAATTTGGGCATCGTTCTTTCTAAACTGCTTCCTGCTAGTAGGGGGCGCTGTCATGGGGGATCCTAAGAAGATGCAGAAATCCTAGCTGTAGTGCTCTGCAAGGCTGCAGTGTCCCATTGATTTTGCCTCAGGGGGTCTTTCTCGATCAAATCACATTAGTCTGGAAGGAAACCACAGCTTTTCATTTTCTGTGGAAACAAAATTAGAAATCAATTATCCCAGTAGCTTGTCTTTAGTCTTAAATTTTGAAAATTTTGAAGTCAAAGCATTTTAAATGTATGTATGTATGTATGTATGAATAATTTATCCAGCAGCATTTTTACCATTCTTTTTTTAATAATATTATAATTTAAAAATTTTACATGTGGATCCCATTTTTCTCTCTCTTCCTCCCTCGAACCCACCCTCCCTCCTTCCCTCTTACCCTCTTTCCCCTGTGACATGCACCTTGGCCTTGGCCACCATTCCCTCCCATTCCCCCACCCCCATTCCTCTTGTAGGGCTATTCTGTCCAGGTTGGGTCACATGAATATGTCAAGTCATTTGAAGTAGGGACTAGGATTCCTCTCCAGTCTCTAGGTTAGGGGGTATGCCTCCATGGGGGATGTGTCCCCAAAGTCCTTTTGTGCACCAGGAACAGATCCTGTTTCTACAGTCTGAGCTCCCCCAAACTGCTCAGTCCTTCTAGATGTGACCCATATTCAGGGGTCTGAGTAAGTCCATTGCTGGGTTCCTAGGCATCAGTCAGGGGTGCCCAAGCTTTTCCTTGTTCAGGTCAGTTGTCTTTGTGAGTTTCTGCAACCTGGTCTTGTACCCTCTCTCTGCATCGGGATTCTACTTCGACTCAGTGTTTGGTTATGGGTGTTTGCTTCTGTTTCCAACAGGTACTAGATGAGGACTCCATGATGGTAGTTCATTTAGTTGATGATCTCACTTTCAGGAAAGGACATTTATGGTAGCCTTGACATGGTTGCTCAAATTATTAGTTGGAGTTGGTCTTGTAGTTCTCTAGACCATTCTTTAGGTTCAGTTTTATCTTCAAACCTATAATGGCTTGCACTTTTATGTCCCCCCTCACCCTGACTGAATCTATCTAGTCACACTTGTTTTCCTCTTCTCCCCTTCTCTTTCTCCTAGTTTTTTCTCCATCCTCTGCCCCCCCCATTTTCCATGTGCTCTGGAGGACTTGTCCATTCCCCCTTTTGTGAGGGCCCACATATGAATCTTTTAGAATACACCTTCTATCATAGTTCATCTGGTGGTATGTACTATAGGCTGGTGTTCTTTGTTCTACATCTAAAATCCATATATGAGCTAGTACATACCCTGTTTCTCTTATTGTGACTGGGTTACCTCATTCAGGATGGTTTCTTCAAGTTCCATCCACTTGCCTTCGAATTTCAAGATTCCGATGTTTTTTTCTGCAGAGTAGTATTCCATTGTCTAGATGTGCCACATCATCTTTATCTATTCTTCAGTTGGGGGGGGGCATTTAGGTGCTTCCAGGTTCTTGCTATTTCAAATAATGCTGCTATAAACAATGTTGAGCACATGACTTTGTTGCATGGATGTGAGTCATTTGGGTATATACCTAAGAGTATAATTGCTGGGGCCTGTGGTAAGCTAATTTCCATTTTCCTGAGGAACCAATATACTGATCTCCAAAATGGTTGTACGAGTTTACTCTCCCACCAGCAGTAAAAGAATGTTCCCCTTTCTGCACATTGCCTCCAGCATTAGATGTCTTTGGTGTTTCTAATTTTATCCATTCTGGCAGGAGTAAGATGGTTTCTCAAAGTCGTTTTCATTTGCGTTTCCCTGATAACTAAGGATGTTGTACATTTTCTTAAGTGTCTTTCAGCCTCCTTAATTTCCTGTATGAGAATTCTTTCTTCAATTCTGTACTCCATTTTTAAATAGGGCTATTTAGTGTTTTCTTGAGTAGTTTATTGAGTTTATTGTATATTTTGGAGATCAGCCCTTTGTCAGATGTAGGATTGGGAAAAATTGTTTCCCAGTCTGTGGGTTGCTGTTTTGTCTTGTCAACTGTGTCCTTTTCTTTACAGAAACGTCTAAGTTGAGGAAGTCCCACTTATTAATTGTTGATCTCATTGTCTGTGCTATGGGAGTTATGTTCAGGAAGCAGTCTCCTATACCAATTTGTTCAAGAGTACCACATACTTTCTCTTCTAAGAGGTTCAGTGTGGCTGGATTTATGGTGAGGTCTTTGATGCATTTGGACTTGAATTTTGTGTATGGTGATAGACATGGTTCTATCTGCATTCTTCTACACCACATCATGCAATTTTGCCAGCACCATTTGTTGAAGGTACTTTCCTCCCCCCATTGTACTTTTTAGCTGTTTTGTCAAAAATCAGGTGTTCATAGGTGTGTGGATTAATATCGGCATTTTCGATTCAATTCCCATGGTCTACCTTTCTATTTTTGTGCAAATACAAGGATGTTTTCAGAACTATAGCTCTGTAATAGAGCTTAAAGTCGGGGATGGTGATGCCTCCTGAAGTTCTTTTATTGTACAGGGTTGTTTTGGCTTTTATACAAGGATATATCCTTTAGAGGCTAAGGATATAAGAGGCTAAAATGAATATCAAAAGCATATAGAATGTTGTAAGTATTACCCTGAGGCATTTTATGTAAGGGTGATTTTTCTCTGATTTCTCTCTCAGCCTCTTTGTCGTCTGAATAAAGTAAGGCAACTATTTTTTTTTTTTAGTTTATCTTGTATCTCGCTATTTTGCTGAAGGGGTTTTTCAGCTGTAGGAGTTCCCTTGTAGAGTTTTTTTCTGGAGTCGCTTATGTAAACTATCATATCATCTGCATATAGAGACAATTTGAGTTCTTCCTTTCCAATTTGGATCCCTTTGATCTTTTTGTGTTATCTTATAGCTATAGCTAGAACAACCAGTACATTATTGAAGAGATATGTAGACAGAGGACAGCCTTGTCTTGTTCCTGATTTTAGATAAATTGCCTTAAGCTTCTCTCCATTCAGTTTCATGTTGGCTGTTGGTTTACTGTATATTGTTATTATTATGTTTAGGTATGTTTCTGTTATCCCTTCTCTCTCCAAGACCTTTATCATGAAAGGGTGTTGAATTTTGTCAAAGGCTTTTTCAACATCTAGGGAGATGATCGTATGGCTTTTTTTTTTCAGTTTGTTTATATGGTGGATCTCGTTGATAGATTTTCATGTTACACCATTCTTGCAACACAGAGATGAAGCCTACATGGTCATGTTGGATGATTTCTCTGTTGTATTTGGTTTGCCAGTATTTTAATAATTATTTTTCATCAATGTTCATCAGGAATATTGGTCCGCAGTTTTCTTTCTTAGTTGTATCTTTATGAAACTTCAGTACCATTGTGAATGTGGCCTTGTAGAAAAAGTTTGGTAATGAGCCCTCTGTTTCTGTTGTGTGGAACAATTTGAGGAGTATTGGAATTAGATCTCCATTGAATTACTTGTAGAATTCTGCACTGAAGCCATCTGGCCCTGAGTATTTTTTTTGGTTGGAAGGCTTTCAATAACTGCTTCTATTTCATTGGGGGTTATAGGTATATTTATGCTGTTTGCCTGTTCTTGATTTAATTTTGGTAAGTGATAGTTATCCATAAATTTGTCCATTTCCTTTGAATTTTCAACTTTTGTGGAGTACAGGTTTTCTAAGTATGACCTGAAATTTGTCTGGATTTCCTCTATGTCCATTGTTATGTCCCCGTTTTCATTTCTGATTTTGTTAACTTGCATGTACACTTTCTTCTTTTTTATTAGTTTGGATAAGTGTCTTTCTATCTTGTTTATTTTCTGACAAAACCAACTCTTTGTTGCATTGAATTTTTGTATTGATTTTCTGGTTTCTATTTTATTTATTTCAGCCCTCAAATTGATTATTTCCTGGTGTCTACTCCTCTGGGGTGAGTTTGCTTCCTTTTTTCTAAGGCTTTCAGTTGTGCTGTTAATTCTCTAATGTGAATATCCTCCATTTTCTTTATATAGGCAATAAGTGCAAGGAAATTCACAAGTAACACTGTTTTCAATATGTCACATATGTTCAGATATGTTGTGTCCTCAGGCCTCTTGAATTTTAGGAAGTCCTTAATTTCTTTCTTTGTTTCTTCTTTGACCCAGGTGTGGTGCAATTGAAAATTGCACACTTTCCATGATTTTGTATGGTTTCTGCGATTTGTGTTGTTGTTGAATTCCAATTTTAAAGCATTTTGATCTGATAAGATACAGGGAACTAGAGTGGAGGGTCACCAGCCTATAATTCAAACTACCAGAGGAACTAGGATACAAGGTGTATTCTAAGAGGTTCATATATGGTCCCTCACATAGGGAAGGGACAAGTCCCCCAGAGCACATGGGAAGTGAGGGGGCAATGAATAAAGACAGAAATAGGAAGTGTGAGTCAGGGTAGGAATATAAGACAGGAAGAGAGAGAGAGAGAGAGAGAGAGAGAGAGAGAGAGAGAGAGAGAGAATAAAAGGTGGAGCCATTATTAGTTTGTGGAAAAAATTGAACATAAAAAAAGGTCTCAAGACATACAAAAATGACTCCAACAAACAATTTGAGCAACTGTGGAAAGTCTACCATAAATGCCATTCCCTGATAGTTAGATCATAAACCATCATGGAGCCATCAACTAGTACTTGTTAGAAACAGAAGGAAACACCCATAACTAAACACTGAGTTGAACTAGAGTCCAGATGCAGAGAGAGTGGACAAGACAAGGTTGCAGAAACATACAAAGAAAGCTGACCTGAACAAGGAGGAGCTAATGGACCCCACAGACTGATAGTGGGGAATCCTGCATAGGAATGACTCAGACCCCCCTGAATATGGGTCTTAGCTAGAAGGACTGAGCAGTCTTGGGGACCTCAGAGGGTAGAAATAGGATGTATTCCTAGTGCACAAAAGGACCTTGCAAAAACACCCCCCATGGAGGGATACTCCCTTAACCTAGAGACAGGAGAGAAGTCCTAGTCTCTACTAAAAGTCAGTTGACAGACTTACATGACCCCACCTGGACAGCATAGCCTTACTCATGGAATTTGGTGGGAGGTTGGGAGGGGAGGTTGGTCAGGGTATATGTAAGGGTGTATAGAGAATAAGTGGGTGGGAGGGAGGTTGAGGAAAATGGGATGAACATGTAAAAATTTTTAATTATGTTATTAATAAAAACGATACAGTAAACTGTTCTAATTCTTTTGTATCTGTTAAGGTTTGTTATACTACCTAGTATGTGCCTGATTTTAGTGACGGTTCCACGTGGAGCAGAGAAGAAGGTATATTCTTTTGTGTTTTGATGTTCTATAGTTGTCTGTTAAACCCAGTTGAGACATAACTTCTGTTAGATCTTTTTTTCTTTGTTGAGTTTCTGATTGGTGGTCCTGTCTACTGCTGAGAGTGGTGTGTTGAAGTCTCTCACTATGAGTGTGTGAGGTTTTATATGAGGTTTGAGATTTAGTAGCATTTCTTTTATGAATGAGTGTGTCTTTGTATTTGGTGCACAGATGCTCAGAATTGAGACAGGTTGGTGATGGATTTCTCCTGCGATGAATATGAAATGACCATCTTCATCTCTTTTGATTAATTTTGGTTTGAAATATAACTTGTTAGATATTATGATAGCCACACCTGCTTGCTTCCTGAGTCCATTTGATTGGAAGAACGTTTCCCAGTTTTTTATGCTCAGGTAATGTCTATCTTTAAAGCTTAGATTTGTTTCTTGTATGCAGCAGAAGTATTGATTCTGCCTTCATATCCATTCTGTTAAGCTGTGTTCTTTTATAGGCAAGTTAAGACCAATAGTCTTGAGGGAGGACCATTGATTGTTAATGTTTGCTTTAGATTTGCTTTTGGCAGTGGTATTATGAATATATGTGTCCTTCTTTACCCTTGGTTTCTGGTGAAGTGGCATTATCAGTTGCCTATGTCTTTGTGAGCATAGTTAACTTTCTTGGGTTGGAGTTTTCCTTGCACAGTTTTCTGTGGGCCTGGATTTGTAGACATGTATTGTGAAAATCTGACTTTTTCACTAAATAGCTTGTTTTTTACAACTATAGTGATTGAGAGTTTTGCTGGGTATAGTAGTTTAGGTTGGCATTCATGGACTCTTAGTATTTCTAGAACATCTATCCGGGACCTTCTGGTTGTGCACGCCCAACCTCGACCTGCAAGGAAGATGCGACTCCAGGAAGATCTTCTTCATGCAGTTTTAATCAGGATCCTTGAAACATGTTCTTCTGACCCGCGTGAGTCTGGGGGACCCCTGCACAGGCTTAAATACCCTTGCACTAACCAACCCCAGTGAGCTACGTGAAAACTGCAGATAGGCTACTCTAATGCGGAAGCAGACAGGCTGAACATACTTAACCAAATAAGGGCTGTTTACGCCTGCCAGAGAGCACCTACCCTTGGGGAGCTGGAAGGCGGAAGCCAGCACCATCTTTAAGGCAGGGCACTTCGTGGCTTTCTACATCTGGCCTTGAGAGTTTCCATGTAGAAGTCAGGTATAATTCTGACAGGTCTGCCTTTATATGTTACCTGTCCTATTTCCTGAGATGCTCTTAATATTCTTTATTATCCTGTATGTTAGGTGTTGTGATTATAGCCACAAGCACAATAAAATATCTCAGGGTAACACTTACCAAACATGTGAAAGACCTATACAATAAGAAATTCGTGGCTGTAAAGAAAGAAACTAAATAAGATACCAGAAAATGGAAAGGTTTTCTATGCTCTTGGATGGAAAGTATAAATATAGTAAAAATGGCAATCTTGCCAAAAGCAATCTTCAGATCCAATGCAATCCCCATTAAAACACAGCACTATTATTCACTGACCTTGAAAGGATAATAATCAACTTCATATGAAAAAGCAAAAGACCCAGGATAGCAAAAACAACCCTTACAATAAAAGAACTTTAGGAGGCATCACAATTTCTGATGTTAAGCTCTACTGCAGAGCAATAGTTGTGAAAACATCCTTGTATTGGCACAAAAATAGGCAGGTAGACCAACAGAATTGAAGCAAAAATACTGATGTTAACCCACAAATCTTTGAATACCTGTTTTTCGACAAAACAGCTAAAAAATACAATGGGAGGGGAGGAAAGCATCTTCAACAAATGGTGCTGGCACAATTGGATTATGGTGTGTAAAAGACTGCAGATAGCCCCATGTCTATCACCATGCACGAAACTCAAGTCCAAATGGATCAAAGACCTCACCATAATTCCAGCCACACTGAACATTTTAGAAGAGAAAGTAGGAGGTACCCTTGAACAAATTGGTATAGGAGACCGCTTCCTGAATGTAACTCCAGTAGCAAAAACACTAAAATCAACAATTAATAAGTGCGATTTCCTCAAACTTAGAAGATTCTGAAAGGCAAAGGACACAGTTGATAAGACTAAATGGCAGCCCAAAGACTGGTAAAAATGTTTTAACAATCCTACACCTGAAAAAGAGCTGATCTCCAAAATATACAAAAAAAAACCCTCAAGAAACTAGTCAACAAGACATCAAATATCCCTATTGAAACAGGTCTGGATGAAAATATGAATAAATTTAATTAATTTATTTATTTAAAAAAAAGATTTTTCACAGATTATGTTACATCATGTTTGTGAATTTATTGACATAGTCCCTGAGTCTTAATTGGCATAAATAATTGAAGATTAATTGATTATCTGCCATGCTCTAATTTCTCACTAATGATGGTTTAAAAACTGGGCAAAATAAGTTATTAAAATATCAATGTGCCCTCTGAAACAGAATTATAGTTTGTTACAATTATAAAAAAATCATGATATACTGTCTAAAACAAACTCTATTAGGTGGAATAGTAGTTTCATAGAGTTATATGAAATTAATATGCAATTGCCATGTTGTCATACCTGATCGAACTTTCAATATCTTTTCAGGGTACGAAATACATTTATTCTGTATTTTCCTAACTTTTCTAAACTTTGGGTTGATTTCATTATTAGAATAAAAATTATTAAGGATTAATTTGTACAAAAGCTAATTGTTAATAGCTAATTGTTAAAAGCTAATTGTTAATAATTGTTAATAAATCAATAAAAATTTAATTGACAAGAATAAAAAATGGGATACAGAATTGAAGAAAGAATTCTCAAAAGAGGAAATCAAAGAGGCTGAAAGACACTTAAGAAATTGTTCAACATCCTTAGCTATCAGTGAAATGCAAATTAAAACAACTTTGAGATACCGTCTTACTCCTGCTAAAATGGCTAAAATTAGAAATACCAATGAAAAGTTATGCTGGAGAGGATGCGGAAAAAGGGTTAGACTCCTCCACTGCTGGAGGGATTGCAAACTTGTACAGCCATTTTGGAGATCAGAATGGCAGTTGCTCAGGAAAATGGGAATTAGCTTACCACAGGACCCAGCATATTAACTCTTGGGTATATACCCAAATGACCCACATCCATGCAACAATGACATGTGCTCAACAATGTTTATAGTAGCATAATTTGTAATAGCAAGAACCTGGAAGCAACCTAGATGCCCCTCAATTGAAGAATGGATAAAGAAGTTGTGGCATATCTACACAATGGAATACTACTCTGCAGAAAAAAAAATAACGGAATGTTTAAATTTTGCAGGCAAGTGGATGAAACTTGAAGAAACCTTCCTGAATGAGGTACTCAGTCACAATAAGAGAAACAGGGTATGTACTTGCTCATATATGGATTGTAGACTTAGAGCAAAGGATCACCAGCCTATAATAAAAACCACCAGATGAACTGAGATACAAGGTATATTCTAAGAGATTCATATATGGTTCCTCACAAAAGGGGGAAGGGGCAAGCCCCACAAGCACATGGGAAATGGAGGGCAGTGAATGGGGAGAGAACTAGGAGAAAGAGAAGGGGAGGAGAGGAAAACACATGTGTGACTATATAGATTGAGTCAGGGTGAGAGGGGGGCATAAAAGAGGGAGCCATTATTGGTTTGAAGAGAAAACTGGACCTAAAGAAAGGTCTAGACAATGTCAAGACAGACTCCAACTAATAATTTGAGCAACCATGGATAGGCAACCATAAATGTGCTTCTCTGATAGTGAGATCATCAAATAAATTATCCACTATCATGGAGCCCTCATCTAGTACCTGTGGGATACAAGGTGTATTCTAAGAAATTCTAACAAATTCATATATGCTTCCTCACAAGAGTTGGAAGTCCCCCAGAGCACATGGGAAATGGACGGGGTAGTGAATGAAGAGAGATCTAGGAGAAAGAGAAGGGGAGGAGAGGAAAACACATATTCATAGATAGACTGAGTCAGGGTGAGAGAGGGTGGGCATAAAAGAGAGACCCATTATTTGTTTGAAGAGAAAACTGAACCTAAAATAAGGTATATAGAACTACAATACCGACTACAACTAATTATTTGAGCAAGCATGGAAAGGCTACCATAAGTACCCTTCCCTGATAGTGAGGTCATCAAATAAATTATCCATCATCATGGTGTCCTCATCTATTACCTGTTGGAAACAGAAGCAAACACCCATAACCAAACACTGAGTCGAACTAGAATCCAGATGCAGAGACAGAGGACAGGACCAGGTTGCAGAAACTGACAAAGACAGCTGACATGAACAAGGAGGAGATTGGGCCTTCCAGACTGATAGCTAGGAACCCAGCAAGGGACTCTCTCAGACCCCCTTAATATGGGTCTCAGCTAGAAGGACTGAGCAGTCTGGGGGAATCTCAGACAGTAGAAACAGGATCTATTTCTGGTACACAAAAGAAGCTTGGGGACATATCCCCCATGAAGGTACACCCCCTTAACCTAGAGACCGGAGAGTAGTTCTAGTCTCTACTTCAAATGACTTGACAGACTTATATGACCCAACCTGAATAGCATAGCCCTACAAGTTGAATGGGGTGGGAGGATGGGAAGGGAAGGTGGCCAGGGTGCATGTCAGAGAAAGAGGATAAGAGGGAGGGAGGGAGAGGAAACTGGGATCCACATGTAAAATTTTTATATTATATTATTAATAAAAAAAGAAAAAAAAAGTCATACCCAAATGTTACCCTTAGGCTAATAAATAAATAAATAAATATAACTCTAACATCTACTGAAATATAAGTGGTCATCTAAGCCTCCCAAATGAAAAGGCTAAGGCCTGATGTCTTTAGTGCATTGTTATACCAGAAATTCACAGATGAGCTAATACAAATTCTCCTCTAATTGTACCACAAAATGAATGCAGGAGGTTCATTACCAAATTATTTTAATGCGGCTACAATTATATTGGTACACGAGCAATGCAAGACACAAATAACATAGAATAGTAGACAACAATATCCCTCATCAATATTGATGCAAATATTCTCCATAAAATACTGACAAATATAATCCAAGAATGCTTCGGGGAAATCATCTGTTATGTCCTAGTGATGAAGGCATGAAAATCAATCTATGTGATCCACTGAAGAATGAAAAATCATGTTGTCATCTCATTAGATGATTTTCTCTGATTATGAAGCTGATTAAATGTGGAGTTTCTCTTTCTTTCTGCCTACATACCATTTTGTAGCATGTGTACCTAGCAAACATGTTGTATAATAGAGTGAACATATGGCAATATAAAATAAATATAGAGATAGTAGTCATGATGTAAATTCTAATCTCAGAATCTTCTGGCACTTATATTTCAAGAAATTAATTCAACATCTAGAAGGAAAAAGTATATAGTTTCTCTGAGTTGACATCTTATCAATACCCAATGTGTTGTGAAATGCATTTCAAATGGACCTTATCTAGATGCAAAATTGATGAATCTTCATTCATTGAAGAATATTGAAAGGACTCCTGAATGAAATAACAAATGTAATGTTATTACCTAATTTTGTCAATGTTGTCAGTACTATGCTAGTATCTCAGAGTTGTTTTTTTTTTGTTTGTTTGTTTTTGTATTTCATGATGGCTAAGGATGGTGAGCACTTTCTTAAGTGTCTTTCAGCCATTTTGTTTTCCTCTATTGGTTAATTCTCTATTCACTACTGTACCCCAATTTTTTATAGAGTTATTTGGTGTTTGGTGACTACTTTATTGTGTTCTTTGCATATTTTTGTGATAAGCCCTCTGTCTCATGTGTGGTTGGTGAACTTCTTTTCCCAGTATGTGGGCTCCCTTTTGGTGTTGTTGACTATGTCCTGTGCCTTATAGAAGTCTCTCAGTTTGTTGAGTTTTCTTTTATTAATTGTTGATCTCATTTTATGTCTGCTACTCGTGTTATGTTCAGGAAGCAGTCTCCTTTACAAGTTTGTTCACGGGTACCTGCCATTTTCTCTTCTAAATATTTTGGTATGACTGTATTTATGTTGAGGTATTTGAAACATTTGGACTTAGGTTGTGTGCATGACAATAGACATGATTGTTTCTGCAATCTTCTACACACCATCATCCACTTGTGCTAGTACCATTTAAAGTAAAAGCATTTCTCTTTCCAACTGCCAAGATGAATCCAGAGAACCTTAAGATGATTCATCAAAAAATCAGGAAGAAGACAATGCTGCCCAGTCTCTTGATGAATAGAAAATATTATATGTGAGTTTCTTGCAAAGACAATAAGACAAAAAAGAGATCAAGGGGATACAAATTTCAAGGCAAGAAATGAAACTGTCATTAATTTCCAATGACATGATAGTTTACATATGTGCTCCAAAAAATTCTACTGGGTAATCTCTCCAGCTGATAAACACACTCAGCAAATTATCAGGATACAAGAGCAACTAAAAAAAAATTAGTAGCCCTATTATATGCAGACAAGGAAGTGGCATACAGAAATCAGGGCAACATCACATTTACAATAGCCACAAACATCATAACATAGCTTGAATTCATGCTTACCAAACAAGTGATAGGTCTATATAGCAAGCACTTTTCGTCTTTAAAGCAAAAAAAATTGAAGAAGATACCAGAAAATAAAAAGAACTCCCATGCTCTTGGATAGGTAGAATGAACAGTAAAAAAATTGTAATCTTGCCAAAAGCAACCTACAGATGCAATGCAATCCCCACTAAAATCCCAGCACAATTCTTCACTGACATTGAAAGGATAATACTCAACTTTCTATGGATAATCAAAAGACCCAGCATATCAAATAAAAAACCCTGTACAACATTGAAAATTCTTGAGTCATCACAAACTTTGACTTTAAGCTGTATAACTGAGCAATAGTCCTGAAAACAGCCTGGTATTGGCACAAAAATAAACAGGTAGACCAAAGGAATTGAATAAAAAACCATGATATTAACCCACACAGGTAAGAACACCAGGTTTTTGACAAAACTGCTAAAAGTATACTGTGGGAGGAGGGAAGCCTCTTCAGCAAATGGTGGTGTCACAAGTTGATGATGGTATGTAGAATACAGCAGATAGACATGTCTATCTCCATGCACAAATCTCAAGGTCAAATGAATCGAAGACCTGAACATTCTTCCAGCCACACTGAGTCTCCTAGAAAAGAAAGTGGTAGGTACGCTTGAATAAATTGCTACAGGAGACTTCTTCCAGAACATAATGCCAGTAGCACAGACACTGAGATCAAGAATAAATAAATGAGCATGCCTCAAACTGAGAAGCTTCTCTAAGGCAAAGGGCGCAGTTGACAAGATGAAAAGGCAGCCTACAACATGGGAAAATATCGTCACCAATCCTACATCTGACAGAAGGCTGATTTTTAAAATATACACAGAACTCAAGAAATTAGTCCCCAAAACAACAAATAACTCTATAAAATGGGGAATAGAACTGAAGAGAGAATTCTCAGTAAAAGAAATAAAAAATGCTGAAATATATTTAAAGTGTTCAACATCCTTAGGTATCTGGGAAATACAAATCAAAACAACTTTGAGATACCATCTCACTCCAGCTAGAATGGCTAAAATTAGAAACACCAATGACTACTTGTGCTGAGAGGATGGACAGAAATGAGAACACTCCTCAACTGCTGGTGGAAATGCAAACATATACAGGTTATTGATATCAGTATGGTGAATCCTCAGTAAATTTTGAATCAGTGTACCACAGGACCCAGCATTCCTCTTCTTAGGCACATACCAAAATGATCTACATCCACAGAAAAATGGCATGTGCTTAACTATGTTTTAGTGTCAGTATTTGAAATACCAAGTACCTGGAAGAAACTTATATGTCCCTCAACTGAAGACTGGATAAAGATGTGGCACATTTACACAATGAAATACTACTCTGCCAGGTGGGGGGGGTTTTGGAGTTTGCAGAAAAAAGGGATGGAAATTGGAACTTGAAGAAACCCTCCTGAATGTGGTATCCCAGTCAAAAAAGAGGAATATGGTATATATTCACTGATATATCAATTTTAGACATAGAGCAAAAGATCACCAGCCTATAATTCACACCACAAGAGAAACTAGGATACAAAGAGGAGTGTAAGTGATTCATATAAGTTCTCTCACAGAAGAGAAAGGGTACTTGATCTCCTGAGCATATTGGGAATGGCAAGAGACAGGAAGGAGAAAGACAAGAGGAGGGAAGGAAATCACATTGGACTAGGAAGATTGAGTCAGGGGAAAAGTAGATAGGAGAAAAAGAGAGAAAGAGAGAAGAGAGAGAGAGAGAGAGAGAGAGAGAGAGAGAGAGAGAGAGAGAGAGAGAGAGACCATACAAGAGAGAATCATTATAGGTTACAAGAGAAAACAGACTTTAGAGAAATGTCCAGAGACCTATAAGTCTGATCCCAACTAACATTGAGCAACAATGGAAAGGCAACTATAAATTCCCTTCCCTGATAATGAGTTTGATGACTAACTTATCCACAATTGCAGAGCTCTGATCTAATAACCGACGGAAGCAGAAGCAGACACCCACAGTTAAACACTGAGCCAAACTGGAATACAGATGCAGATAGGGAAGCCCTGACCAGGCTACAGAAACCCACAGAGATAGCTAACCTGAACAAGGAGCAGCTAACGGGCACCCAGACTGGTAGTTCTGTACCCAGCATTAGATCAATTCAGACCACGTAGATATGAGGTCAGAAGACTAAGGATCCTCTGACAGTGGAAGCAGTATGTACACCTGGTGCTCAAAAGGATTCCGGGAGCACATTCCCAATGGAGGGATACTCCCTTAACGTAGAGGCAGGAGGGATGTTCTACTTCCTACTACAAACGACTTTACAGATTTAGTTGTGCCCTCCTAGAGGCATTACCATACATGTGGTGCAGGGGGTGAGAATGGGATGGGAGGCAGAATGGATTGCACGGGAGGGTAAGAGAGAGGGAGGGATGGAGAGAGGAAGCGAGATGAACTGTGATCCATAGGTATAATAATAAAAAACATGAGTGGATACTGGCAAGTGACAGATATACGATGCAGAATTATTTTTCATCCTCATACCATTTCTCTGATGAAAAGATGATGTCTAATAAATCTTTGAGCAATATGAATGATACAGGTGAATAAAGCTATTTGAGTTAAAAATAAAACTGACTTTAAAATAAAAAATACAAATTAATCAAAAATGTCATGATAACGCATACTTAACTCCCCAAGATGGAACTTGACTTGACTCTTCATGGAATAGAGGATCATTTATTTAAACTATTATATAAATATTCAAATGATCTTGCACACTAATTCCTATCATCAATTTAAATAATTTAATTATAAAATTAGTTTATATGGCATACTTGATCCCACAAGTTGGCTCCAAACATCAGGTATTGTGGAAGACATAATCATTGTTTTCTTAGACTATAAAAATCAAATAACCAGTTGTTATCACATTATCCATCTCCCCAAGTTGTCTCCAAACAATATTTATCACTGATGCTGTCATAATTTATTTAAATAAGATAATTACATTAATAAATATTAGATGGTCTTGCATACTTGACTCCCACAATGTGGTGCAAAAATCCACTGATCATCAATTATTTAATGCCCTATTTTCATAAATAAACAATTACATAATCAGTGGGTAAGATGGTCTGCCATAATAGACATCCAGAAGTTGTGTCCAACTTGGCTCCCACAAGATTGTGCCAAACTAAACTGATGATGGATTAATCACAGATTTGTGTAGTAAGATGTATAAATGTTTAAATGCCATTGTGTATCCAGGGCTTAAGAGGATATTAGACAGTTGATGTTGAGCAGCTGCCACATTAGAAATGAACTGCTACTCAATTATTCCTGAGTCCAGTCTAACAAATGGATTAACATATTCCTGAAAGAAGCTGACACCAGAAAACTCACCATTTGTTGAATAATTGTGAGTCTTTTTATCTACTTCATCCATAGTTTTACTTCTTAGAAAAGATTACATTCATCAACAAAAGTCTTTGAACTGTTTCTCCACATACTATAATTTCTGATATTAGGTAATCTTGAATTTGGTCATATTAATAGCTGTAGCCCAACTTCCTGGATTTGGCTATGACTTGGTTAGGAGAATCAATTTCCACAAATGCTGTCCTTAAATATTTCATGAGATACTTATCTTGGGAGACTAAAATATCTAATCGAAGTTGCTCTCTGGTTCTTGGCCCATGATACCATAATATAGAATTCCAGCAGTGCTGCCAGGCAACATTTATGATCCAAGATTCTCTCGCTTTCCAGTAACCTCTCACTTGCTTAAAAGCGCACCCACTAATGGAATAATCTTATAGCCTCATTGACTTCTCCCAAAAATATGAGGATCTTTCTAAGTTATACTTATTTTCAAGTCTATCAAACAACTACGTGCCTATAGTGATATACACTTGAAAATGAATCATCATTATGTCATTCAACTGCATTGATGAGTATTTGATATTTCCTATCCTCCAAGTTTCTTAATTCTAGGTTGAAGACAATACCATTATTGGACTCTACTTTAATCCATTTTTATTTACTGAAATGAAAATAAGCTCCTCTTCATTTTCTTAATTGACCAAATTGTGTAAGTGCAAATATGGAGAGAAAGAGTTGAGTGAATAATTGTAGCAATGCTCTAGTGCACATAGAGAAATAAACACACACACACACACACACACACACACACACACACACACACACACTGGACACAAAAATGACAGTGATGCTAAGAAACACCCATGCTCACAGAGCTTCCATGCAACAAGAACAAATAGCTTTCTCTGTACTCCTGGAAAATTACTGTAAAGAAATCAGTGGGGACTTCAAAAGATACCTTTGCCCACAGACAAAAGAAAGCAACCTAGAGAATAAAACATCCATATTTGCAAGATGTGAGATGGGTAATTTTTACTTATTTGATGGGTTATAGATGTTTGTCATTATTTCAGGGGAATATAAGTTAACAAGGAACATCAACTTTAAATATTTTAAAATGGTATAGGCTATGGTATACGGATAAAATGTAAAGTATTTTTCTTTTACAGTATATATGATTTACTCTTGTTCAAGTTATTGCACTTATGCCTCTTATTAAAAAATGAATGTATAATTAAGAAATAGAGGCTGGTATTCAGTCATCTATAATAATCATACACAGTCATATTAGGCATGTTTTCAATGTTAAATATACATATTTAGATGTACAGATGACCTTCAAACACTTCAAAGTCCTCAATAATATGACATTTAAGATGTTTAATAACCTATGAGTTTTCATGACAGTGAGGCATGTCTACTCCAATCAGCACAAATTTACTTCATAAATAAATAATAGTCATTGAAGAACCTCCATTTGGATCGCTTCATGAACATAACTCCAGTAGCACTTACACTTTGTTCAACAATTAATATATGAAGCATCCTCAAACTGAGAAGCTTCTGTAAGGGAAAGGACACAGTTAATAAGGCCAAATGGCAGCCAACAGACTGGGAAGAGATCTGCACCAATACTACATCTGACAGAGGACTGATCTCTAAAGTATAAAAAGAATCCAATGAACTAGTCAACAGAAGCCAGATAACCCTAACGAAAAATGGGGTACATAACTGAATAGAGATATCCCAAATGAGGAAATCAAAAGGCTGAAAGACACATAGGCTCAACATCTTTACCTATCAAGGAAATGAAAATCAAAGCATCTTTGAGATATCATCTTTCTCCTGCCAGAAGGGCTAAAAGTAGAATCAACAATGACAACTTATGCTGGAGAGAATATGGTGAAAGGTGAACACTCTTCCACTGCTGGTTGGGGTCCAAACTTGGACAGCCATCATGGAGATCAGCATGGTGGCTCCTCAGGGAAACCAGAATCAGTACACCATAGGACCCGACTATTGCCCTCTTAGGAATACCCAAATGATCAACATAAGTGGAGCTTATTTTTATCTCAGTAAATGGAAATTGATTAAGGTAGAGGCAAATAATGATATTGTCTTCATCCCAGAAATAAGAAAATTGGAGCATAGGAAATATGACTAAATACTCATCAGTGCAGTTGAATGGCATAATGATGCTTTCATTTTCATTTGTAAAGCACTATTGGTATACAGTTGTTTGATAAACTTAAAAATATATAACTCAGAAAAGAGCCTTCAATTTTTGGGAGAGAATCAGTGAGGCTATAAAGTTTGTCCATTAGTTGGTGTGCTTTTTAGCAAGTTGGGGCTGTACTGGAATGTAACAGAATGTTGGATAATAAATGTTGCCTGGCAACCCTGCTGGAATTCTGTATTCTGGTATCATGGGCCAAGAACTAGAGAGCAACTTAGATTGGATATATTAGTCTCCCAAGTTAAGTATCTCATACAACATTTAATGACAGCATTTGTGGCAATTGGTTCTCGTAACTAAGTCATAGTCAAATCCCTGGAAGTTGATCTAAAACCATTAATATTATCCAATTCAAGATTACCTAATATCAGAGATTACAGTTTGTGCAGAAACTCTCCAAAGACTTTTGTTGAGGAATATCATCTTCCCTGAGAAGTAATACTATGGATTAAGAAGATAAAAAGACTCACAATAAAAGGTTATTCAACAAAAGGTTAGTTTTCCAATGTTGACTTCCTTCAGGAAGGTGTTAATCCATTTGTTAGAGTAGACTGAGGAATAATTGGATAACAATTTATCTCTAATGAGGCAGACACCCAATATCAACAATCTGATATCTTCTTAAACCTTGGACACACAATGACATTTAATTATTTGCACATCTTTCTGCTCCAATCTGTGATTAAACCATCATCCCTTTAGTTTGGCAAAATCTTGTGGGAACCAAGTAAGTGACAACTTGTAGGGGTGTAGTATGGTAGACCAGCTCATCCACTGATTATTTAATTATTTAATCATTGAAGTTGGACGTCAAATAATCTATGATCGTTGAATTTTTGCCCCACATTGTGGCATTGTGGGAGTCAAGTATGCAAGACCATCTAATATTTTAATTATGTAATTCATTTACTTTTATCAATGATGAAAACATCGCTCATTAGTCTGGCATGGAGCCACCTTTGGGAAGTGGTTGATGTAAGATCAACTGGTTGTTTGACTATTTAGTTTTAGAAAACAATGTTCATGTCATCCAGAATATCTGAAGTTTGGTGCCACGTTGTGGGATCAATTATGCCAGATGATCTAATTTCATAATTACATTATTTAAATTGATGATTGGGTTTAATATTCAAGATCATTTATGCCTATGTATAATTATTTGATTATCTATTCCATGAAAATTCCAGTCAAAATCTATCTTAGGGATTTAAGTATGCAATATTATCACATATTTTTTATTACTTTTTATTTTAAAGTCATTTTTATTTTTAACTCATGTAGGGTTATTCACCTTATAAATCACATGGCTCAAAAATTTATTAAATATCTTTTTATCAGAGAAATGCTCTATGGATGAAAAATAACTGAGTTATGTGTCTGTCACCCGTTTCCAGCCAAAGTTTTATTTTACATATAGATCATAGTTCCATCTTGCTCACTCTCTCCATCCCTCCCACTCTCCCACTCTCTTGCCCCCTTCCATCCTGCCCCCTTCTCCACATGTAGGATGATGCCTCTGGGAGGAGACAACAAAATCTGTAAAGTCATTTAGAGTAGGAACTAGGCCTTCCCTCCTGACTCTACATTAAGGGAGTATTCATCCATCAGGAATGTGCTCCCAAAGTCCTTTTATGCAGCAGGGATACATCATGCTTCCACTGTTAGAAGACCCTTAGACTGCTCAGGACTTCTAACTGATACCTATATCCATGGGGTCTGAGTTGGGCCAATGCTGGGGTCCCATCTACCAGTCTGGGGTTCATCAGCTCCCTCTTGTTCAGGTCAGCTGTTTGTGAGGGTTTCTGTAGCCTGGTCAGGTCTTCCCTTTCTGCATCTGGATTCCAGTTCAGCTCAGGATTTAGCTGTGGTTGTATGAGTCTGCTTTCATCTGCTACTAGATGAGTTCTCTGTGATTGCAGATAAGTTAGTCATCAAACTCATCATCAGGGAAGGGAATTTATGGTAGTATATCCACTGTTGCTCAAATTGTTAGTTGGGATCAGTCTTGTAGGTCTCTGGAATTTCTCTAGAGTCAGTTTCCTATTCACACTTATAATGTTCAGTCTTTTGTGCTCTCTCTCTCTCTCTCTCTCTCTCTCTCTCTCTCTCTCTCTCTCTCTCTCTCTCTCCTATTCTTCCCCTGAATATATCTTACTAGTCTAATGTGCTTTTCTCTACTCCCCTTTTCTTTCTCTTAACAACCTCTCTACTCATTACCCTTCACTCCCAATATGCTCAGTACATCATGTCACTTTCCCCTTCTGTGAGGGACCTTGTATGAATATCTAAAAGTCCTCCTTGTATACTAGTTTCTGTGGGGACGTGAATTATATGCTGGTGATCCATTGCTCTAAGTGATATATGAGTGAGTGCATACCACTCACTCAGCCAAGCCCACCACACACTCTGTGTTCATAGGGACAATGACAAATGCCCTATCTTTTGCCCGAGTCTCCCGAGTAACACCCACACCTCAATTCCAGGAACCACTCACAGTGTCCATCAACAGTCACTTGTGCTCAGTGTCTCTTTGCAAGGTAGCAATTGTGGCCAGTTTTCTGCCATTCATTTAAATCCTTCCCTGTCCTCCTTACTTCTCATAAATAAGGCTGCCACTCTTGCAGAAACTTTGATTTCTTTTAGACATTACTTTCTCTTTGAGCGGAGCTGTGAGTGTAATTCAGATACAGGAACCCGTTGCAAAAAGTTTCTTCTCTAAAGTCAAATCCCCGGGACACTACAAGTGGTCTGGGGGAGGAGCACCACACTATTAATACTGTACTACCTGGAGTTATAAACCTAGTAGGTTCTGAGTAGAATCAGACAGAGTATGTTGTTGATAGGAAGGTGCCCAAGGCATGTCAGGTAGTCCTGTAGGTACCATCTAGGCTGGGTCTGAGTCATGACCTTATCCCCAGCAGCTAGAAACAAAAAGGGGCTTATAGCTCTTTAAGGAAACAGGAAAATCAAAAAGCCCATTGTCTGCTCAGCTCTGTATAAATATATCTCAACTGTTAAATATTTGAGGGTGAAAAAGAAATATTGGGGTCTGTTTTAATTGTCTTTGGGTGAGAGAAGCTAGATCTGGGAGTGCAAATAAGAAGTCTCAGAGAGATAACAGTGTGTAACAGGAATTTTTCTCAAGGGAATCTTAAAGGGGATAAGTACTTGGCATATAGGGATGAGAGGAATATTTTTTCCCTTCCCGGTCTGATCCCACCACTGAGGCAGCCCCAATTAACACAGAGAGATGCTTTATGAGGTATAGAGCTGTTGGCCAACCACTAATTTCCTACTGGCTACCTCTGGCTTAAATATTAACCCTTTTCTATTAATCTAAGTATTTCCATGTGGACTCATCTTACCAGAGAGAGGGCTCAGACCTCTGTTCTCTCAGGTGCCTACATCTTCACTCCTCCCTACTACTTCCTCAAATCCTCCTTGTCTCCTAGTCCTGCCTATTTTGTTTTCCTATTGGTAAACAGTGCTTTTTCATTAAACAATATGAGAAACATATTTACAGAATGACACCACCCATTATATATTTTTTTTTACCTAAAATAAAAAAAAGTTTTAAACTTAACATAGCAAAATATATCACACAACAGTTTTCAAATAAGAATCACAGTAACTATTGGGAGCCTGCATTATCCAGACCCTGCCCCTGAAGATGGGTGGGACACTCATGGCAATTTCATCACTATGTCAGGCTTTACCTGTCCAAGCTTTTAGCTGTCTGTGCAGGGGACCCAGTTATGCATGCACAGGCTCCCCTTTTAAAGCAAGTGTGCCAAGTGTACCTCTCTCTCTCTCTGTCTCTCTGTATCTCTGTCTCTCTGCCTCTCTCTCTGGAGCCCCTTCTCTCCTTTTTTGACCCCCCCTCTCTCTCTCCTTCTCTCTGTCTGCTTTAGGTTGGCCACCAGCTACTCCCCTTCCTCTTCCCTCTCTCAATAAATGCCACGTGGGAGCTGAGTCTCGTGTTAGTGTTTCTTAGGCAATAGCTGCAGAAAAAGAACAACATTGGTGCCAGAACTTGGTCAGGCTCTCCTCAAGGACTTGGCAGCTGACTGCTGTCTGCTGGCGGGCATCTGGCCAGAGACACTTGGAGACCCTGACTCTGAACCAGAGGTCCACTTATTCCACCCGTTCGCTGGAAATACCATCCCACATCAGCTACAATTTGGTAAAGTACTCTTTTTCATTGTAACTCATATCCTTAGGGTCTGGGACATTTCCCACAGTTGAGTTAAGATTCCAGATTCAAGCCTTCCTGCCTTCGGACTGCTGAGTCATTATCGGGCACTTTGCCCTTGGCCACATTGTTGGGCTGATGAGTTCCAAAAATGACAGGCCAATTTTTAATTCACCCATGGGAAATAAACCAGCCTATATGTCCCCTACAAAATAAGTCAAATTGGCCAAAATTATTGCCAGTGAACAGGTAGATGGAAGGAGTTTTTCTACCTCTCGACTAAACAATCTCTTTTCCTAAACTTGTTTCTCTTCTCTTCCTGCCACTCTAAAACTCTCCTGACCACCATAGCTGCAGCCTGTCTCAGGGAAGTGGGCTTGGCTGAGGCAGCATCTGCTCAAGATACTCTGCAACTTTGTAATTTCTGCCAGCTGTTGGGAATGTATTTATGTTAGCTGCCATCTTGACCATGGGGCCTAGCCTCACCACCCCCCACCCCGTGGTTCTTTAGTCTGCTACACCAGACACCTGGACAGAGGGATAGTCTAGCCAGCTTCTGCCACCAACAGAACCTGTAATTAATTTATCTTTTGCCTTTTATTCTGTCTCTAATTTCTTTTTTCACTGACAATATTATATCTGTACATGTGATTTAAATTTAACTTTATATAAAAATAAGCTAACTCTATACAACTTAAAATCAACTGTGCTAAGTCAAATATTTCTAAATTGATATGTGTCTTTAAATGATGGTAAACATTTAAGGTTATAAAGGTCTATTTAAAACTAACAAAATATTTATTCCACCAAGTCCTTCCTCTAAGATGTTTATAAAGGTTAAGCCTCTATTATCAAAGGGAGATTTTCCTCTACTTCTTTGTCCTTTACAGTTATACGTTTAACCTAATAAGTTAAAACCAGTTATAGTCAGGCTGGTGGGATCTTAATGTAACATCTCTCTACAGCCTCTCAGCTTGGATGCAGTTTTCCAGACAGATTAATTACAGGGTTAAAGCCTTACCTAGCCACTATATGATTAAGGCAAGTAACTACAGACAAATTTTGTACACTAAGGTATACTAAACAGACAGCCCTCAAATGCTCAGAGATCTAGAGAATATGACATTTAGAAAGTTTCATTAAAAATATTTTATAACAGAGAGACAGGCAAGCTGCTGGCACCACCCATTCCTCCAAGTAGATTGATGGACACCGAAGAAGCTCCACCCATGAAAGTGGCAATGCTAGCCACTTAGAAATCCTGCCTTTTATCTCAACTGCTGCAAAGGGCTCTAAGGACCGTGGACAAAAGGGCATTAGAATCGACTTTCTCCACATTGCTTGGGCCAACGATAGGTCAGTCTTCCAAAAGCTCCTAATCCACAGGTTGCCTGCCATACCAGAAGGCAGATGTCCTTAAAGCCTCTAACCTCAACAACTGTGGATGACCTGAGGGTGACTCTCCATGCTGCCAGATAGTGAGTCTGTGTTACTCTCTAATCATTTAGGTAGAATTTTATCCTTCTCAAGAACTCTAATGCTTTTGGTAACTGGTAGTTTTGCCAGCTTAAGCAGCTGCAAAGGATCCAATTGTTACAAAACATATTTCAGAAATGGATATTTTAATGTTGCTACTGTTTATATTCTTAACATTAATCAATAAAGTTTTAATAAGCTACTAATCCAATTCTGACAGAGTACTAAACATCATCCTATGCCACTATACGATCATAACTGTAACTATTACCTTAAAATTAAGGTGCTTTTCTTGTGCAAAATTCTGCCAATTGTATGTGTTACATTCTACAACCAAATTATTTCTAACATGAGTATGCTGCTAATGTATCTTAATATTTATGTTTTCACAAACTCAAAAGATTCTTGTAAGTTCAAGGGAGCCAAATTGGACCCATCCAAACAGGTCAGATTCACCCCAAATAAATATTCAACCTTTCCCTTGTCCCAGGACTCCCTTCCCTCACCTTGGGAACCCTTCCCTCATCTTAGCTTTTGTTTTCTAAACCTAATCTTGTCCTCTGCTCTGCTAACATCTTGCTAGGTCTCAGAGAGAGGCCAGAGCTCCATACTGTAAGGACCCCAATGAAACAACCAGCTACAAGGACTTGTCAGCACCCCAGCTTTCTCCAAAGATGATCACCAACCCAAGTCAGCAGGAAGCCGTCTTGAGAACTCAAGGTCCTTATTCCCTAAGCTGCCATGCCCAACCCCCACGTTTTTAATAACAATAAGAGGTGGGAATGTTGGGATCTGCAGTCTCCTGACTCTGCCCCTGATGATGGGCAGGACACTCATGACCATGCCATCACTACATCAGGCTTTAACTGGCTGTTCAAGCTTTTACCCAGCTGCGCAGGGGACCCAGTTACACATGCACAAGCCCCCCCCCCTTTTAAAGCAACCACCCCAAGCACACCTCTCTCTCTCTGGGGCTCTTTCTCTATTTCTTTGATCCCCCGGCTGCTTTAGGTTGGCCATGAGCTACCCCCCTTTCTCTCCCATCTCTAAATAAACCACATGTTGGCGCTGAGTCTTGTGTTTGTGTTTCTTAGGCAATAGCTGCAGAAAAAATAACAGCAATCATGGCATAGAATCTGCTGAGTGATATTCCTTTAAAAGAATGGGGCAGAGATTTTTGGGTACAGAAATCCCAAGTAAGCTACTTGTTCTTGTTGCATGTTAGCTCTGTTAGAATGTCTGATTCTTAGTATGAATGACATTTTTGTATCTTATGTGTTTGTTGTTGCTGTTGTGGGAATATGTGTGTATTTATTTCTCTGTGTGTGTCTTTGTGCATTGCTAAAATTATTCGGTCACTTAAGTTTTACCCATAATTGCACCTATACCATGTGGTCAAGTTGTCCTAAAGATAAGAGTATGAAGAGAACCTTATTTTGATTTTAGTAAATTGTAATGGGTTATGGTAGAGGCACAGGAATGGTGTTGTCTCTATTCTGCATAAATGAAAATTGAAGCATAGTAAATAGGTTTAAATACACATCAATCAAGTTGAATGGGATAATGATGCTTTCACTTTCATGCGTATTTCACTATAGCCATGGAGTTGTTTGGTAGTGGATTTGAAAATAAGGATAAGTAATAAAAGATGCTTCCATATTTGGAAAAAAATCAGTGAGGATATAATGTGAGTCTATGAGTGGGTGGGGTTGTTTTAGCATGTGGGAGGCATACTAGAATGGTTCAGAATGTTGGATCATAACTGTTGCCCGGCAACCCTGCTTAAATTCTCTATCCCCATACCATGGGCACAAGAATCAGAGAGCCGCTTAAATGTAGTGTTATAATTGGATATTTTACTGTCAGAGGATATGTGGCCCATACAAGCTTGTGTGACAGCATATGTGGAAACTGATTGTGACTGCAGCTCTTAATAATACCCAATTCAAGAATACCTAACATCAGGAAGTATAGTCTGTGGAAACAGTTCAAATACTTCTGTTGCTGAATTTTGTCTTCCCTAAGAAGTAGAACTATGGATTAAGGAAATAAAAAGACTGAGTTATCCAGCAAAAGGTGAGTTTTTCACTGTGAGCTACTTTCAGGAATGTATGAATCCACTTGTTATGCTAGACTGAGGGATAATTGGACGGGGGTTTATCTCTGTTGAGGCAGTCACCCAACATCAACTATCTGATGTCTTCTAAATCCCTGGATCATTATCTATTAACGGAAGCATGGAGTCTCCTTCCACCTTGCTGGAGTTAATTTTGTCATGCCATTGTGTTTTATAATTATTTAAATAAATAATGACAAGGTCTTGGTATCCCCCTGCAGTAATTACATGATATTTTCTCATTATTTACTCATTCATTTTATTGTTTAAATCTATGATTAAAGATTCAATGATCTCTTGAGTTTGGACCCATTTTGTGGGAGTCAAGTATAAAACAATACCCAATTATTTAATTATTTAATCATTGATTATTAACATCAATCAATATTTATTCAGTGATTACTTAAGTTTGAAGGAACCTTGTGGGAGTCTAATTGCCAAACCATATCATCATTTGATGTTATAATTATTTAAGTATTAAATTAAGTATCCAAATTAGGTCATAATCAAAGATGCCTAGAATTTGGATCCACATTGTAGGATCAAGTATGCCAGATCATCTAATTATGCAATTAAGTTATTTAAGTCTACATAACCTTATGGATCATAATTTAGGTTTTGAGTCAACTTTTTGGAGCTTATGTGTTATGATTATTTGGTCATTTAAATTGTTCATTACATCAGCTATAATACTTCGAGTTTAGAACCAACTTGTGGGAGTTAATATGTAAGGCCTTCTAATTATTTAGTAAATTGTTCAAATAAATCATTATTCCAGGAATTGTTCAGTCTGATTCTACCATGGAGCATTTAAGTATGCAAAAATATCATTATTCAATTATTTTAGAATTATACATTAAATATTTTAATCAATGACAATGTTGTCCTTCATGACCATAGTCTGTCAAGTACCCTGTCATGTTTAATTATCCTAGTTTTAATTCATTGACAGTCACTGGTGCCATCTTATCAGAGATAAGTGTGCAGAGCCATCTAATTATTTACTCATTATATCACTTAGGGGATTGGCTGCAGTATGGTGAACACAGTAGACACCTGGGGCCACAAGCAGCTCCCAGAGCACGAAAGACACTGGTAGATCCAGTGATCACAGATTACATAACAGATTTTTCATAAATAAATGATTAAATACTTTAAATACTGGACAGTTTCACATCATTAACTCCTGGAATGATGTGCCAGACCTGACCCATTAAAGAAACAGCCATTACCAATTTTATAATTTCAATAAGTTAATAATCATGGTCAGAGGATCTTGTCTAATAAACTATATTGGGCTGATCTCATGATATTAAACCGAGTCCCCTCATTCATGATGTGGCTGCATTGGTGGACGGGAACAGATCAGCAGAGTTTCTGTCAGCAGTGATGGGGTCACCTTTACCTGTAGAGAACAGCTCCTTCCTCTTTGTGTCATCATCATCGGTGACAACGCCTTGGTAACCACTGTGATGCTGCCATTGCCTTGATGCTGCTGCTTGTCCTTCTCATAGTAGAGAGCAGAAAAAGCCAGAATGTGGAGGAAGAGCAGAAAAGCGATCACTGTAACTATCATGCTCAGCTTTGTCAAATTGTGGAACTTCCCCTATGGGGGCACCATGGCCTTTTCCAGACTCAATCATATGCACTCATATAAGAGAGACAGTGAAAGAGAACTTTTTTCCGTGTCATGCCTGGACTGTCTACGAATTCATAACTCCCCACATATCTCCACCTAACACACACAGAGGCGCCCTTTGTAACCGCAGAACAGATGCCTTCAGGAAGCTTTGTAGAGAAAAAGAATTGAGATTAGATGGGATTGTCTCCAGGAGGCAGGGAAGTGGTCTTAATATTGGGTTCATCCAAGAAGGTATCTGCAGTGTGAAGGTGAACCTCAGTATGCTGAGAGGGTTTATAGAAGAGCAGTTGCTTTCTGCTTTCATCAGTTGACTTGAATCTCTTCAGAGACTCCTGAGACCATTGTGTGCTCAGCTTATCAATAGGTAGGCGATTCAAAACATTCCAAGTTGAGGGAGACTGGCAGGCTTGGGGAAAGGAAAGTTCATGAATGGTGCCTAGTGAGTGGTGGGAGTGCAAGGCTGTGGGATGGAGACAGATTGTGAGAGTGCTGAAGGTAGTTCAAAATTGTTTGTCTTCTGATCCTTAGGAGATGGTTAGTTTGGAGTTCTGTGCCCAGTTTCAGGTTGGCAAGAGGGGATGTAGGATGGAATGATTATTCTTTCAATGTTTCCTTTTTTCCACATCTAGAGAACTTGGTGTCCTGTTTCCTAGGAAGAGGTCATGGATGTCATCTACCCCTGGGTGTCCCCTGATGCATATTATGCTGTACAGCATTCACATGATCTTAGACCGAGGGGTACAGTGGCTGCAAGAGAAGGGTTCCACTTGCCTTCCAGCTTCTCATCTAAATATCAGACCCATAGTACAATTGCCCCTTAAATCAAAAACCCTCACAAGTGCTCACAGTTGCCTACTCTTAGATTTGTGTCCATGCTGGACTGACCTTCTGACAGGTGTGATTCCAGTGCTCCAACTAGGGCACCATTGAAGAGGTTTGTCCTCACAACTGTTTCACATGACAACTCCTGGTCCCTGACCTCAGTGACACCACAATTTCACTGCCCTTCCAGCCCTGAGTCAGCCTTGGGGGCTGCTTCTTGGCTGGCTGTGTTGACATGGAAACATCACTTTGTTTGGGTACAAATTTCCTACAGACGCAAAGCAGGCCTAGCACTTGGAGTGATCATTTTTGTGGACAGGTTCAAATAGATAGCTGATGGATATCTAATTGTGGTTTTGGTGGCTGTCAGAATACCATGGCGAAATAGTTAGAGAGTGACACTTAGCTTCTAGCTGCCATGTCCATGAGTTTGGTTTTGAAGCTTCTCTGTTATTTTGCAGGTTGGTGTGAGATATCTGAGGATTTACTAAGGGTAGAATCAGGCTTTCCAGTTAGCTTCTCTGATCTCTCACAAGGAGCCATCTTTGGGCTTCCATGGGCTGGCTGGTGCCTACAGCTGACTGTGAATGGTGCAGGAAGTAGAGGACACAATGAGACCTGTGAACCCTTTTACCTCACCTACCTGTAACCTCTACAACTCCTGAAATTCATCCATTTCAGTAGGCCTAGAAACCCAAGGGTAGAAAGTCTTGATCTCAAAACTTGTTTGGTTACCATCTATGTGCTTGTTCCAATGGATTTTTTTTCCTTTGGAAATGGGAGAGCACCTATGGCCCATTGAACTTGGCATTCTCTGTGCACTACTGCCAATAAGAAGAATGCTTTTGTGAGTGATGAAAGCATGACCCCATGCTTGCCTGTACATCCTTGTTGGCTCCCTAGAGAAAGGCTCTCAGTGATGGTCCCATAGGATTGAACTTATTCGAAAGCTTTGGTCTTCCATTAATTATGAAGGACTTGTGACACACATGTGTCAAATGGTTCCTGAACCTCTACTTCATTACCCAATTTTAAATTCTAAAATTCCTCTCTAATTTATTTACACTTAAGAAGTTCCCTTATTTCAAAGATTATTTTGAAAACCTAGTAGCCAAGCTGGCCACTGATCTACATCAATACCCATGGAAGTATACCTTTCTGAATATAAGGACTACACACAATCCATCAAGAAGGCTACGGATTTACAAGGCAGATCATGGTGTATTCAAAACATTGCAACCTACATATTGGGACTTTGAATATATCAACTTTTCCAAAGGCATCATAAATCTTTTTAGCTCCACAAAATCTTTTGTAAAGTTATTTGAAAACTTTCCACAACTTTCCAATTATGATAAAATATGTTAAGCATCCCCTTTTTCTAATATTGACTTCTGATATGACTAGATTCATAATAATTCCATAGTTACCGCCAGTGAAAAACAGTAGTCACCTATTTTTTATGTATGTTTTGTGGGCAATAGACTTATCAATAATTTCCTATTTTAAACTAAGGGACTCTATTGTGCTATATGTTATTACAGGATAATATCTGAATTGCCTACAACCTAGACCTGGCTACAAGTAAATACACCTCCACAGATGATACAGAAAGTTCTATGTATGAAGGGAAAATTGGGAACATTTGAGATATAGGAGTTTCTTGAGTAGGGCATGCTAGGGGTAGAGGGTGGAGGGATTTTGAAAGGATTGATATTAAGATGGTTGTGAAACATTTTTTTTATAATTTATAAAAAGCCAACCCCACAGCCAGTCCTCTACCAGAGCACCAGGCCCCTAACATAGATTTTTCTATCCCTGTGGCTCTTGATCCTTCGCTGCTGGATCTTTGACCCCAATTGCCAGGCCTCTGCTGGAGGTGAGTCTGAAACCAGTTCAGGTTGAAACTCCCCACACCTTTTCTTGGGAACTCCTTGCATTGGGCATGAATGTTGCTCCCCCCTGTGTACTGTCCCAATCAAGAGTACTCCTGGTACTCTGGTAAACAACCTTCCCCCACCCCACTCCCTGAAAGAGAATGCGCCTTACCTAGCCCACTGGCCTACTGCTGTGATTGAGAACTGGAATGTAGGGCAGATCCAACAATCTTTCCATCTCAGGGGAAATTTCTGTAGCTGCTTGGAGCACACTAGACACACCTCCCTGAGAACCTCCCTGCCTGATGTTTCACCCCCACTGCAAGTCCTCTGCCAGAGCTCCTGGTACATGTCAGCGATCTGCCTATCCACACAGGATGATCCTATGTCCCTGGCTGCTGGATCATTGACCCCCATCACCGGGCCTGTTCTGGAGGAGGACCAAACTGATTCCCAACCTGCCTGATATTTAACCCCATCTCTGGGCCCCTGCCTTAGGAGAGACCTCATAGAGAGCGTGAACCACTCAGAGCTAAAAACATCAAATTTCTGAACGAACTAACCCCACTGGGGGAGACCACAACTACACCCACTGGAAGAAGCAATGGGAAGATGGCATTACAAGAAAACACCTAACAATAGAAAGACAAGCATGACTGCACCAGAATCTACGCAATCTACACTAACTACACCTGGACACCACAAAGTAGATGAGGCAGAAGAAAATGGCTTAAACAATTTCTTCATAAAAGACCATGTGAGAAAATACCTTAAAGAAATGTAAGAACAAGCAAACAAAAAAATTGGAAGAAATAGACAAAAATGACATGCAAAAATGCAAGAAATTAACAAATCTCTTAAAGAAAGTAAGGAGAACCAAGAAAAAAACAATCAAATATGTGAAAGAAACAGTTCAATGCTTGAAAACTGAAATAGAGACAGTAAAGAAAACACAATCTGAGGAAATGCTGGAAGTAGAAAAACTGGGCAAATGATGTGGAGCTACAAACCCAAGCATAACCAACAGAATACAAAGATGGAAGACAGAACCTCAGGCTCTGAAGATAAACTAAAGGAAATAGATTCATCAACCAAATACAATCTCAAGTCCAACACATACTTAACACAAAACATCCAGGATATATGGGACACAGTGACAGGGCTAAACCTAAGAATAATAGTCAAAGAAGACGAAGAAGAAGCCCTGCTCAAACGTTCAGAAAACATATTCAACAAAATTAATGAAGAAAACTTCCAATTTGAAGAAGGACACGCCAATGAAAGTTCATTAAGCATACCAAACACCAAATAGACTGGATGTCCCCAAAAATCCCCTCATCACATAATAAGACAACTAAGATACAGGATAAAGAAAGGATATTAAGGGCACCAAAGCAAAAATGCCAGGCAACATATAAAGCCAGATCTATCAAAATTGCAACTATCTTTTCAATGGAAATTCTCAAGGCCAGAAGGCTCTGGATAAATGTTTTACAAACACTAAGGGTCCATGGATGACATCCCAAGTTAAAATACTCAGCAAAACTGTCAGTCATTATAGATGGTAATTACAAAATGTCCAATAACAAAGACAGATTTTTATAAATCACAAATCCATTGTTACAGGAAGGAAGTTAACTACACTCACAAAGACATAGGCAATATACAATCCCACTTTTGCAGAACCAAAAAGAAAAATCAGGAATAATATGTTCCCTAAACCACCAACAACAAATCTAATACAAATAAGAAATAAGAATTAGCAATCAATGGCCCTTACTTTTCCTGAACAATAATGGTCTCCCACTAGGCTACAGGAAGACAAATGCTAACAGAAAGGACACAAAGATATAATCCATCCCTTTGCTGCATACAGAAAGCACATATAAGCTTCAAAGACAGACCTTACCGCAGGGCAAAGGGTTGTGAAAAAATCTTCCAATCAAATGGACCCACAAAGTGTAGCTCGTCTAATATCTAACACAATAGACTTCAAACCAAAATCAATCAAAGGGATGAAGATGAGCATTTCATATTCATCACAGGAAAAGTCCATCAAAATGAAGTATCAATTGTGAACATCTATGCTCCAAACACAAAGGCACCCACATTCATAAAATCAATGCTACTAAAACTCAAATCTCACACAAAATTTTACACACATATAGAGGGAGATTTACACACCCCACTCCCACCACTATACAGGACCATCAGACAGAAACCTAAAAAAGAAACATAAGAACTAACAGAAGTTACGTCTAAATTAGTATTAACAGATAGCTATACAATATTCCATTCAAAAAGAAAAGAATATAACCTCTTCTCTAAAACTGACCACACACTAGGGAACATAACAAGCATCAACCCCCCCCACAAAATTGTAGTAGACCCCTCTGTCTTATCAGACCACTGAACTATATGCAACTGCATCATTACTGGGTCAAGGAAGAAATAAAGAAAACACAGTTTCCTAGAATTCAATTAGAATGAAGACACAACATACCTGAACTGATGGGACACTTTGAAACTAGTGACACAAGGAATGTTCATTGTACTATGTGCTCATATGAAGAAACTGGAGGATATTCACATTAGATAATTAACAGCACAACTGAAATACTTAGGACAAAAATTAACCACACCCTGGAGGAATAGAAGCCTGGAAATAATCAATTTGAGTTCCAAAATCAATAAAGGAGAAACCATGTGATTGGGTTAGAATGTGACAGAATGGTACATCATAATCTTTGCCAGGCAACCCTGGTGGAATTGTATATTCCCATATCATGGCCACAAGAAGCAAGAGTACCTGACATGTTGTGTTATCATTTGGTGATTTACTCTCCCAAGGTAAGTATTTTGTACAGCCTCTAATGCCAGCATATGTGGAATTTGATTTGGCACAGAACAGCTGTACCAAACCCTGTACAGTCAGGGATGGTGTCCTGCATTTACCAGAATTACACAAGACAAGAGTAGCTAATTTCAGGGAGAAGAATCAGGAAAAAAAGATCAAAGACTTTTCTTGAAGAATGTCCTCCTCCTTAAGTAGTAAAACCATGAATTAAAAAAAAATTAAAAGGCTTAAAGATATTATTCGTGGGGTAAGTGTAGCATGGTTAATTTCTTCACCAAGGTTTTAATCTGCCTCTTAGAGTGGAATGAGGGAAAATGTGGTGGGTGTTTATATCTAATGAGGCAGTTGCCAAATTCATATATTGGCTTCCCTCAAACAACATGGATACACAAAGTCAATACCAAATTTTAATGTTGTAAGTATTGTAACTTCCATAAAGCTTGTTGTCCAGACGACACCTTAAGTCCAGTACCATTTGTGAAGACTGAGCAGTTTTCCATTGTGTAAATGTGACACATCTTTATTTATTCCTTTGATTAGAATCATCTAGGCTGCTCCCAGTGTCTTGCTATTACAAACAATGCTGCCACAAGCACAGTTGAACAGATGTCTTTGCTGCATGGATCTGGATCATTTGGGTTTATCCCTGGGCACAGGCGGGGTGAATGCAAATGATTCATAAATATGCAAATGAGATGGGAAGATGAACCTGGAAAAGTCACAGGGAAAAAGTCCCTCATAGATACAGTCAAGGTACAGGAAGTGGGTCCTGGAGGAAGTCAGGGAACAGGAAGTGGGTCCTATAGGGAGTCAGGAGAAAGGAAGTGGTTTGTGGAGGAAGTAAGGGGACAGGAAGTGGGTCCTGGAATGAGTCAGGGGACAAGAAGTGGGTCCTGGAGGAAGTCAGGGGATGGGAATCGAAGATGGCTGCCCTGGGCCCTGGTGATTGATTGACAGGTCACTCAGAATTGACACCGCCTCATCTATATTTAATTATATTGCCCCGCCCTCTCCCCTTCCAGTCTCCTGGCCACATATCCGGCTGTGGCCGCGTGACTTCCGGGCTAGCATGATGGCGTAGGGACCCCCGGGGCAGTGCAGGCAAGAAGTCAGGTAAGCCAGCGGCCAGGGCGAGGCCCTGGAACTCTGCCTCTGTGTGCTCCTGTGCCTTGGCCTGGACGAGCATGTTGAGTGACAGCAGCAGTGTGGGCAGCAGGCCACGCCCTCCAGGGTACAGCAAGGCCTCTATGATGAGAAGGGCTGAGCCTGCACAGGGGTGGAGCCAGGGCGGGGTTACAGGGCAGAGCATGACCTGGGATGACATCACGACGAAGCCAGTGTGACCCCGCCCCTGCAATGGGGGACACTGCCATGCTGTCCACGCCCTTCGCACCATTGAGCACGCCCATTGCCCTGGACCACTTCCCAGTCCCCAGCCACGCCCACTTCCAGAGCCCCAGCCATGCCCACTTCCCAGGCCCCAGCCACGCCCACTTTCCATCCCCGGCTCAGGGCCCTGCCCCTCACCTGCCCGCATTTGCCCCAGCAGCTATACGCAGGCCTGGTCTGGCCAATCGTGCAGGACCCGGGCCAGGATGTAGAGGTCAGAAGGAGGAAGGGGCAACCGGAAGAAATCGCCTGGGGGTGGGGCAGAGTCAGAGAGGCGGGGACATATGTTTCAAGGCAGGGTCAGAGGGCATCTCAGTCCCTCCACCGGCCTCGCCCTCCTGCCCCACCCACCTCCCAGGAAGCGCACACCGGGCTCCTCCAAAGTGCTCTAGGGCAGCGGTCACGACCTCTGGGGTCTCAAACACAGTCACACAGCTGCCAGGGTGGAGCCAGGCTAAGGCGGTGGCCAGGGCGCCCGATCCGCCTGGGGACCGGGCCGGGGTCAGGGTGGGGGTGTCTGGAGTGGGCAGAGCCAGGAATGGGTAGGGACTGGGTAGGCGGGGCCTAGATTGGGCGGGGTCACTGGGCATGGCCAGGGTGGGCGTGGTCAGTGGGGGTGGGCGTGGCTCTGCCATGCGTGCCCCACCCACCCCTGACGTCGCACACTGCACTGAATCCCTGCAGGTCGAAGGACAAGAGGACACCATTGCCCCATACTGCCCAGGACTCTTGCAGCGCCAGGAGGATGAGGAGGCGTTCAGGGGTGACCTGGGTGCGGGGTGTGGGCGGGTGAGGGCATGGCCGTGAGGGGCGGGGCCAAGGGGGCGGGGCAGCGCCTTCAGAGCAGGGCAGGTGTGAACAGCTGGATAATTAGTGAATTAGTGAATTAATGAATTACCTGCCACAGGGTGTGGTCAGAAGCTCAGGATGCAGCAAATTGGCTCTGCCCTGCCTCGCCTCTCTCTGCCCCACTCTTACCTGTAGATTAACTGGAACGGCTCCTGCATGGCCAAGCCCAGCACCTGCGGGTACTGGTTCTGTCCTTCCCTGGGGTGTTGGGAGGGGCAGTGCTTAGGGAATGGAGGAGCCACAAAGAATGTTACTCCGCCCCTAACCTCACAGCCCCGCAAGTAACCTCATCCTCAATGCAGGCCCCTCCACTTCGGTCCCGCCCCGACCCCGCCCCTCTTCAGGCCACGCCCACCACTGAGTTGCTCTGCCCAGTCTCTCAAGCAGGACCAGGCTCCGTCCCTCTAAGGCCCTTCCCCTCCTGTCCAGGTCCTGCCTCTCTCCTACGGAGGCCCCGCCCTTACTGCACGGCCCTGCCAGCTGCGCCCACATGGCCCACGTGGTCCCTGCCAGGTATCTCAGCATTGAGCACTGGGTGTGGTGGCTGCGGGGGGACAAGGAGGCTGCAGGCAATGGGGTCCAGGGCGTAGGCGGGGCCTGGCGAGGATGCGGCCATGGGCGGGGTCAGAAGGGCGGAGTCAGAAGGGCAGGGTCAGCCTAGCATGTTAAATTGAATGAGGTAAAATGGGTGTGGTCAGGACATCTGACCGTCCCAGCCCCGCCCCTGATGTAACACCAGCCCTGTCCATTCAGGGCCCCGACCCAGCCCGGGCCCCACCCCTGACATCACCATCCCCCTCTGCACGCAGGAGGCCGAGGACAGTGCAGGCATCGAGCAGCAGCCCTGCCCCTTGGGAACTGAGTCCCAGGGTCGATGCCAGGGTGTGCACATCCAGCGGGGCGGGGTCCAGGGCATCAAACACGCCCAGCTCCCAGGCGGGGAAGAGGACCTGGGTGGGGCAGGTCCTCGGGGCAGGGTCACAGGTCAGGACAGGGTAGGGTGGGAAGGGCAGGGAGTGTTAGCAGAATGTGGTGGGGCAAGAAGATCAGCACCACCATCACAGGGATCACACAGGGGTGTTTGGGTCACCCTACCCCGCCCCATCAGCCCTGCCCACCCCGCCCCATCAGCCCCGCCCCACCCCGCCCCATCAGCCCCACCCACCTGAAACACCATAAAGCCTTGCACCAGCTCTGTCAGCAGCTGGAAGTACCCATCCAGTGCTGCCTCCTCCTCACCTGGGGCCGCCATGCTGGCCACGCCCAGCCACGTCCAGTCCTGCCCTACTGTGCCCTGCCCTGTCCATTCTGGGATCCCGGGATTTAAATCTGCTTGGCGTGGGCGGGGCACACGGGGAAAATCCACTTAGAGCTGAGGGCTGAGGGCTGAGCTGGGCTGATCCTGATCTGGATAGGGAGGGTGGGGCGGGGCAGGGGTGGGGTATGCGCCCGGCCCCAGGGTTCCCCGCCCCCACCTCCTGCTTCTCATCTGACCCACTTCCTGCTGCCCCCAGGCTTCTAATCTCATCTGATCCGGTTTAATCCGGATCTGTGCTGATGTCATCTCAGCAAGGACCAGGGGTCTCGGGGTCACGATTGATGTCATTGGTGATGTCATCGTTATGGATCTGGGGAAGCCATGCCCCCAGCTGAAAATGAAAGACAGAGCCCAAGTGACAGACAGGATCTCAGGCAGGAAGTTCTGCCCAGTCTCATGAATGATGGTGCTGATTGACAGGTTTCCATGCAAGAAGTCCCACTGTTTTTATGAATGAAGTGCTGATTGACAGTGCTTCAGACAAGAACACTTTCATGAATGAATGTTTTTGACTGACAGGACCTCAGGCAGGAAGTCCCAACCTTTTTATGAATGAAAGGCACTGATTGACATTGTCTAAGACAGGAAAACTTTCATGAATGAACAGCGTTGACTGACAGTGTGTCAGGCAGGAAGTGTCGCCCTTTTATGAATGAACGGTGCAGATTGACACTGTTTCACACAGGAAGTCCTTCTGGCTTTCATGAATGAACAGCGCTGATTGTCAGTGTGTCAGGCAGGAAGTCCCACCCTCTTTCATGCAAGACTAATCATGGTAACCTAGGGATTTCACCTGAGGCCAAGTGTGAATTGGTTGCCGTATTTTGAAAATAAAAACTGTTGCTGGGGATTTCGCCATGTGAAAACAGGGATTCAGGAATTTTCCCTTACCCAAGCTACTCTCTCAGTTTTCCAGTCTGGCAGAGGAGTTGTGGAATTTACTCTCCAAGGATTCTCATTTATTCCTCCTTGAAATGAGCAATCTGCCATCACTCTGTGGTTCAGAGATGGCTTCAGGGATTTTGCTCCTTTTCAGTGTTACATCAGACGCTAACTTTCTCTACATGGACAGTTACATTATTATCATCGTATCAGGTATCTCTGATGTATTTGTTATGGGCAGGGTAACATTAGACATGCTTGTCTGACTAATATCTCCTCACCATACTTTTCCTTTGGACCCTATATATCCATTCTGAATCTCCATGCATACTGCTGTAAAAAAGGAGAGTTAAACCTTTACTCTCTGAAGTACGGTATGATTAATAAAACTTAATAGTAAGTGAATCTGAAGACGAGTCTGGTGTGATATGGACAGCCTGAAACGTATATGTATCTCCTGAAGTTAATAAGCAAAATTAATGAGAATCCAGAATTCATCCTACTCCATGCAGCTGAACTGAAGTTTAAAAATGACACATGGAGAGCAATGCAGACCTTCCTCTTTGAAAGATGGTCAGATGTGTGCCAAGCTTACTATAGATGTGACTATTCCAGATTGTAATTCATAGTTGGAACCAGAGTAAGGAATGTGTCATATTTGACCATAGGGGAAGGTTAGAAAAATCCTCCATTTTAGAACACCTCCTTGTTGGTTAATATTGAAAGTCTAATAATCTTATTTATTTGTTATGGATCACAATATTATCAATGTAAAACATGTTTTATTTTATAGGAGCCTTGTTCAAATCATTTCATGTGATTGCCAATAGTCACTCACTGTATTTTTAAAATAGAATACCTCAGTTCTTTCTGTTTGTTAAATAAAAGCTACAGGGCAGAGTGTATGCCTCAGCTGTATGGCTTCGTCTACCAAACACTTGGCCCTGGATTTGACAACTGGTATCATCACTAACCAAATGAAAATTACTAATGTATAAGTTAACACCACGGTCAGACTTAACTCTTACTAGCTATAAGAGAGAGGGAGAAGAGAATCTGAACATAGATTTTTGTTCTTGGCTATACCATGTAGAGATTCTGAGTTGTGTGTTATTCTTATTATTTTCATAAATAAAATGTTGTTTCACTTTATAAAAGTTCCTTCCTTTTTCTACTCACTCAATAATTTGGGTGGAAAGTTTTATCTCTCTTCAATATGGCTGATGGCATGGATTTGCTCATCTCTGCCTGACACATTTCTCTTTCAAGGATATTTTTCCAAGATGCTTTCTTGTCTGATATAACACAGATCATACCTATCGCCTTAGAAGCATGAGGGAAGGCTCAGATATTTTTTCTATGGGAAATGCATTTTTTGAGTCTCCAGTTCTACCAGCTGAAGTTTTTCTAGAGTTCACTGAGTCAGAAATTAGGGGGCATATCAGGGAATCCAGGTGACCTGAATTTATCTAGTCCCAGTAACTACCAGAGTTTACATTTCTACACAGATCTTAGTGCTTTAACACAATATTAAGGAGGCAGTGTGGCTTCTACAGAATTACCACCTGTTTAAGAACTAAAAAAATGCTTTTTCTTCAAAATTTCAGAAATATGTGTATATCCTAATCTTTGGAGAAATGCTACATGAGGAACCATTGCTATAACATCTCTTTGTTGCAGACAGCACAAGGACAAATTCAACTTTTTCTAAACAGAACAAAATATTCCTCCATGGTCAAAAGTTGGTCCTTCATCAATGGGCATTATAGTAGCTAATTTCAACATATACCGGTGTCTTATACTTCTGCTTTTTGAAAATGTCCTCACCATTTGGTGCTTTGAAAATGGTGTAAATAAAATATTCAGCCTCAGGCCATGACACTATTCAGCTCTGCTCGATTTGGCCATCATAATTGCATATTTTCACCATGAATATAATGGACCTTATAACTTCCTGTTTTACTAAATGACCCTGAGACCTTCGTGTCCTTATATTAAAGGACCAACTGTTTGATATATGCACAATGTAGTTCTTAACATTCTTTATCTACAAGGTATCCCAAAGAGAGCCATGCTCTACAAAATTGGTGGCTTAAAGTCTAACGCATTCAAGCAAGTGCCATACATACTATTCCTTTCTTCCTAGTGGCCTGACACATTTTCATTAAATTAAGGGACCTTCCATAACAAGGAAAACTCATAATTTTATACATTTCATAACGGTATTTAAGACTTATTAACTATAACCAAGTGGTCTCAAATATATCCCTCTAAAATTCATTAGCTGAGACATCTCTTCAAATGCCATCATTTGTTAGAATTCTGAGACTGAGGGTGCAGGTTCATATTAGGAGATGGTTGAGTTTAGGATTCAGGGTCAGATTTAGGGAGATTGTTTAGGTTATAGTTCAGATTCGTGAATCTGAGGGTGAGAGTGTTGCTTCAAATTAAGTTTCAGGGAGACTGTTCAACCTCAATTTCGATTTCAGGTCCAGATACTGGGTTCAGATTCTGGGTTCAGGTTCAGGTTCAGGGTGAGGGTTCAGGGTCAAGACGAGAGTTCAATCAGCTTCAGTGTGAATGTTCATGCTCAGTTTCATGTTCTGGTTCGGTGTGAGTATTAAAGTTCTGGTTCATGGTTCAGGTCCTTGTTTAGAGTGAGTGCTCAGGTTCTGGTTCAGGGTGACGTTTCAGGTCCAGGTTGAGGTTTCAGGTTCAGGATAATTATAAAGGTTCCGACTAAGTGTGAGGTTTCTGGTTCAGGTTACATTGGCAGTTGAGATTATGGTTCAGGTTGAGGATGAAGGTTCAGGTTCAGGTTTAGGTTCAGCTTCATGTTCACGGTGATGGTTCAGGTGAAGATTCAAGTACAGTATGAGAGTTCATATTCAGCGTTGAGTTCTGGAAGAGTGTTCAGGTTCAGGTACATGTTCAGGGCGAGAGTTCAGTTTGGATTCAGGGTGAGGGATCAGTTTGGAGTTATTATTAAGGTTCAAGGTTCAGATTCAGGTTCATGATGAGGGTTAATGTTTATGTTCAGTTTCAGGGTTCAGGTTAAGTTCAGAGTGAGGGTGAGGATTGACGTGCAGGTTCTGGGTGGTGGTTAAGTTTCCTGTTCAGGGAGAGGGTTGATGTTCAGCTTCAAAGTGAGTGTTCAGGTTCAGGTTCAGCTTCAGATTTAGTTTGAGGAAGAGGATGTAGGTTCAAGATCAGAGTTCATGACCAGAGTAAGGCTGAGCATTTATGTTCAGGCTCAGCATTGAGGTTTAGATTCAGGTTTCAACTTCAGATACATATTCAGGTTCAGGATGAGGGTTTAGGTTTAGGTATCAGGTTCAAGGTTCAGGGTGAGTGTTCACTCAGGTTCAGGTTCAGGTTCAGGATCAGGGTGAGGGTTATGGTTAGGGGTTCTTGTTCATGTTCAGGATGAGGGTCCAGGTCCAGTTTCACAGTGAACGTTCATGTTCATGTTCAGGGTGAGGGTTAAGTTTCTGGGATCTGATTGAGAATATGGGTTCAGGTTCAAGTTCAGAGTTAAATTTCATGTTCATGGTGAGGGATCAGGTTTGGGTTCAAGGTGATGGTTAAGTTAGGTTTCAGGTTCATGTTGAGAGTTCATGTTAAGGGTGAGGGTTTAGTTTGGAGTTCAGGTTCATGTTCAAGTTGAAGGTGATGATCCAGGTTTAGTGTTAGGATTCATTTTCAGGTTCAGGATAACAGATCAGATTCCATAACAGGAGGAGAGTTCAGGTCCAGATTCATGTTTAGAGTGAGCGTTCAGGTTCTGTTTCAGGCTTAGGTGGGGGTTAAAATTCAGGTTCATGTTAAGGGTTTATGTTCAGGTTTAGGGTTCAGATTCATTTTTACTGTGAGTGTTCAGGGTGACTGTTCAGGTTCACGTTCATGGTTAGGGTTGAGATACAGGTTTAAAGTTCAGGTTCAGGGTGAGGTTGAGGGTATAGGTTCAGGGTGAGGAGTCTGTTTGGGGTTCAGGTTCAAGTTCAGAAAATAGGTTTCAAGTTCAGGGTTCAGGAACAGGTTCAGAGTGAGGTTTCAGTTTCAAGTCCAATGTGAGGTTTCAGGTTTAGTGTTCAGCTTCAGGATCAGATTCAAGTTCAGGTTCAGTTTTGGTGAGGTTTCAGGTTCAGGTTAAGTGTGAAGATTGAGGTTCAGGTTTCTTGTTCAGGTATAACGAGGGTTCACATACAGGTTCTGTGTGAGCTTTCAGGTTCAGGTTCAGGGTGAGGGTTCAGGTCCAAGTTCAGGGTGAGTGTTCATGGTCAGGGTTTAAGTTCTGTGTTCAGGTTCAGAAATTTGGTGAGGCTTCATGTTCAGGACGAGGGTTCAGGTAGAGGTTTAGGATTGGGGTTCAGCATAAGGGTTCAGAGTCAGGGTGAGATTTCAGATTCATTTTCATCTCCAGGTACAGGTACAGGCTGAGGTTTGAAGTTCATGCTTCAGGCTCAAGTTCAATTTGAGGGTGAGGAATCAATTACAGGGTAAGTGTTCATATTCAGTTGCCTCTTAGGGTTTCAATTTTAGGTTTCAGTTTTGCTACATATTGAGAGTGCAGGTATTGATTTGGGGTGAGAGAACAGATCCAGGCTTAGTTTCAGATTTTAGGTTCAGAGTGAATTTTCTATTCAGGTTCAGGGCAAGAGTTCAGGTTCAGGTTCAAGGTGAGTGTGAGGGTTCTTGGTTCAGGCTCTGATTGGATGTTTGTGTTTAGGTTCATGCTGAGGGTTCAGATTCAGGTTCAGGATGAAGGTTCAGGTACAGGTTCAAGTTCAGAGTGATGGTTCAGGTTCTGGTTAAGGTTCAGAGGGTTCAGGATCCAGCTTCAGTTTCAGGATGAGTGTTCAGTTTCAAGTGCAGGTGGAGCGGGAGGGTGCTTTTGAAGGTTCAGGGTGAGTGTTGAGAATCAGGTTCAAGCTTCACATCCAGGTGCAGGTGGAGCATGTGGGTTCAAGTTCAAGGTTCATGTTCAGATGAAGGGTTCTGGTTCAGATTCGTGGTGAGAGTTCAGGTTTAGTTTCCTGTTCATGTTCAGAGTGAGGATTAGAGTTCAAGTTCAGGATCAGGGTCAGGGACATGGTTCAAGTTCTGATTCAAGTTGAGGTTTCAGGTTCAGGGTGAATGTACAGATTCAGATTCAGAGTGAGGATTCAGGTTCAGGTTGAGGGTTCAGGGTCAGTTTCATGTTCAAAGTAAGGGTTATGGTTCCTTATTCAGTTTCAACTTGAGTTTGAGGGTTCAGGTTCAGGCATACAGAGAGAAATTATTTTCAGCTTCAGGGTGATGGATATGTTTAGTGTTCATGTTCAGGTTTGGAGTGAGGGTTCAAGTTCAGGTTCACGTTCAGGTTCAGCATGTGTGTACAGGTTCATGTTAAGGGTGAGGGTCAAGTTCAAGGTTAAAGTTGGGATTCATGGTGAGGATTTAGGTTCCGGATCAGGTTCATGTTAAAGTTGAGGGCTCATGTTTCTGGTTCAGTTCGATCTAAGAGAAAACCATGTCTAAAAGATCATAAAGGAAAGCAAGATAAATGACTTGGAAGGTGATGAGGAAGAATGGCCGTGAAGGGTTATGCATGGCAGATATCTGCGCACTATGTGTGCTTCCCAAAAGTTAGGTGTGAGTGCTGCAGAGGAAGTTCAGGAAAAAGATGGGGGGCAGGTGTGCTGTGTGCAAGCTGTAGGCAGTGGGAAGGGCATTCCACATATCAGGCCAGATGTAGCCCAAGATGCAGCATCCCTGTAGACTTGTACCTGATCCTGCCTGATATGGCCACTCTACACCAGGAGACAGGTTCCTATACACAGCAAGGCAAGCCAATGTGCGCACAACTGGGACACCTGGACACTGCTTTCTCTAAGTATTCACCTGTGGAAAGGAGAATGCAGGAAGATTAGATACTGAGGGTCTAGCACTGAGGGCTCCTCCCTAGGCAGCCTGTACGCATGACAGAGAAATATGAGGACATGCTGTCATGTTATGCAAATACCTTCTGTTTGATGGCTATAGTGCACCCAGAATGGCAGCTTTCAGAAGACACTGTTGTACACTCCCTCAGCCGTTTCCAAAACAAAAACAAGATTCCAACAGAGAACACTGGTAGGCTTACTGGCAACTCTGCGCATAACCCTTAGTGAAGCCTAAAGAAACTTCATGCGAGACATTAAGCACATGTATGTGGACAATTGGACCTAAATTATGCCCCGACCTGTGCATCCAAGTTATTGTGAGGTCACTAGCCACACGCAACTGAGTTCCAGAATCTATCTCCTTAACCAGGGCCACCCATAATCACCTCAGCTGCCAGCTTGGCCTTTGGTGTGCTAGACCATTGCACACTGGGAAAACCCAAATGTCTAATCAAGCCTGACAGACAGGAAATGGACTCCCAGGCTGACACAGGGCTGGTAGCGAAGCAGGGTTGTGGTATCTAAGATTACTGGGAAAATATGAAGGTGTACAGGTAACATAAGAGGGACAACAGCCCACCTCAATGAGGCCCTATGCTTACCATTCTTTTCCCACCTGGCAGAAGGCTTCTCTGTCATGGACAGAAGCCAAATTTCAAGCAGAAGTATGCACTCATGAAGAATCCAGTTTCATGATGTATAGATGAGAAAGGAAAATGGCCATGAGAACTGTTGGTCATATTCTTCATGGTACCCCTCTGTAAGTGTTCAGGTGAAATGCTGCCTCACATTTTCTGCAGCAAGAACCAACAAGGATTTTGGAACATCAATGACCTTGTCCTAGGAAGCATGGGGCCAGTTCCCTCGATGTGTACACGATGACACATTAAAAGAATAAACATTCCACCCCACCTGCCCTCTTGACTACCAAGGGCTGGCTCAGTGTACCCTACATAACAATTTCCTAGGCATCCTCTGGCCTAGAATCTCGTTAGATTCTCAGGTCTGTTTCAGTCTATATCCTGTTCACAGCATTCCTCTCTACACCTTTCACCGGACACTAGTTAGGAAACTTCCCTTTCTACAAAGTCCTCAAGACCCTCTCATACATGGGACTTTCAATATCGCAAGTAGATTTCAACCTATCTGTGTCCTTGTATAGGGGAAAGATATTCAAGAGGTCGGGGAAAGTCAAACTAGACACCTATGGAAAATACACAATTCTCACAACAGGATGCTTAAGGTATATATTCTCCCCTGTCCTGCACAGGGACTTCTCACAAATATCTAAGTGTCCCCACAGGATGCCCTCAAGGTGCCTTCATCCTTTCCTTCCAGGGTGCTAGACCCTTGTAAAAGAAACAAGTTTCCATAGAAATAATGGACAAACACATCAACCTGCATTTAAAACACCACCCAACACCAAAACACCTTAAAGTGCACACACTGGATTCTCTTTATTTTTATCTATCCATATTCATAGCTACCTCCTCCACTATCTGTGTCTCCCTCTCTGGCCCCTATATATATTCTATCCATGGCATCCTGAGCATCTAGAACTGTCTGGACACAGATAATGTACCATATTCAGTAGGGAAATGCTTTTCAGTAAACAATACAGAGTCAGTCTCCTATGAACACTGACAGAATACAGAGGCACACCTTAACACTTTTAATGCCTTCTAAGATGACTGCTAGATGAACCCTACTGCCCTGGCCTACTGAAGACAACCTTGTCTAATCTCTTTCAATTCTCACTCTCTACAAAGCTTCCTGAGTACATATGCTGTAAGATTACAAAGGGCCCTCTGTAAGACATGCCAGACATGACACAGACACAAAGTACAAAGTACTTTCTCTCTCTCTCTCTCTCTCTCTCTCTCTCTCTCTCTCTCTCTCTCTCTCTCTCCCTCTCCCTCTCCCTCTCCCTCTCTCTCTCTCCCCTCTCTTTCTCTCTCTCTCATTCACTCACTCTTTCTGTCTCTCGGGAGTACATATTACCCAAATGGGAAGAGGCCAGGGTTCCAACCAGGGGAATCAAGTCGATTTGACCAACGTAAGTGTAAAGTATGGCAGTCACAGTGGTCGCCTTGGAGCTCTTCCTCCACATCCTGCCCTTCACTGCCCTCTAATAAGGACCAGCAACAACACCAGATGCATAGTCAGCATCATAGTGGTTGTCAAGGCAGCATTGCTGGAGTTGACATCACAGTGTGTGGAGCTGCTCTCTCTTGGTTCTGCTGGTGAAGGCACCTCCATCACTGCTGCCCCAGCCCCTGCTCCTGTGGTCCCAGCAACCTTAGCAGCCTCATCATGACTGCAGTGACTTGGTGGAATGTCATGACATTTGCTGGACAGAGTTCATTATATAAGATCCTCTGATCAATTGATCATTAAACTATTTGAATTTTGAAATTGGTGAAGACTGTATCTTTGATGAGTTGCTTCTGATGCATCCTCTCAGAAATTGATTATGTGAAACTGTCCAGGTTTTTAAAATTATTTAGTCACTTAATCATTAAAACTATTATTATATAATCAGTAATCAATGGGTCTCCCATTATCCCTCAAGCTCTGAACACTGCTTCTGGCACCAATCATCTTCTGTGTTCATCACACAGCAGCCAATCTCCTAATCTATGACCACATCATCTTTTAAGTAATCTAAGAAGTAAATAGTTGGATTGTCCTGCATACTTAATTTCCAAAAGATGGAACCAAACTCCGGTTATTGTCAAGGAAGTAATACATAATTAAATAATGCCACAGAATTAACTCCCAGGGAGGTCTGGCCAGACTCCAATAATGAAGGAGGACATTACCACCAATTTAAATACTTAATATATAATTATAAAATAATTGAATAATGAGATGGTGTTGCATAATTAAATCCCATATGGTGGATTCAGACTGAACTCTTCCTAAAATGATTATTTTAATAATTGATTAAATATTTGGAGGCCTTGCACATTAAATCCCAAAAGGGGGCACCAAACTTGAGGTATCATAACTAAGGAAAATTGTAACTATAACTATCTAGTCTTCATCTCCATCAAAGGTTTCATAAGAATATATTTCCTGAGTAAACAGGAAGTGCCCTTTAAGCCACCTCCAAAATTTTAGAAACAAAGGGACAGGTGACTGCCTGAACAATCAAGCAAATTTTCTCTGCAATGTTGGGGCATTCATTTTTTGTCCTGCAGGCCTAGAATTTCTGGCAGAATTTCTATGAAGGAGGAACTTGTAAGGACTGTCCCATCTAGTCTTGGCAAATTTCAGAGATATTTTTTGACGTGAATACTGCTTGTTTGGTTTGTACAGCATACTGTCATAAGTCAAGGCAAGAGCTTCTTGCCCAAATAACTAGTATTTACACAATGAAAGCAGACTCCATATGGAGGTCCTTGTATGATCATCAATCTTTTATGAAATAAATTGGTGCTGTCTGGATCAGACATGTCTCACTGTTATGAAAAGATTTAGTTTATTAAAAACCTTAAATGCCATATTCTGTAAGTCTTCAAAGAGTTTGAAGATAATCTACCTATGGAAGTATATCTGTTTTACCTTGAAAACATACCTAATCTTACTACATGTTCAACTGTTATAGATGGCTATCTAGTAAACTGTATTTCTTAATTATACATTCATTTTTTAAGAGCACAGCAAAAAAACCTTTACATTTGTATCAATATACCTGTGCCCATATCAATGTAACTTATTTGAGGTTTATGTACCTTTTATCTTATATCCCCCTTAACTGATGACAAGCATCCTTAGCCCATCAAATAACCAAAAATACCATCCCAGCTCTTGGGAATATGAATATTTTATTCTCTAGAAATCCTCCTGTTGTCTGTGGGCAAAGTCATCTCTGGTAAATCATCCTAATTTCTTTAGAGTAATTGTACAGGTGTCCTGAGTTATCTATTTGTTCTTGTGGCATGGAAGATTTGTGAGCAGGGCTGTTTCTAAACATGACTGTCATTTATGTGTCCAATATGTTTGTGTGTATGTGTTTGCTTCACTTTGTGCCTTTGTTCACTGGTACAATTATTCACTCACCTACTCCTTCCCCATATTTGTGCTTACACCATTTGGTCAAGCTGTTCTAAAGTCAAGAAAATAAACTGGAGCTTATTTTCATTTCAGTAAATAAAAATGGATTAAGATAAAGGACAATAATGGTATTGTCTTCATCCTAGAAATAAGAAAATTGGAGCATAGGAAATATGCTCAAGTTGAAAGGCGTAATGGATGCTTTCTTTTTCATGTGTATATCGATATAGGTATGTAGGTGTTTGATAAACTTGAAAATAAGTATAACTCAGAAAAGAGACTTGCATTTTTGGGAGAAAATCAATGAGACTATAAGATTAGTACATTAGTTATATGTGCTTCCCACACAGTATAGTCTGACTTCTCTCTTATTGCAAGGTGTTCCATCAGAATCCTTATTCTTAAGCAATAGCTTGTATGGTACAAAAATGCCTCATGGGTTCTAGGAGATATTTTGACAAGGAACCAAGAGTAATTCATATTCACTGTACCAAACTGCAAGGTGATTTGTTATTTTAAAACTGTGATTCATGAGCAATTGCTTTTGCGCAAGTTTTGGAAAAAAAATTATAATCAGTTTCCAGCTCATAGAGTGTTGCAATTTGCAACAGCCACTAATGCATCCTTTTGTATTCCCTAAAATTGTAAGGAGTAATCCTGAAAAAAAATGTTAGTTTTTATTGATTGTTCTTCTAATAAAAAGGCAGTTTATGTTTTTGACAGCAAGGAATATGTAGTACAGACAGATAAAATTTCATCTCAGATAGTTGAGGTATGAACTGTTGCAATATTTTTTCAGCTTCTAGTGAATTATTCATTTAACTTATATACTGATAATTATTATGTTTTCAGAGATGTACAAGTTATAGAGACAGGTCTGTGCACTGAAACTAGTAATACTCAGGTTAAAACACTGTATTTGCAAATTCAGAGTGCCCTTCATCAAAGAGAAGCACCGTGCTTTGTCATTCATATAAGAGCCCATTCAAACCTTCCTGGTCCACTGGCTGAAGACAATGAATGAGTCAGATGGTATACTGACAAAACTTTTCACTTTATATCAGATAGAATTTGCTCAGCAGTCACACAGCTTTCATTCTCAAAATAGTAATAGTCTATGAAAACAGTTTGATTTAACTTGAGAGACTGCTTGGCACATTGTCAAACAACATGGTGTTTGCCCAAATATTTACCTGTAAGTAATGTAGAAGTAAATCCTGGAAGCCTGCTTCCTAATCATTAATGGCAAAAGGATGTTATTCATATTGCAGAACTTGCTAGTTAAAATAAGTGCATGTGGCAGTTGAAACTTATGCAGGCCTCTTAATGGCTACTGCACGGACTGAAGAAGCCACTAAGCATGTGATAAGACACTGTTTAAGATGTTTAGCTTCATGGAAATTACAAGAAGTATAAAGACAGAAAATGGATCTAGATACATTAGTAAAACATTGTAGAGAGCTGTGAAGTGCCGCCCCTAAAGATGGCGCGGGCTTCGGCCTTCCACCTTCCTGATGGTGAGCACTCTCTGGCCTAAAGAAGTCCTTATTTGCTTAAGCCTGTTTAGCCTGTTTGCTTCCACTTAAGAGTAGCCTATCTTCAGGGTCCATGTGGCTCACTGGGGTTGGTCAGCACAAGGGGATTTAAGCCTATGCGGGCGTTTCCCTGGGGTCAGAAGATTGTTCAAGGATCCTGAATAATCTGCATGAAGAAGATCTTGCCTGAGTTGCTTCTTTCTTGCTTGTCGAGGCAGTCACGACAAAACATTTCAGCATTTCTGTGCTCAATTGAAAACTGAATACTGAACAGGCATTACTTATAACCCTCAAGGACAAGAAATTGTAGAGCATGCTCTTAGCTCTTTGATAATGCAACCTCTGAAAAAAGGGAGATTTGATTTTTGACACCAGTCTCCACATGATTTGGTAAATCATGCACACTTAATTTTAAATTTTTATATGTGGATGTCCATGAAGAATCTTCAGTGGACAGATTATGGCATGATGAAACTCTAGCAACATTTGCTCAAGTCAAATTGAGAGAACCATGCACTAGGATATGCAAAGGGCCCAGATCCTGTCCTCATATGAGGTTGAGGGCATGTTTGTGTATTTATTCTTGCAGGATGGGAATGAGGCCCAGTGTCGGCCAGATCTTTGGTAAGATGTTTGGAGTGGAGGAAAACCATGACACCATGAGATACTGTCCAAGCCAGTTCAAATGAGACTCGCTGAAATTGTCTTCATAACTCTACTGTTCAAGAAATAAAGAAAAACAATTAGTTCAAGAATTCCTGAAGGAAAATCTCTAGTATCAGATTGGTTTGAGATTTCTAGTTTGCCATCAATCCTGCTTCATTGAACATTTAGGTTCACTACAGCTAGGAACAATTTAAAAATGTTATGAATGTGGTGTGTGGCAAAAGCCTATCTTCATTATTTGAGCAGAAAATGGACAAAAGTACTGCAGGTAATAATTAATACTTAAAGATTTTGGTATCTCAAACTCATCATTGGAAATTACTAGCAGCAGATTATTGGACTTTAGAGAAAGGTAAAAAAGGTTCAGAACTGTAGAGTGATTCATACTTCATTCACCATGTTATTGTCTTTTGAATTGAAATTATGGGAGTTGTAATTTAGGCAATTATGTGTCAAAAGTTAAACAAGTGTGTGTGTGTGTGTGTGTGTGTGTGTAATCATTAATATTTACAACAGTTTCTATACTAGAGTTATGTTATTGATAAAAACATTAGCCCATTCTGTTATGATTTGGACTTGTTGCTTATGGATTTTCAGATAAAATGCAATTAAATAGGCAGATTTAGATTTTGAAATAGCAATAGCCACACAAAACTTCCAAAACTAATTTTAAAAGACCATTTCATCTTGATTCATACTCTACTTTTGCAGGAGAACTTGTAGCAACAAAAGCATATGCATTATTGAGCTTGCTTGTAAACTCTCGATGATAAGTTTTCTCAGATGTGTGGCATTGAGCTATGCAATATCCCATAATGTTCTCTATTACAGATGATAGTTGTCACGGATGGGTAAAGTCTTTTTACCTCCAAGCAGCAAACTAAGTCAGAACTCACATGAAAGAATGTGTGTCCCCAGGACAAGTAAAACAGGATAGTGAAAGAAGACAACCTAAGCTAGACACAGCCAACTGTCCTATAGCAGAAACACAGGCATGGGTTTCATTATATTAATAAGGGATAATTTGTGAGTGCCCATAAAGATGGCTGCACTCTATCTTGGCACAAGGGCAGAGAGTTCAAAGCTGTCCTCAGCAAGTCATAAGAAGTAAAGGTCAAAGTTGTGGCTACAATAGGATGATTGGCTCTCTTTGCCTAAGTAACAGCAGAACTGAATCTGAGATGTGGCCACTCTGACTCTCAAGGCTAGGGCAAAAGAAGTTGAATATTGGGTGTGGCTACTCTGGAACTCAAGGGTAGGGAACAAGAAGTTGCAGCTAATTGGTGGTGGCCAAACCCTTAGAAGATGTGAGGAAGAAAAGTCTGTTTCTTTTGTATACAAAATACTGTATTCCCCTTTTTTGGATAAGGTATATGAGTGGTGAAAAACAAACTCATGGCACTTCAATATTGACTGATCTACCCTCCTGAACTTTATCCTGTTGCTCAGTATTTTCATTATTGTATATAACTACCCTTTCCCTCAAGCAAACTTCATTACTCAGGTATGGACTGGGAGCCACTTAGATGGGTCTGATTGTAGCACCACAAACACTGCACCTGACAATACATGCCCACAAATTGTTGGACACTGTGCCAGATTTAATTGCTAGTCTTACAGCAAGTCTACATTTCACATCAGTGTTGTTTGGCTTTATCATATAATTCTCACGTCCTGCTAAGTTCACACATCTATATAAGGACCACTGTGCTCTGTTTGATTGTGAGACATTATTTTTTTTTGTTTTGTTTTTTTTTTTTTGAGGAGAAGCTGTTGGTTAGAATCATGTTTTCGTTTTCCCTTTCATTTTCCTTACTCAATGTTTCTCTTAATAAGTCAGGGATCATTCTTGCAATCCTCACTTAGTAATAATAGACCTGTATTGTTTAACTGCTCTACCATTCCATAGCATTCAAAATAATACTATTTGGTTGAAACATAAACTACATTATAAACTTATGCAGAATAGAAATATTTGATAATGAAAAATAAATAAATGAGTACATGCATATATCCTTGCAAAAATTTATAGCTTATACACTTAGCTATAGTTCTTTTATTTATTACATGAAATATTATATAAAATACAATAATATAAGAACTAACATATCAGGATGAAACAAAGTAAACAAAAGTAACAGAGCCTAAAATACAGCTAAAGAAACGGTACCATAGTTTTGGATCTTGGTGTTTGATGGGTTGGTCATTTCTCCATATTTCCCTTATCCTCAGTCGAATGTAATCCCTCCAGTTGCTCTGTGGTGAGCTTAGAAAATGTAGTAATTCCCTAGAGGCAGAGGAAAGATGGAACTTAGTAAATTCATCATAGTCACATCCTCAGTATTGGGAACATGGGTATTTCCAAACCACGTTGAGATTTACAGTGTTTGGAATTCTAGAAAAATAGTATTGTTTTATTCTTATTTTACATATCAATCCAAGTTTCATCTCTGTCACGTCTTCACTCAATCTAATCTACCCTCCCAGTCCCCGGGCCACCTAACCATCCTATCCCCCCACTCCACATATATGCAAAATCCTTTCTGAAGGGATCATCTAAATACGTCAAGTAACTTGGAGTAGGAACTAGGCCCTCCCTACTTCCTCTAGGTTAAGGGAGCATCACTCCTTGGAGAATGTGCTCCCAAAGTTCTTTTGTGCATCGGGGATAAATCCTGCTTTCTCTTTCAAAGTTCTCTTAGACTCTGCAGGCCTACTAAACAGAGACCCATGCTCAGGAGGTGTGACTAGGTCCAATGCTGGATTACCAGCTCTCAGCATGGGGACCCAGTAGCACCTGCTTGTTCATATCATGTGTCTCTGAGAGGTTCTGTACCCTGGACATATCCTCTCTCTCTGCACCTGGATTCCAGTACAGTTCAGCATTTAGTTATGGGTGTCTGCCTCTGTTTCTATCAGCTACATTATGAGTGATCTATGATGGTGAATAAGTTTGTTATCCATCTCATTATCAAGGAAGGTTATGTATTGTAGACTTTTCATTTTGCTCAAATTGCTATTTGGGACCAGTCTTGTAGGTCACTGTGTATTTCCCTAAAGTCAGTTTTCTCTTGAAACCTATAAAGGCTACCTCTTTTTTGGTCTCTATCTCTCTGTGTGTCTCTCTGTCTCTCTTTATGTGTGTCTCTCTCTTCTCTCATCTATTCCTCCCCTGACTCATTCATCCTAGTCCCATGTGCTTTTCTCTACACCGCCTCTCTTTCTCCTAGCCCCATCTCCACACATTAACCCCCACTCCCAATATGCTCAGGGGATCTTGACACTTTCCCCTTCTGTCAGGGACCTTGTACGAATTTCTTAGAATCCTTTTTGTATTCTGGTTTATCTGGCAGTTTGAATAATTGGCTTGTAATCCTTTGCTCTATATCTAAAATCCATGTATGAGTGAGTACACACAATGTTCCTCTTTTTGTGACTGCATTACCTCACTCAGAATAGTTTCTTCAAGGTCCATCGATTATTGTGTGGATTTCAAGATACCGGTGATTTTTTCTTCAGAGTAATATTCCATTTTGTAAATGTGCCACATCTTCTTTGTCTATTCTTAAGTGGAGGGGCATCTAGATTGCTCTTTGGTTCTTGCTATTAAAAACAATGCTGCTATGAACACAGTTGGAAACATGTCTTTCTTGTTTGTATGCGGATCATTTTGGTTTATGCCGAAGAGGGGTATTGTCAGGTGCTTTGGTAGACAGATTTCCATTTTCCTGAGGAACTGCCATACTGATCTCCAAAATTGCAGTACTTCTTTGCACTCCCAACAAAAATGTAGCAGTGTTCACCTTTGTGCTAATCATCTCCAGCATAAGTTGTCATTGGTGTTTCTAATATAGCCATCCTGGCAGGTGTAAGATCATATATCACAGTTGTAAGGATGTGCATTTCTCTGATAGCTAAGGATGTTGAGTACTTTCTTAAGTGTCTTTCAGCCTTTTTTTAATTTCCTCTATTGTGAAGTCTATCTTCAGCACTTTACCCCAGTTTTAATAGGGTATTTGGTGTTTTGTGACTAGTTCTTTAGTTATTTGTATATTTTGGAGACAAGCCCTCTGTCAGATGTAGGATTGTTGAAGATTTCTCCTAGTCTGTGAGCTGTGGTTTGGTCTTGCTAACTTTGTCTTTTTCCTTACAGAAGCATCTCAGGTTGAGGAATTCCCTTTTATTTATTGTCTATATCAGTGTCTGTTCTACTGGAGTTATGTTCAGGAAGCTGTCCTCTGTACCAAAAGGTATAAAGCTACCTCCCAATTTCTCGTCTAAGTGGTTCAGTGTGGCTGGATTTATGTTGAGGTCTTTGATGTATTTTGGACTTGAGTTTTGTGCATGGTGACACACATGGGTTGCTCTGCTATCTTCTACACACCATCATCCATTTGTGCCAGCACAATTTGTTGAGGATTCATTCATTCTCCCATTGTATACTTTTAGCTGTTTTGTCAAAAAAAATTATCGTTTTGTAGGAGTGTGTGATAATATCAAGACTTTCTACTTGATTCCATTGGTCTATCTGTATATTTTTGTGCCAATAACAGGCTGTTTTCAGCATTATAGCTTTATAGTAAAGCTTAAAGTTGTGGATGGTGAGGCCTCCTGAAGTTCCTTTATTGTACAGGATTGTTGTGGCTATCCTGGATCTTTTGTTTTCCATATATATTTGATTAATATCCTTTGAAGGTCAGGGAAGAATTGTGCTGGCATTTTGATGGGGATTGCATTAAATGTGAAGATTCCTTTCTGCAAGATTGTCATCTTTAGCATTTTTATTCTACCTATCCAAGGTCATGGGACATCTATTTTCTGGTATCTTCTTTAATTTCATTCTTTAAGGACACAACATTCTTGTTATATAGGTCTTTATCTGGTTTGGAAAGTATTACCCCTCGATACTGTGTGTTGTTTGTGGCTATTTTAAATTGTGAGGTTTCTCTTATTTCTTTCTCAGCCCACTTGTCATCTATACATTAAGGCTACTGATTTTTTTTTAGTTTATCTTGTATCTTGCCAGTTTGCTGGGGGTGTTTTTCATCAGTAGGAGTTGCTTGGTTGAGATTTTTGAGTTCCTTATGTCAATTATCATATCATCTGCAAATAGTAGCAGTTTGAATTATTCCTTTCCAGTTTCCATCCTCTTGATTTCCTTTTGTTGTCTTATTGCTTTAGCTAGCACTAAAAGTAAAATATTGAAGAGATATATAGAGAGAGGTCAGCCTTGTCTTGTTCCTGATTTTAGAGTGATTGCCTGAAGCTTCTTTTTATTCAGTTTGGTGTTGGCTGTCAGTTTACTGTATAGTGCTTTTGTTATGTGTAGGTATGGTCCTGTTATGCGTGATAGCTCCAAGACCTTTATTAGGAAAGAGTGTTGAATTTTGTCAAAGGCATTTTTAGCATCGAGTGAGGTGATCATATGGTTTTCTTCTTCAGTTTTTATATATGTTGGTTCACATTGATAGATTTTCATATGTTGAACCATCCCTGCAACGCAGGGATGAAGCCTACTTGGTCCTGGTGAATGATTTCTGTGATATGTCCTTGGATTCAATTTGCCAATCTTTTATTGAATATTTTTGCATCAATGATCATGAGGTATATTGGTCTGTACTTCTCCTTTATAGTTGTGTCTTTGTGTGTCTTGGGTACCAAGTATATTCTGGCCCAAGAAGAAGAGTTTAGTAATGAACATTCTGGTTCTATTGTATGGAACAATTGGAGGAGTATTGGTATTAATTCCTGGTAGATTTCTGCACTGAAGCCATCAGGCCCTGGGTTTTTGTTTGTTTGTTTGTTTGTTTGTTTTATTTGTTGGCATTTTTTTGTTTTTTTTTTTGTTTTTTTGGTGGGAGGCTTCTGAAGTCTGCTACACTTTCGTTAGTGCTTATAGGTCTATGTTTTTTATCTGTTCTTGATTTAATTTAAGAGATTGTTATCAATACATTTACCCATTTCTTTTGAAATTTCAAATTTTGTGAAGTACAGGTTTTCAAAGTATGGCCTGAGAATTCTATGGATTTCCTCAGTGTCCTTTGTTTTGTTTATTTGTATGTATTCTCTCTTCTTTTTGTTAGTTTGGATAAAGATTTGTTTATCTTGTTGATTTTCTCAGAAAAAAAAAACAACAACTGTTTGTTGCATTGATTTTTTGTATTGTTTCTGTGGCTTATACTTTATCGATTTTAGCCCTTAAATTGATTGTTTCCTGGCATCTCTCCTCTGGTATCAGTTTTCTTTTTTCTAGTTTTAAGATGTCCAGTTGTTCTTTTAATTCTCAAATGTGACTATTTTCTGTTATCTTTATATGGGCAATTACTGCAATAACCTTCGCTCCTAGCACTGATTTCAAACTTTCCCATAATTTCAGATCTAAGACCCAAATTCCAGGGTCCTGATAAGCCGGTGGGAGAGCCGCGCAACATAGATACCAAACCAGGAAATACAACAAGCAAGAGGTGTTTATTAAACAAATGTGTGATTGGGTGTCAGCAATCTCAGGGAAAGCTGCACAACCCTCAGAGAGTCCAGGACCATTTTAAAGAGCGCAGACCAGCATGCATGCAGAAACTATTATATCATCTGCAAATAGTGAAAAATTGACTTCTTTTTTCACAATTTGTATCACTTGATCTTCTTTTGTTGTCATATTGCTCTTGCTCGAACTTCAAGTGCAATATTGAGAAAATATGGAGAGAGGGGCATACTTGTTATCCTCTTGATTTCATGAAACCAGTCACCTAAATATGATGTAATCTGCTTATTCTCAATAGAGTAATCCAAAATGGCTGAAAAACAATAAAGTGCTCATCATCCTCAGCCATTAGGCTGATGCAATCAAAACCACTCTGAGATCATGTTATTCCTGTGAGAAGGGCTAACATTAGAAACAGAAATGAGAGCTTATGCTGCAGAAGATGTTGGGAAAATGGGACACCTCTCTACTACTGGTGGGAGTGCAAACTTGTAAACACATTTTGGATATCATTATGGTTGTTCCTCAGGAAAAGTGTACTCTACCACAGGACCCAGCAATTCCACTCTTAGGAATATACCCAACATAACCACATCCATGCAATAAGACATCTGTTGAAGTATGTTCATAGCAGCATTATTTGTAAATGCCTCTGATTTGTAGAAGAGATAGTGAAGATATGGCAAATTTATACAATGGATTACTTCGCAGCAGAAAAAAACAATGGAGTTATGAAATTTGCTGGCAAATCGAATGAAATTGAAGAAAATATACTGCAGGAGGTAACCCAGTCACAAAAAGAGGAATATGGTATGTACTCACTCATATATGCGTTTTGGACATAGAACAAAAAATCTCCAAACTATAATTCATACATTCAGAGAAACTAGAATAAAAGGAAGAACCTAAGAGATTTATACAAGGTCTCTCACAAAAGGAGATGAGCACAAGATTTCCTGAGCATATTGGGAATTGGAGAGTAGTGATAAGAATGTGAAAAGCAAGATGAGAGCAGAGGTAGAAGACAATGTGAGACCAGGAAAATTGAGTTAGGGGATGAATAGATGAGCATAAAAACAGGGATACCATAATAGAGGAAGCCATTATTGGGTTTGAAGAGAAAATTAACTCTGAAATTTGCCACAGACTGCTCAGTGGGTAGCAGGTCTGCGTGGAGACCAAGACTCGGATGACCAGATCAGGAGTGGCTTCGGCTTGACAGACAGACAAAAACACACCTGAGGAGGTTTGCGAACTGCTGCAAAGTTTACTTCAGAATATCAGGTTTTTATACAGAAATTTCAAAGAACAGATCTTTCGTCACAGTTTAAACATAAACAGGCATTCTTTAGATGTCAGCAATTCCCTTTGAAGTATGAGATCATAAATACTTCTAAGCAAGTGCATAATTGGGAGCCTCTGTTTATTTTGGCATGCTTGTGGTCAGCATATCAGAGATTTGATTTGTTGAGTTTAGAGAATAATTTTTGTCTCTGGATAGTAATCTTTTATAGTATTGATTTATAAAATCCCAAATTAGAGTATTGTTGTGAATCCCACAGCAGGTTTGTTGTGGGCGGGCTAATTACAGGCAGGGTCTCATTGTGGGCTGCTTCTTACATCCTTAGCCCTAATTGATTTATCAAGCCCTGGGCTGACATCTAAGTCACAACAGGCGCCTTAGGATCTGTATCTGAAGGTACAGAGGGCAATACCCATCTATTCACTGCTGATCTGTATCTCTTTCAGTTCCTGAAACTATATCTAAGTGTTCTCTAGGCATCTCTGAATTAACAGTGGAGCTACAGGCTAAAATATCCATGAATAAAAGGCAATATTGTTATCATAGCACAAACCACATCTAGCATTCATTCCAAACAGCCAGCCACACAAGCACCTGCAGGGACCTGAGCCACTTTTCCCCAGGAGGTGTAACCACGTGTGGTGTGAACCTCTGGACAGATACCATTGAGATTTCTCTCAGCCATTGCTACACTGTCTCCACTGGAGCTGGTGTAGCAGTTCGTCCTTTTTTATTTTTTAAGCAGAACAGCTGGAAATCATGCCGGAGTGTACTAATGGAATGAAGTACTATTCTGAAAAGAATAGGAAAAACCAAGCACACTGTAAATAAAATAGCAGCTCCAATTCCTAGGAAAATAAAATACTGAGTCAAGCTTAATGGATTCAGGGATCTTAAGTTTTCTGAAAATGTTGATGCTAGGCCTGAAATGTCCCAAGTATCTATCTTTCTCTGACTCATGACTGTAATTTTCTCCTGCAATGCCTTGATATCATAGGTTAAATTGGTATCCTTCCGTACTTCCAATAAATGTGCCTTAGTCTTCTTCCAATGAAAGGAAGAGTTGTATGGAAGAGGTGTAACACAGATATACTTAAATTCTGCATGAAATTTAGTTGCTAATTGTGTCTTAAGATTTTGTATGTCTTGGCCCATTTCTATTATTGCCTCTTCTAAAGCATTTATTCTAGTTTCTAATCTCAGATCTATTAACCTCTGTTCTGACAAGGCAAAGGTGACATTCCTATGCATGTCATTTACAAAGGAAGCTGTCTGCATTTTTTTACTAATGCTGTTGTAGAAACTGCAAAAGAAGTCAAAATGGCCATCAGTGCTGTGATTCCTAAAATTAATGAGGCAGCAAATCTTTTTGGCCTAATCAATTCATTAATTTTGTTAAACAAGTTTATAGCTGAATTATCGTACCCAGTATCATTACCCAAATCTACTGGCAGCATAGCATAAGCAGGCCTTTTTTACAATCAATACAGTTGAAAAGGATTTATCATAACCTGATGTACACAATTAGTTAACATGAAGGATCGACATTTAATAAAAAATGAGCCCCCTTCTTTTTTAATATGCACCAATTTGTTACGTCCAAATATTAAGGCATATGGGTAAGAGAGACAAGCAGTGGTAGGAACAGGCTCTGACTTGGCAGCCTTTGGTTTCTTTAATATTACAACATTGACTGCTGCAACTAACCTGAATAGATCTGGCTGAGGAGTCCCATTTGTCCCATCCGGTTTTTGCAAATACCATACAGGTGACACCCACCCTGCTGAATACCATCTCCTTATGGGCTCTTTTTTGGAGGAGTGTATCCTCCAAATTGAGCAGAATGATCCTTAAGCTAGCCAGAATAGTCATGATTGGGTGATGGTACAGAGAAATCCCACATAACTTTTCCTGAAGTCAAAGGAGAAAACCTTGTTCCAGCTTGAGGAAATCCATAATGAAGCCAATTAAGCATCTGATCTTCAATTCCCTCCCATAAGCTATCTTTCTTGTATTTTACCATGCAATGTGGCAGTCTAGAAGGCAGTGGCTGATTTACTATCATAGTCTCACTAAAATTAGAGTGTCCCAAAGTAGAAATTTGTAGTTGCCACATACACTACTGTTCCAGACTCCTACTTGTAACAGGTTTATTATCAGGAGTATCAGTGAGGAAAGTTGTAGAGCTGACAGGCATACAACCAGCTGGAGGCATACTACCAAGTGCCGTACCGATTGGTAAGGTATCTGCTCTACCCTCGTAATTTATATTCCCAGATGAATTAATCCCCATATGAAAATCTGGAGTTCCCCCTAGCACATCAGTAACATTGGTCATCATTTTAATGAGCTCCGTATTTTCCCAAACCACCAGATGTAAGAGTGGAGGCTGGGAGTGTATACCCAGTAACTTTCTCCGTTTACCCCATAATTCATTGATAAGAGACAAAAGGCTTATTGGACCCACTGTGGCGAAATGCTCACCCACAGCAGTGTTCCAACTGGACCAAGTGTAAGAAGAAGGCAGGCTCTGAGAGGTAAATGGGCCAGAGTACAAGGAATTAACCACTCAGGCCACAGTTATTGGGGGGGGGGTTATATGAAGAGGTAAACCATTGGTTTCTCAGGAAAGAATGTGGAAGGAATCGGCCTGGCCTGGCCCCAGATTCACCTGCGGTGGAGGGCAGGCAATAGGTCCCAAAGATCAGGTGAGTGCAGGATCAAGGTGGTTCTGCATGATTAGTTGGTTCCAGGATGCTCAGATAACAACCAAAATGTTTCATGGAGATGGAGGGAGTATTGGACCTGCTCTGTCAATGGACTCACACCTATCAGTGTGTGCAGCAGGTCAAAATCTCAAATATGTTTTTCATTTAATATTTATTGTAGTTTGTTTAGAGTTTGTTAACTTTATTCATCCTTTACTAGTTTTTTTCCTGTCTAGTACTCATCTGTATGCTTCCTAATCTTATGTTTGAGACACAGATATTAAGAATAGAAATATCATATTTGTGGAATTTCCCTCTGAATATAGATTGTTCTTTCCCCCCTCATTTTATTAAGCTTTGTTTGAAATCTATTTGGGTAGACATTAAAATGACTAAACAAGTGTACTTGAAAAGACTAGTAAATAAATTGTAGAACTAATTTGGAGAAAAAAGGAATCAGCTTCAGATGGCACAGGTCAAAATGAAGAATAGTGTGGAAAGAAAAGAATCAAGAAAAGCACATAATCAAATTGGAAAGGAAGAAGTCAAACTTTCACTATTTTCAGATGATATGATAGTCTACATAAGCGCACCAATAAACTCTACCAAGGAACACCTGCAGCTTATAAACACCTTCAGCAAACTAAGAGGATACAAGATAAACTCAAAAAAATCATTAGCCCTACTTTATTCAGATGACAAAGGGGCTGAGAAAAAAAACAGAGAAACATCACCCTTTACAATAGCCACAAACAACATAAGGTATCTTGGAGTAACACTTACCAAACAAGTGAAATACTTTTATAATACGAACATGCTGTCTTTAAAGAAAGAAAATAAAGAAGATACCAGAAAATGAAAAGATCTCCCATGCTTTAATATGTAGGATGAGTGATAATTGCAATCTTACAAAAAGCAATCTAAAGATTCACTGAAATGATCATTAAAATCCTAGCAGAATTCCCCAGTGGTCTTGAAAGGATAACAGTAAACTTTATAGGAAAAAACAAAAGAACCAGGATAGCCAAAACAACACTGCACCATAAAGGAACTTTGGCAGGGATCGCCATCCCTGACTTTAAGCTCTACTACAAACCTATGGTCCTGAAATTAGCCTGGTATTGGCATAGAAATAGGCAAGTAGACCAATGGAATTGAACCCAAAATCCTGATATTAGCCCACACACCTATGAACACCTGATTTTTGACAAAAAGCTAAAAGTATACAATGGGAGTAGGAAATCATCTTCAACAATGGTGCTGGAACAACTGGATGATAGTGTGTAGAAGACTGCAGGTAGACCCATGTCTATCACCATGCATGGAACTCAAGTCCAAATGGATCAAAGACCTCAATAAAAATTAAGCCACACTAAAACTCCTAGAAGAGAAAATGAGAAGTACCCTTGAACAAATTGATACAGGAGACTGCTTTCTGAACATAATCCCAGTCCCACAAATTATGAGGTCAAAAATTAATAAATGGAACCTCCGCAAACATAGAAGCTACTGTAAGGCAAAGGACACTGTTGACATCATGACAAAGTGCCCTAGCCTCACTCTAAATGGTTCTTCCCTGTGATACAGCAGCTACCTAAGCAGAGGGTTAGTCTAGCCAGCTTCTTCCACCGACAGAACCTGTCATTCATTTATTTTTACCTTTTATTCTTTGTCTTTAATTTCTCTTTTTCACTGACTCTGTTGCACATGGCTTGATTTTGCAATGGTGTGCCTCTCCAGGGCCTGGCAGGGCACATATTTTACACAAAAATCTTACAGCAGTTCTCCTTGTCACTTCCAGTTTTAAGTCTACACTGTAACTTTAAATGACTTGTCAGCATGCTACAAGTTCCAAATCAGAGATCATACTCTGGCTTTTCTTATTTTTACACAATCCTGTTTGATATAGCTGTACATGTAATTTAAATTTAACTTTATATTTAAATGTAAGTTAGCACTATATACAACTTAAATTCAACTGTGCTTTCTCTAATATTTCTAAATTGTTATGTGCCTTTAAGTGATGGTAAACATTTACGGTAATAAAGGTGTATTTTAATTTAAGAAAATATTTATGTCACCCAGTCCTTCTTGTAAGCTGTAAAAGGAATATTTTCTCTACTTGTTTGTCCTTTACAAGTATAAATCTAAACTACTATGTTAAAACCAGTTACACTCAGTCTGGTGTGCTCTGAGTAAAACATCCCTCCACAGTGTCTCAGCTTAAATCCAATTTTCCACACAGATTAATTAATTAGAGGTATAAAGCCTTACCTAGCCATCTATGTGCTTAAACAAATAAGTTAAGACACATTTTGCCTTTTGAGATACACTAAACAGACACCCCAAGAATGCTCAGAGATCTAGAGAATATGGCATTTATAATGTTTCATTAAAAACCTTTTATTATGCAGAGACAGGCCAGTTGCTGGCACCACCCAGCAACCAAGACTGGGGGACACTGAAGAAACTCAACCCACAAAAGTGGCAAAGCTAGCCACTGAGAAAACCTGCCTTTTATGTCAACTGTTGCAAAGGATTTTAAGGATCATGGACAAAAGGGCAATGGAATCAACTCTCGCGCTGCTTGGGCCAAAGGTAGGTAAGTCTTCCAAATGCTTCAAATGCACAGGTCTCATCCCATCAGCAGAATGCAAATGTCCTTAAAGCCTCTGACCTCAACAACTGTGGAGGATGTGGGGGTATCTGCCAGCTAGTAAGTCTCTGATATTCTCTAATAATTCAGATAAAATTTTATCCTTCTCAAAAGCATCTTCTCATGCTTTCGATGACTGGTAGCTTTGTCAGCTTAAAGCTACAGCCAAGTTTCAGTTGCAAAACAGATTTCAGAAATAGATATTTTAAGTTTGCTACTATGTATAGTCTTAACATTAATCAATAAAGTTTTAATGAGATATTAATCCAATTCTGAGAGAGTACTAAACAGCATACTATGCCACTATATGACCATAACTATAGGTATAAGCTCAAAAATAAGGTGCTTTTCATTGTGCTAAAAATCTGTCAGTTGTATGTGTTAATTCTTTCAGACAAATTGTTTCTAACATGAGCATGCTGCTATTGTGCCTAATTATATTTTCACAAAGTCAAAATTTCTTGCAAGTTCCACAGAGCTAAATGGGACCCAGCGTAACAGGTCAGATTCACTCCAAGTAAATATTAGTCAACTTCTTCCTGTTCTTGGAACATCCTTCCCGTGTCTTGGGACCCCCTCAGAAGCCCTTCCCTCATCTTTCAATTCTCCCAGTAAGTACCAGTACCTATGAAAAAACTTCTTTCCTAAATTTTACTTCATTCTCTGCTCTGCCAAAATTTGCCAGGACTCAAAGAGATACCATAGTTCCATACTTTCAAGACTGCAATGAAACAACAAGTTATCAGGATGTGGCAACACCCTAGCTTTCTCACATCCCTTGAAGAGAATCAATGACCTAAGTAAGCAAGTAGCAGTGTTGAGAACTCATCGTTCTTTTTTATTGACCTGCCACACCTAAGTCCTCACCTTTTTAATTAATAAGTTAGGGAGGAAATGTAAGAATTCAGGCACTATGCTGACCTGACCCTGTCACCAAGCAGAATGCACTCAGGCAGTCCTCCAGTCTGGCCAGTGGTCTATGAGTATTAGTCTGCAGGCATGTGTAAAGGACCCTTTAAAAGTCAGACCTGTGCCCACTTATGCTTTCTTTTGCTTTCTTTTTTGCTCTCGCTCTCTGTCTCTTTTGCACTCACCCTCTCTCTCTTTTTCTCTGTCTTGCTCTCTATTTCCTGCCTTTGGTTGCCTCCCTTCATCCTCTCTCCACCACTCTCCTATTCCCAGTGCCTCTATGTCTCTTCCCTTCTTCGTCACTCCCCATTCTAAATAAACTCCTCATTTAAGCTCTATCTGTCTGGTGTGTTATTCTCTCCTGTCTTGGTCACGCTCACTGCTATGGAACCTGCTATGCTCTACCATGAGTTCTTTACCTTGGGAGCCCACTCAATTGGGGCCCTCATTCCAAATCACCTCAAACCTTTCTCCAGTTTTTATTCTTCATTAGACTAGATCCACTGCTCATCTGATTATTAAATTATTCAAATTTTAAAATCTGTGATGACTTTGTCCTCCATGGGTCTGTTCTGGTGAATTCTCTGGGAAATTGATTATGCAAAACCATCCATTTTTAAAGTTATTTAATTACTTAATTTTTAAATGTAGTATTATATTATCAGTAACCACTTGGTTTCCCAGTATCCCTCAAGCTCTGGGCACTAATCGTCTGCTGTATACATTGCACAGTAGCCAAACCCCTAATCAATGTCCTTATCATCTTTTAGGTAATCAAATAAGTAAATATTTAAATGGTCCTGCATCCTTAACTTCCATAAGATGAAACCAAACCCCAGAGATTGTCAGGGAAGTAATACTTGTATAATTAAATAATGACACAATTAACTCTCAGGGAGGACTGGCCAGACTAAGGTCAAAAAGGACTACATCATCATTGATTTAAATAATTAATGTATAATTATAAAATAATTGAAAAATAAGATGGTGTTGTATACTTAAATCCCACATGGTGGAGTCAGACTGAGCCCTTCCTGGAATAATGATATACTTAAATAATTGAATAAATTAATATTTAGATGGACTTGCTTATTAACTCGCACAATGTGGCAACTAACTTGAAGTATCATGGCTGATGTAATTATCAATTTAAATAACTAAATGTCCAAGTAATGAGATGATGTCACATAATCAACTCCCACAAACTGGCTCCAAACTTGACTTATAGTCCATAAAGTCATCATCGGTTGAAATAACTTACTTATATAATTGGATGATCTGGCATACTTGATCCCACAATGTGGAACCAAACTCCAGTGGGCTTTGATTATTTAATGACCTAATTTTATAGTTAAATGATGTGATGATTTGACACATTTATTCTCCCATAAGGAGACTCCAAACTCCTGAGACAACATAATAAATAACGATAGATTTTAATAGTTAAATGACTAAAAAATTAAGTATTTGGATGGTGTTTTATACTGCAACACTGGGAAAAACTGAAGAGATAATTGATTATTTAATCAAATATTGAAACAATAAAATGAAATGTCTCATAATTCACACTTGGGGAGATAACAAAACGATACCACCATTGATTTAAGTCATTATGTAATGAAATTTCATGCTTCAATTAACTCCAACAAGGTGCATCTAGACTCCACTCTTCCTGAATTAGAGAGAGACAATTTTGAATAATGAAATAATCAGATGTTTAGTTTGGCACCGTTGAATCACACAAGGTGACACTTCAGTAATTACAGATTCAGTAATTACAGATTTCTTAAAGCACAATTTTAGTAATTAAATGAGGAACATTTAAATAGTTGTGCTATTTTGCATGGGAAGACATGCCAGACCTGATGAAGGATGCTGTCATTATGGATTTTCAAAATTCAATAATATAATAATAAGATAATCAGACTCTGATGCCTGACGAACTCTGTAAGACTGATATTATTGTGAGCCACTGTGTCTCTGCTGTGGTGCTTCAGGACTTGTGGTGATGGTCCCACACTGGAGGTAGCAGTAGTGGCTACAATGTTGATATCAGCTACAGAGATGGCAATAGCAGGAATGTTATCAGCAGAGCTCAGAAAGCAGCTTATCTATGTTCTGGGAATTAAACCCTGGCAAGGCCTATGTGATGGTGCTGCATCTTTTCTACCAATGCTTCTCCTTCTCATAGTAGAGCACAACGAATGTGAGGATTTGAAGGAGGAGCAGGGATGCAAACACCCTGACCACCATGCTTACCTTGGTGGAGTCCATGTACTTCTCAGTTGGCACCATGGAATATTCTGGACTCAATCTTCCAGCATCCCTGGCATTCTGGGTGATGCATATGACATTCAGAGTCTGTTGTGTTTGTGGCTGTAACTTCAAAACCCCTAACATCTTTTGTGGCAGGTGACTACACCTTAACCATAATCAATGATGCCATAATCATTTAAATAATTAAATAAGTCAGTAATTTCTAGCACTTAAAATAAATTAATAGGTGAGGTGGCAATTAACTAACAAGGGAGAATGGCCAGGCTCCAAGCATGAAGTGTGACATAATAATCAATTTAAACAATTAATCAAAAAATGTGATGATGTTGCATACTCACACCCCAAGATGGAGGTTTATTGGATTCTTCATGAAATAGATGATGATTTATTTAAATAATTATACAAATATTTACATGATCTTTCATAGTAACTCCGAACATCAATTGAAATAATTTAGTTATGTAATTAGATGATCTGGCATACTTGATCCCAATAGTTGGCACCAAACCAGGTATCATGGATGACATAAACATTGTTTTATATAACTAAATGATCAAACAACAAATTGATATGACATCATCCACTTACCCAAGGTGGCTTCCAACCAGACTCATGAATGATGTTGTCATGATTTTTTAATAATTTTATTATGTGATAAAATAATTAGATGATCTTGCATACTTGACTCCCACAACATGATGCAAAACTCCACTGATCATAGATTATCTAATGTCCTTCTTTAATAATTAAATTATTACATAATCAGAAAATGAGATGGTCTGCAATACTTGACACCTACATTTTGTCTGTTACTTGTCTCCCAAAAGGTTGTGCCAAACTCTATGGATTATTGATTATTTTATCGAAGATTTCAGTAGTAATATATGTAAATGATTAAATGTCATTGTGTATACAGGGTATAAGAGGATCTCAGATAGTTGATATTGGACAGCTGCTTCATTAGAGATGATGTGCAATTGAATTATCACTCAGAGTAGGTTAACAAATGTATTAACACCTTCCTGAATGAAGCTAACAATGGACAACTCACCTTTTTTTGTATAATTGTAAGGCTTTTAATCTTCTTAAATCCACAATTTTACTTCTTAGGGAAGATGACATTCATCAACAAAAGTTGTTGAATTGTTTGTCAACATACTATAATCCCTAATTTAGGTAAACTTGAATTGAGTAAATAATAGATGTAGGCAAACATCCAGGGATTTTGCTATGTGTTACGAGAATAAATTCCCGTAAAGGATGTCATTTAAACATTTATGAGATACTTATCTTGGGAGAATAAAATATCCTGTATTGACACTACAGCTAAGCTGCTCTCCAGTTCTTGGCTCATGATACCAGTGTATAGAATTCCAACAGAGTTGCCAGGCAGCATTTGTGATCCAACATTCTGTCACATTCTAGTACACCAACCACATGCAAAAAAAAGCACACCCAAAAAGGGACTAAACTTAGAGCCTCACTGATTTTCTCCAAAAAAAAAAATCAAACTTCTTTTTTGAGTTACACTAATTTTCAAGTCTATAAATAACTACATGCCTATAGTGATATACACATTAAAATGAAAGCATAATTATGCCATTCAACTATATTGATGACTATTTAAAAATATTTACTATGCTCCAATTTTCTTATTTCCAGAATGGAGACAATACCATTAATGATGTATACCTTAATCCTTTTCTATTGACTTATATGATAATAAGCTTTCCTTTATTCTTTTGCCTTTAGAACAGCTCAACCACATGGCATAGGTACAAATATGGGGAGAACAATTTGAGTGAATACTTGCAGCAATGCATAAATGTACAAAGAGAAATAAATACACACATACAAGTATATTAGACCCACAAATGACAATTATGCTAAGAAACATCCATGCTCACAAAGCTACCATAAAGCAAGAACAAATTGCATACTCTTGACTCCTGGAAAAATTGCTGTAAAAAAACTAGAGGGTCTTCTAAAGATATCTTTGCTCTGATACAGCATGTAGAATTATAGAGAATAAAACATACATATTCCCAAGAGATGGGATGGGTGGTTTCTAGTTAAGGATGTTTGTCATCATTTGGGGGGAATATAATGTAAAAAGGAATATTAAATTTAAATATTTTACATTAGTATATGTTATGGTTTAGTAATAAAATGTAAAGTTTTTGTTTACTAGATATATGTTTCTACTCGTGTTTAATGTATTGCACTTCTGCAGCTTATTTAAAAATAAATGCATTATTAAAAAATGCAGGCTAGTAGTTCATTATCTCTAATATTCAAACATATAGTCACATTAGGCATGTTTTCAAGATTAAACAGGTCTATTTAGATACACTCCCTTCACATGCTTCAAAGACATTTAGATATGGCAGTCAAGATGTTTAATAATCTAAGATTTTCATGACAGTGAGACTTTTCTGCTCCAATCAGCACCAATTTACTTCATAAAAGGATGATTTTCACAGAAGACCCTCTATATGGAGTTTGCTTTCATTTCTGTCAAAACTAGTCATTTGGGCAAGAATCTCTTGCCTTTACTGCTGATAGTATGCTGAACAAACCAGCCAAACAGGATGCAAATAAAAATGTTTGCTGAAGTGTGGAAAGACAAGGTGGGACAGTGCTTCAAAATCCCTGCTTCGCAGAAAAATCTGCCAGATATTCTAGGCCTGCAGGCCAAAAGTGGAGTCCCAACATTGCAGACGAACTTAGGTTCACTCTTCAGGCAGCAAGAAATCTCTGCCGTTTCTAATGTTTTGGAGGTCACTTGCACTTCATGTCCTGTTTACTCAGGAAATATTATATTATTATCCAACCTTTGATGGCATTAAAGAGTAGTTATAGTTGTAGGTTTCCTTAGTTATGACAGATGGTAAATTAGGAACAGAGCTTTGGGCTCATCAATGTAAGATAAATAATAGAGTGATTTCTCTCTACATTGCCAATCATACATGATTGGATGCTGTAGAAATAACTCATACTTGATAAATATTCTTATTGTATATAGGTTAAGTTAAATCTTACATTTTATTTAGAAAAAAGGGAGAAATCTTGTGAAATATTTATTGAACTAGGCAGTTCTACCTTATTCTGGGTCATTCTAACAAAACTCAAGATTCAAAGTCTAGGGTGAAAATCTTTGGGCTCAGAGACTTAGAGTAGCAAGTGGTTAACTTTCTATTTTTGGTGGCATCTTGTAAGCCTCTCTTCTTCCACACTCCACCTTGAAAAACAAAAAACCCTGCTAAGGTCCTCCTCTCTGCTACTTCCTCTCAACCAGTTGCTAACCCTACTTTTCTGAGCCCTGGGTAGTTTTTAATTAATTAATGCAAAATAAACACATTTTTACATAGTTAATAAATGCAGCATAGGAAAATGTAACACATCTTTGCCTAGTTAAATAAATATTCCACAAGTTTGCCCTTGTTTTCTAAGTAAAAAGAAAGATTTAACTTAACCTATATACAATACGGACAGTTTTCAAGTATGAATTATATCTACAGTAATCAATCATTTATATTTGGCAAATTTACTGAGAAAACACTCTATTATCTATCTTTTTTCATTTTGCATTAAAATGCACCTTATTATATGAAAAAAAATAGAATACAAGCTAATGATAAAAATATTTTTAAAAGGTAGTGAAACACAAAATTGTAATATGAGGAAAGATAGAATTGCATCTATATTTTATAAGCTTTTATTAATAATATAATTTTAAAATTTTACATGTTGATCCCAGTTTCTTCTCCTTTCCTCCCTCTCTCCCTCTCTTCCTCTCTCCCTCTCTCCCTCCCTCCCTTCCTCCCTTCTTCCCTTCCTCCCTTTTTCTCTGTTACCCTCTTTCCCCTGTGACATGCACCCTGGCCACCCTCCCCTCCCATCGCCTACCCCCATTCCACTATCTTACATTGATGGCCCCAAAGCTCTGTTCCTAACTTACCTTCTGGCATACAAAGGAAAAATGTAACTCTAACTATATGATCTTTAACTCCATCAAATATTGCATAATAATATATTTCCTGAGTAAACAGGAAGTACAGTGGAAGCCACCTCCAAAACGTTAGAACCGACAGAGTTAGCTGACTGGCTGAAGAGGCAACCAAAGTTCCTCATCAATGTTGGGGCTCCACATTTGTCCAGCAGGCCTCGAATATCTGGCAGACTTTTCTGTGAAGCAGGGATTTAGAAGAACTGTTCCAGGTTTTTTGTTTTGTTTTGTTTTGATTTTTGGCAGAGTTTCACAATCCTTTTCATTTGCATCCTGGTTGTCAGGTATGTAGAGCATAGCATCAGCAGTCAAGGCAAGAGATACTTGTTCAAAAGACTAGTTTTGACACAGTGAAACAAACTCAATATAGAGCATATACCATGCCCGTCATCCTATAATGAAGTAAATTTGTACTGATTGGAGCAGACATGCCTCACTGACATAAAGACTTAAGATAATAAACATCTTAAATGTCATATTTTGGAGGTCTTTGAAGTGTTTTAAGGACATTTATAAATCTAAATATATATGAATAACATTGAATAAATGCCTAATATGAATAAATGTTCAGTTATTATATATTACTAATTACTATCCTGCCTTTCTTAGTTATGCATTCATTTTTAAATAAGCTTCTTAAATGCAATAACTGAAAGAGTAGAAACATACATCTAGTAAAAGAAAAAAAAAACTTTCCATTTGTATCACTATACCATAGCCCATAACATTGTAAAATATTTAAAGTTAATGTTCCCTTTTACTTTATATTCTCCCTAAATGATGAAAAACATCCATATCCCATCAAATAAGTAAACCACCCCTCCCACATCTTGAGAATATGAATGTTTTATTCTCTGCACTTCTTCTTTTGGTCTGTGGACAAAGATAACTTTGGAGACCCCACTGATTTTTTTTTAAAGTAATTTTCCTGACTCCATTCTTGTTTAATGGAAGCTCTGTGAGCATGGGTGTTTCTTAGCATGACTGTCATTTTTGTGTCTAATGAGTTTGTGTGTGTGTGTGTGTGTGTGTGTGTGTGTGTGTGCATTCATTTCTCTCTGTGCATTTGTGCATTGCTACCATTATTCACTCACCATTTTCTTCCCATATTTGCAATGACACCATTTGTTTAAGCTGTCCTACAGTTTAGAGAATGAAGAGAAACGTATCTTCATTTCAGTAAATAGAAATGGCTTAAGGTAGAGGCCAATAATGGTATTGTCTCCAGCCTGGAAATAAGAAAATGGAAGCGTAGGAAATCTTATTATATTCTCATCAATGCAGTTTAATTGCATAATGATGCTTTCATTTCTGTGTATATGTCACTATAGACATGTAGTTGCAATCTTGGGAGAAAATCAGTGAAGCTATAAGTTTACTCCGTTAGTGGCTGTGCATTTTAGCGAGTGGGAGATGTAGTAGAAAGTGACAGAATGTTGCGTCAAAAAATGTTGCCTGGCAATGCTGCTGGAATTCTATATACTGGTACCATAGGCCAAGTACCAGAGAGCAGCTTGGATTGGATATTTTCTTCTCCCAAAATAGGTATCGCATGAAACTTAATGACAGCATTTGTGAAAATTGATTCTCCTAAACAAGTCATAGCCAAATCCCTGGAAAGTGGCCTACAGCTATTAATATGACTTTATTCAAGATGACCTAATATCAGATATTATTATCTGTGGAGAAACAATACAAAGACTTTTGTTGATGAATGTCATCTTCCCTAAGAAATAAATCTATGGATAAAGAAGATAAAAAGACAATTATTCAACGAGAGGTGAGTATTCCATTGTTAACTTCCTTCAGGAAAGTGGTAATTCGTAAATTAGACTAGACTGAGGGATAATTGGATAGCAAATTAAGTCTAACAAGGCAGCTGCCCAACATCAATCTGATATACTCTTAATCCCTGGATACACAATGTCATTTAATCATTTACACATCTTTCTGCTTAAAACTGTGATTAATTGATCTTTTGTTTAGTTTGGCACAGTCTTGTGGGAACCAAGTAAGAAATAATTTGTGGGTATCTAGTATGGCAAACTATCTCATCTACTGATTATGTAATTATTTAATTATTGAAATAGAACCTTAGATAATCAATGATCATTCAATTTTTGTACCTTATTGTGGGAGTCGAGTATGAAAAACCATCTAATTATTTAATTATGTAATTAAATTATTTAAATTAATGATAACAACATTGTTCATGAGTCTGATTTGGAGCCATCTTGGGAAAGTGGATGATGTGATACCAAATGGTTGTTTATTTCATTTAGAAAACAATGTTCATGTCATCCACAATAACTGAAGTTTGGTGCCACCTTTTGGGATCAAGTATGCTTGATGATATAATTTTATAATTAAATAACAAATTGATGAGTGGGTTTAATATGCAAGATCATCTACATATATGTATAATTATTTAAATAAATGATCTTCTATTCCATGAAGAGTCCAGTCAAATTCCATCTTGGGTATTTAAGTATGCAATATCTTCACATTTTTTTTAATATTTTTTATTTTAAAGTCAATTTTCTTTTTACCTCAAATAGGGTTATTCACCTCTATAATTCACATTGCTCAACCATTTATTAAACACCAACATTTTTTACCAGACAAATGCTCTGCGCATGAAAAATAATTCTGAGTTTTATATCCATCACTTACCATTTTCCTGTTTTCTTTCTTTCTTATTTTACATATGATCACAGTTTCCTCTCACTCACTCTCTCCATCCATCCCACTCTTGCACCCTTTCATGCACTCCAACCACCCTCCCCTCCCATCCCCCCTTCTCAACATGTAGGGTGATACCTCCTGGAGGAGACAACTAAATCCGTAAAGTCATTTGGAGTAGGAACTATGCCTCCCTGCTGCCTCTACCTTAAGGGAGTATCTGTCAATCAGGAATGTGCTCCCAATGTCCTTTTATGCACCAGAGATACATCCTGCTTCCACTGTCAGAGGACCCTTAGACTGCCCAGGACTTCGAACTGAGACCCATATTCCAATCCTGTGTTCCCAGCTATCAGTTTGGGGGCCCATCATTTCCCCCTTGTTCAGGTCAGCTGTCTCTGTGTGTTTCTGTAGCCTGGTAAGATCCTCCCTCTCTGCATCTGGTTTCCAGTTCAGTGGAGTGTTTAGCTGTGGGTTTTTGCTTCTGTTTCCATCAGCTACTAGATGAGAGCTCTGTGATTGTTGATATATTAGTCATCAAACTCTTCATCAGGGAAGGGATTTTATGGTAGCCTTTCCACTGTTGCTCAAATTGTAATTTGGGATCAGTCTTGTAGGTCTCTGGTCATTTCTTTAGACTCAGATTTCTCTTCACACTTATAATGGCTCTATCTTTTATGGTGTTTCTCTCTCTCTCTCTCTCTCTCTCTCTCTCTCTCTCTCTCTCTCTCTCTCTCTCTCTCTCTCCCTTCCTTTCTCTCATTTATTCCTCCCCTTACTCAATCTTCCTTCCATTTTCCATCAAATTTATAGATTCTCTATCTTTTTTCCAGAGAGTAGTATTCCATTGTGTAAATGGGCCATATGTTCTTTATTCATTCTTCAGTTGAGGTTCTTGGTATTAAAAATAATGCTGCTATGAATATAGTTGAGCAAATGTCTCTGTTGCATGGATGGGGATCATTTGGGTATATACCTAATAGGGGAATTGTTGGGTCCTGTGGAAGACTGATTCACATTTTCCCAAGGAACCTTCATACTGATCTCCAAAATGGCTGTACAAGTTTACATTCCTACCAGCAGTGTAGGAGTGTTCTCCTTTCTCCATATCTTTTCCAGCTAAAGTTGTCATTGGTGCTTCTAATTTTAGCCATTCTGGAAATAGAAAGATGGTATCTCAGAGGGGTTTTGATTTACATTTTCCTGTTAGTTAAGGATGTTAAGAACTTTCTTAAGTGTCTTTCAGGCTTTTTGAATTCTTCTCCTGAGAATTCTCTCCAGTTCTGCACCCCATTTTTAATATAGTTATTGGTGTTTTGTTGACTATTTTCTTGAGTTCTTTGTATATTTTGAGATCATCCCTCTGTCAAATGTAGGGTTAGTAAAAATCTTTTCCCTGTCTTTGGGCTATCGTTTGGTCTTGTCATCTGTGTTCTTGGCCTTACAGAAGCTTCTCAGTTTGAAGAGGTCCCATTTACTAATTTCCAATCTCAGTGTCTGTGCTACTGGAATTATGTTCAGAAAGAAGTCTTCTGCAACAATTTTTTCAAGGGTACCTACCACTTACTTTTTTAAAGATGCTCAGTGTAGCTGGATTTATATTGAGATCTTTAATCCATTTGGACTTGAGTTTTCTGCATTGTGAAAAACATGGGTCTATCTGCAGTCTTCTACATACCACTGTCCAGTTGTGCCAGCTCCATTTGTTGAAGATACTTTCCTCCTCCCATTGTATACTTTCACCTGTTTTGTCAAAAGTCAGGTATTTGTAAGTGTGTGGGTTAATATCACGATTTTCTATTTGATTCCATTTTCCTACTTGCCTTTTTTTGTGCCACTACCAAGCTGTTTTCAGTAGAATACTTTTATAGTAGATCTTAAAGAATGGTGATGCCGCCTGAAGTTACTTTATTGTAGAAGGTTGTTTTGGCTATCCTGGGACTTTTGTTTTTCCATATAAAGATTACTATTATCCTTTCAAGGACAGTGAAAAAAAATGGGTTTGTGATGTGATTTTAATGGAGATTGCATTGAATATGTAGATTGTGTTGGCCAGATTAACATTTTTACTACATTTATCCTACCTAGATGTAGCATGTCTGTTTTCCACCAGCCCGCAGGCCGCCGGTCTGGCGAACCAGTTCCAGATAACACAGAGAGACTCTGTATTTAATACAATTCTGTTAGCCAGTTACCATTATTGTTTATGGGCTAGCTCTGTCTTAATTATTAGCCCATTTCTACTTATCTAAGTATTTCCGTGTGGTCATTTTATCGGAGAGTCATGGCCGGCATCTTGTTTTCTCTCAGCTCAGCTCTACATACTGACTCCTCCTAACTACTTTTTTCCCCTCCTTGTCTCCTAGCCCCATCTATTTTGCTTTTCTATTGGCCCTACAGTTCTGTCTTTATTAACCAGTATGAGAACCATTTACAGAATAACATCTTCCATCATCTCCTCTTTTCTGTCTAAAATAAAAGGAAGGGTTTTAACCTTAATATAGCAAAATATGCCATACAACAGTTATCAAATAAGAATCACAGTTAAAAATATTTAGTTCATTAACATTTTTTAAGACTTAAAGAAAATATCAACTATCATATCTTTGTGAGTCTAAAGTCCTATATGTAACTTATCTTTAATCCTAACTAAGGAAAACTATAACCATAACTATCTGTCTTCAACTCCTTTAAAGACCTCAGAAGAATGATATATAAACTCTAGAAGTGACAGATACAACTCATTGCCTGATCAGTCACCCGAAGTTCTTCTGTAATATTTTATCTTCAGCCAATAGGCCATAGTGTGTCTGGCAGACTCTTTCATGAAGCAGGAATCCTGTAGTACTGTCCATCTTGTTTTAGCAGTTACTTTTCTGTGGGTCCTGCATGTCCAGTTTATTTAGCATATAGTCAGTCTAGACAAGAGCAGTATCTTGTCCAAATGGCTCGTGTTACCATATTAGAAGCAAACTTTATTACATGCTTTTTTGATGTCCATCTTTTTTTTTTTTTTTTGATGCAGGTGGTGTAACCAGGAGCAGTTATACCTCACTGTCAAGAAAAACCCTAGACCATTTTAAAAGCCGTATTCAGTAGGTCTTTGAAATGCTTGAAGAATGCCTATTCATTTAAAAAACATCTTTATATATTTAGAAAACCTAACTCACCTAAGTTTTGGCTATTATAGGTAACTATAATGTGTATTAAATTATACATTACATTTTTCAATGAGCTATATAAACATAATGCCTAAACAAGAGGAGAAATATTCATATCACATAATTGACCTTACATTTGTATCAGTAAATGAAAATCCATTCCAAAACAAAGTATTCATATCAATACCACAATTCCCTTTTTACCTTTAAAAAGATTGTTTTTGGTCATTAACCATTTATAACCAAGCCCAGTTAAATGAAAACAAACATTTATAAACAATACTAGGGAATTTGGGCATCGTTAGGAGAAGTCAACATGTAGAGCCGAGAGAAAACAAGATGCTGGCCGCTGTTCTCTGATAAGATGACCACGTGGAAATACTTAGATAAGTATAAATGGGTTAATAATTGAAACAGAGCTAGGCCATAAACAATAATGGTAACTAGCCAAAGGATTGTATCAAATACAGAGTCTCTGTGTATTGTTGGGGGCCAGCCAAGCGGCAGGCAGGGAGGAACAAAGAGTGGGACCCGACTACTGGCGGGAAAATCCTGCTCATAACACCTATCCAAGAACATGGGTGATCTGTCAATTTTTTGCTATTTTCTTTAATTTCTTTCTTTAAAGACACAAAGTCCTTGATATATAGTTAATTCACTTGTTTGGTAAGCATTATCCCAAGGTACTTTATGTTGTTTGTGGCTATTGCAAAAGGTAATGTTTCTGTGATTTTTTTTTTTTCACAGCGCCTTTGTCATCTGTATATAGTAGGGCTACTGATTTTTAGAATTTATGTTGTATCCAGGTACTTTACTGAAGGTGCTTCTCAGTGGTAGGTGTTCGATATTTATATGTTCTTTGTGTGGCTAATGTAAACTCTTTTATCTTCTGCAAATAGTGACAGTTTGACTCCATCCTTTCCAGTTTATGTGCACTTGATCTGCTTTTTTTTATTCCTTCAAATACAAGTTCAAGTACAATATTGAATAGAAATGGAGAGAGAGTGCAGCCTCGTTTTGTTTCTGGTTTTTGAGGAATCACCTTAAACTTCTATCCATTCAGTTTATTGTTGGCTATTGATTTACTATATGTTGCTTTTATTATTAGGTATGTTCCTGTTATTCCTGATCTCTTCAGGTCCTTTATCATGAAAGGGTGTTGAATTGTGTCAAAGTCTTTTTCAGCATTTAGTGAGATGATCATGTGGTTTTTCTTTTTCAGTTTGTTTATATGATGGATCACATTGATAGATTTCTGTATGTTGAACCATCCTGCAACCCAGGGATGAAGCCTACTTAGTCATGGTGGATGATATCATCACATTTTTTGAGTGTTTAAATGAATGATTATGTCATTCTTCATGACTGGTGTCTGCCAATTTTTCCCTGCTTGTTAAATGCCACATCACCTATTGACTTATTGTGAGAGTTAGTGATTACTGACATATTTAATTATTTAAATGATTATCGATTACATTTAGGCTTCAGTTATCTGTCATGAATGAGTTTAGGGATTTGGTAGTTGCAGCCATTGATAAAGAAGACTCTGAATGCCACATGCATCACGCAGAGTGCTAGGGATGCTGAAAGACTGAGTCCAGAAGATTCCATGGTGCCCAACATTAAGAAGTACAAGGACTCCCCCAAGGTAAGCATGGTGCTTGGGATCTTTGCCTCCCCTCCCTGCTCTTCCTCCACAACATTATATTGATTGTGCTCTACTATGAGAAGGAGAAGCAATAGCACAAGTGGTGCAGGACCATCACAGAGGCCTCACAAGGGATGTTATCGAGAACATGGATGAGCTACTCTCTCTCTCTCCTCTGCTGGTGACAGGCATAAACCTGCTCATAACATATTGGCATCCAACGAGGACTGATGATCATCCACTTAATACTTCAGAAAAGCTTTAAAGGGATTTTAGAAACAAAAGAACAGAAACAATCAAGAATTCTTGGTAGCAGCATTTTTCTCAGTTGGACTTTGCTTTGCAAGAGACAAGCAGAAATTTTGCAGCTCCTTTAAGCAAGGTTTCCTGACTCAGCATAAGCAGCAAAAAACGCAGGGCTTTTAAGAAGTTCTGCTAACAATTTATTGGTGTGTATCAGAGCTGGCAATGGCAGTGACCACATTTCCAAGCTGGCAGCATGCTGCTGTATGGCAGCATAGACCAAGGCAAGTGAGCACAGCACTCAGTTCTGGTGGTAAAATAGCCGCTACCATCTTGGATGGACAACTGTGGCTTTTGTTTTTGCAGTGTTGTTGTTTACTAGATAAAAGAAAGACTTATGGCCAGAAAAAGATAAAGATTTACAGTAAATACAGAAAAACTGCTAAAGGTTTACACTGTGTTTGAAAATATACATAGGCTTGGGAGAGAAAGAGAAACAGGACACAATGGTTTAAAAAAATAAAAAAGGAAGTAGAGTAACTGGTTGTGTTGGCACACACCTTTAATTCCAGCATTCAGAAGACACAGGCAAGCAGATCACTGTGATTTAAAGTAAACCTGGTATACAGAGTGAATTCCAGGACAGATAAATTTACACAAAGAAACCCTGTCTCAAAAAATGAAAAAAAAAAGAAGTAAAGGAAATAGAATAATAAAAATGCCACTTAAAGATGGAGAGAATCTGGATGCTGTACTGTATTATATTGTCTTTGTATTGTTTGACTGCTGAGGAAATAACAACTGTTAAAACAAATGCTGTTGGATCAATTCAATTTATATATTTTTAAAAAAGGTTTGACTTCAAAATTTATGTCTAAGGACAAGTTACTGGGAAAAAGGATTTCTAATTTTTTTTTTTCCACAGAAAATGAAAAGCTGTGGATTCCTTCCAGACTAATGTGGTTTGATCAAGCCAGACCTCCTGAAACAGTGTTCCGGTGATCCAACATTCAAAACAGTTGGGACAAGGCAGCCTCACAGACTACAGCCAGGGTTTCTGCATCTTTTTAGAATCCCCATGACAGCACCCCCTACCATCAGGAGGTTGTTTGGAAAGAACGACACCCAAATTCCCAAATATTGTTTATAAATGTTTGTTTTTATTTAAATGGGGTTGGTTTTAAGTGGTTAATGATCACAACCAACCTCCTTCTAAAGGTAAAAAGGGTATTATGGTATAGATATACTTTGTTTTGGAATGGATTTTCATTTATTGATACAAATTTAAGGTCAATTATGTGATAAGTATATTTCTTCTCTTGTTTATGAATTGTTTTTATATAGCTTGTTTAGAAATATAATGTATAATTTAGTACAGAATATGAATAGTTACCTATAATAGTCAAAACTTAGAGTAAAGTTAGTTAGGTTTCAAGATGTATTTGAGATGGGCAGGCATTCTTCAACTCTTTCAAAGATGTACAGAATATGGTACAGGAAAGTTGTCTCTGTCATTTCGAGAATTTATATATTATCCTTCTGTGGTCTTTGAAGGAGTTGAAGACAGATAGTTATGGTTATAGTTTTCCTTAGTTAGGATTAAAAATAAATTACATATAAGATTTATACTAAAAAAGATAGGATAGATGATAGAATATTTTAAGTCTTACAAAATGTGAATAAACTAAATATTGTTAACTGTGATTCTTATTTGATAACTGTTGCATGGTATATTTTGCTATATTAAGGTTAAAACCATCCTTTTTATTTTAGACAGAAAAGAGGAAATGATGGGAGATGTTTTTCTGTAAATATGTTTCTCATACTGGTTAATAAATAAAGCAAAGTTGGCCAATAGGAAAGCAAGATAAGTGGGACTAGGAGACTAGAAGGAAAGAGGAAATAGTTGGGGGGAATTCATCATGTAGAGACCAGAGACAACAGAGGTCCTGGCCTGCTCTCTGATGAGACCATGTAGAAATGCTTAGATGAATAGAAATGGGTTAATAATTAAGACAGGGATAGCTTATAAGAAACAGCAGGTCAACAGAATTATATTTAAAACAAAATCTCAGTGTGTTAAAATGAGATGGCATGGTGGTGGGACTAGACAAGCAGGGAAAACATACTCGTTACAGATAAAGTACTTCAGAGCAGTGTGTGGGAGTGTCTTCCAAAGACTACTAGTGGAAAGGAATTGGAGGCAGATAAGCACCTCCAAAGGTGTATGCTTTTTAGAGCAGGAGAGTTTGAGGGTTTAGTTGAAATAAGTGAGAAAACCAATCAGAAACTACAACACAAGGGAAAACCTCTCAGTTCTGGAGGGTTGAACTATTTGATTGGGGTGAAATGTGAGGTCAAAGAATTCAAGGAGCAACAGGAATTCGGTACTGTTTCTCTGGTGTTGGCAGGAACACAAGAGCAAAGCCTCCCTGTTCACTTACAAATCCTTCTGAGTGGAAAGGAAAGCAGAAGCCCAGGGTTTTTGATGCAATGCACCAATAATACTGAAATAATGAATTCATATTTAATCTGAGCATAGCAGGCCTGGGTGTTCCACGAGAATAGAAAAAAAGGGATCATATGGTGGGTCTAAAAGTGGATGTTTTGCACCTGCTCAACCCCCAAGTCGAGACTCTAATGGCAGCTTTTTTAGGGCAAAGTCTGAATGAGGTGAAATCAGAGGAGGGCTTGCTTTAAGTACCCTGAGGTTGGGGTTTGGAACGGTGCTACCATGAAATTGCTGTTATGGCTGAAGCTTCACTCAACCCTCCTTCTCCATCATCTCAAGGAACAGATGCCTGAGGTCTCCAGACTGTCAGCTATGAGGAAACTTCACCAACCACACCTGCTACTGAGTCCACTGACACCTGACCCCACATTGTCCCTTGTCAGCAGGAAGATGCCAGACCAGACCAATGCCTCCCACATAAGGACTCAGGTTTGTTTAGGCAGAAGCCCTGATGGCTTCTATGTGTATACAAATGGTGGCAGTATTTGGTTGCCCTGTTCCAAATTTCACTCTCAAGTGGCTGTGTATCTCCTGCTCAGCTGGTACTGTCATGTAGGCTGTAAGAACCAATCAGAGCCTATAGTGGACCTGTCATTTAGATGGAATGGTTCTTGTATATCCAAGCTTTCTGCTCAGATAATCACATGAAGAAGTCAGAAATTATTTCTTATGCAGTGTCTGTGGTTCTGTGTATATGAACAGAAGGTGGAGAATCCTGGAGTGGAGCATCTCTCGTTCTCATTCTCCCTGTCACTATTTCACTCCCCCTCCCTCTATCTCTCACTCACTTTCCATCTCTCTGTCTCTCACTTCTCTCTTCCATGCTGCAGATCAAATCAGAAGTACAGGGACTACATCCTCCTGAGCAAGAAACCCTCCACAGTTTTTATTGTCATCTGTGTATACTCATATACAAATAATATATTCATTTATAATTTGTCTTGGGTCCAGTGAACTTTTTCACACTCCATCTCCATGAATCAATTTTATTTATTAAGAATAACATCAAGTATGATATCTAACATATTCACAAAATTGTTTACATGAGGTGGGTTTCCAATTCCATGATTTCAACCCTATTACCTAATATCAAGTTCATAAAAAAGGATTTAAATATGCAAAGGGTTAGAGATACAGATGAACATAATTATGAAAGGTTCATTGCCATGACCTACGTCATTTTTCTCAGAACATACTGTAGTTCCTCCTACAAGAATTTGCAAGAGTGTATCCTTCATGTGAAAACCATGAATAGTCACAAACTCAAACACTAATATCACATAATTGTAATTGAATCAAATCTCTAAACAGATTTCACATGTGAATATTTTCTCTTATGAGCACTCATTCCTGTAACCCATGTGTTGAGGGTCTTAAAGTCTTCAAAGTTTTCCTACAACATGAATTGCTACATGTAAAAGAAAGCAAGCATGAAGGATTGGGCTTAGAGAAAACAATCCATCTGAATTAGGTATTTATGTAAATAAAAACAAGTGTTCTGATGAAACAGGGTTCCCTTATCAGTGATTTCCTAGGATTTTGTCCATGTGAGTTTGTATGTGAGAACAAAAGAGACATTGTAATGCTTGAATTGATTGTTCACACTTGTCAGATATTTTTGTCTCCAGAATTCTTTTTAATTCAATGTGTGTTGGGTGAATATACCACATCCTTTTTAGTAAGATCCTTTCCATAAGAGTTTTCTTAGGCCCACAATGATTCTTGTGATAAGCAAAGATCACAACATTAACATAATGCATACCTGTATAGGGTTTATATGCATGATTTTTTGTGATTATGAAGACTAAGGATACATAGATTTTCTTTACCTCATGAGATACATTCAGTATCTTTCAAGTTATACATTATTTTATGACTTGAGAGAGTGCTGGGATGTGCAAAGTCTTTACCACATTAATTACATAAGTAGGGTTTCTCTCCATTATGTGTTCTTATATGAGTTTTAAGCACATTATGTGTTGTGAAAGCTTTACTACATTGATTATATTCTTAGGGAATCTCTCCAGAATGTGTTCTTTTATGACGTACCAGATTGATGTGCTGTGAAAAGGCTTTACCACATTGATTACATAAGTAGGGTTTCTCTACAGTATGTGTTCTTATATGTCTTTTAAGCTGACCATTCCTTGCAAATGCTTTGACACATTGATTACATTCGTATGGTTTCTCTCCAGTATGTGTTCTATAATGAGATTGGAGAGTACTGGCACGTGAAAATGCTCTACCACAATGATTACATGAATAGGGTTTCTCTCCAGTATGTGTTTTTGTATGTCTTTTAAGCTGACCATTCCTTGCAAATGCTTTGCCACATTGATTACATTCATAGGGTTTCTCTCCAGTATGTGTTCTTATATGACTTTTAAGCACATCATGTGTTGCAAATGCTTTATTACATTGATTACATTCATAGGGTCTATCTCCAGTATGTATTCTTATATGACATACCAGATGGCTGTGTTGTGAAAAAGCTTTACCACATTGATTACATTCATAGGCTTTCTCTCCAGTATGTGTTCTATGATGAGATTGGAGAGTACTGGCACGTGAAAATGCTCTACCACATTGACTACATGAATAGGGTTTCTCTCCAGTATGTGTACTTATATGTCTTTTAAGGTGATCATTCCTTGCAAATGCTTTACCACATTGATTACATAAGTAGGGTTTCTCTCCAGTATGTGTTCTTATATGTCTTTTAAGCTGATCATTTCTTTCAAATGCTTTACCACATTGATTACATTCATATGGACTCTCTCCAGTATGTGTTCCTTTATGACTTACCAGATCAATGTGTTGTGAAAATGCTCTACCAAATTGATTACATACATAGGGTTTCTCTCCAGCATGTGTTCTATGATGAGATTGATGAGATTGGTTTGTACAGACATGTGAAAACACTCTACCACATTGATTACATTCATAGGAATTCTCTCCAGTATGTGTTCTTTTATGAATGAAGAGACACCAGTGTTGTGAAAAAGCTATACTACCTTCACTACATTCATAGTGTTTCTCTCCAGTCTGTGTCCTTTTATGTGTTTTGAGATGATTGCATAGTGAAAAGACTATTGATTGTAGTCTTGTGTTTTCTCTCCAGTATGTGTTCTAATATGTCTTTTAAGCATAGTATGTCTTGCAAATGCTTTACCACATTGACTACATTCATAGGTTTTCTCTACCATGTGTGTTATTTCATGGAGTTGGAGGAAACTGCAACATGTGAAGACTTCACCATACTAAAGACTTCTGTATGGTTTTTCTCCAGTATGAATTTTTACATGACTTTGAAGATGCCTGTAACACACAAAGGTTTCCACACATTCATTGCATATATTCAAAGGATTTGGTCCCATATGGCTTATATCATTCCTGCAAAGATAACTAGCATATGTAAAACTTTACCACATGCATGATACTAAAGATAGTACATGTTTGAAATAAATTTATAATTTGGCCTAATTGTAAACAACAATCAGATCAGGAGTTTTACATTCATAATGCTTCCCTCATGAGGTATTGTTTTGTTTTTATTGAAGATATATGTGATTCAGATTAAGAGCCTTTATTTCATGGCCCAATTTATGGCACCTATTTACATGAGATTTCTCACATAATTGAAAAGAACTGGACCAACTCAGAGCTTTGCCATATTTATTGCATTTATAAGTTTTTCCATAGTATAAATTATACTATATTGGCCAAATATACCAGTATATATGGAAGCATTCACACATTTCAATGGTCATAGTGATGTACTGCAGTGTGAGTTTCTTCATATCTTTAAGTTAATGTTGGAACACTGATCAATTTTAAACTTGTTTCACACTTAACATATATACTCAAATTGGAGACTACTAAATATCTTTCATTCCTTCTCACTGTCCTAAGAGAGACAGGTATGTTGCTTCTTTCCATATTCTAAATTATAATGGCTTGCATTTAGAGTCACTTATATTATCTTATTTTCAAGGTGTTTTGATACAGACTATCTCTGTGTAGACCTAGCTAGCCTGGAGCTCACTTTGTAGACCAGGTTGGTCACAAACTTAAGGGATCCACTTTGCTCTTCCTCATTAATGCTGGAATTAAAGTCATGGGCAACAACTACCTGAGTCAACATATTATATACTTATTATTTTAAGAATAACAAATAAAAGCTTTCCATATTGCATTCATACACTTTGACTTTCTTTTTTCTCACAGACTTGTGTTATTGAGGTTAAGGTTTCTCCACAACAACCTCCTTGACACTCATAAACTGACCCTTTAAATATACATAGCAAAGTCACAAATATATAAGGTATGCCTGATTAACTATAGACTTTTTTTCTTAAAATTTTTGGACATATACTTATCATCTATGCATATATACACTGTTTAAAATATTTGAATAGTATGAAACTAAACAGACTGGCATATCTATAGCATAGATCTCCAGGTGCTATAATTAAAAAGGTGGTATTTGTTAAGACATTGTTTCCTTCCCCTTTTATATGAATGCCTTGCAAACACAGAAGAGCTACCTTTCACCGAGGTACATGGTTTTGTGAGAAAATGAGAACCATCACTGTACTTTTAGCTGCGCTTATTTTCACTGTTGCTCTTCTTAATTTTTTTAACTTTTTAAGTGTGGCTCTTAAATAAAATTTCCAGGATACAATAAAATATCTTCAGTGCCAAAATTACATAAATTTGCACATGAGAATTTACCTTCTATGTCTTCTACTAGTTTGACAATGATCTTCCATAATATGGTCATCCCAAATGTAGCCTGAAACAACAAAAACCATATGAATTCTTGTAAATTGTACAATATTTAAGTTGATAACTTCAATGAACCTTAGAATCATACCTCATTCTCCCAATATTCACTTTTATCAATCAAAATTACAGAAAAGTATCAATAACTAAGAAACATTTGGTCCCTTATTTTAAACATGAAGGAAATTCAGTCTTACCTGTAGCAATGAGGTTCCTGTAGGTGTCCAGCATCACATCTGTGTAGAGACGTTTCTGAGAAGGATTTAGCAAACCCCACTCTTCCTGAGTGAAGTTTATGTACACATCATCATAGGTCACTGCATCCTAAAACAACACATATATGTGAGACAAAGAAGTATAATACTCACATTGTAAATGTAAACTTCTTTGACAATATAGCCATATAATTCTGGTGCTTCCCTCACTTATTTTATACATGAACATTATAAAGATTTCACCCAGTCACATTAGAAGTAAACTGAATAGGAGGTCCACATGCACCATTTCTTGCCCATTTAAGTATCATACAGCCCTAAGAAAAAAATCTCAATAAATAGATATAAAGGGCCAGGGAAGCTACCAGAACAACACTACTGAGAATACATCAGAAATAAATTGTATGATAGGAACAGCATATCACAGAAATACCCCAGGTTTTGGAACCAACTTCTGTCTTTATTAGGTTTTCATTGACGTTAAGAGACACCATGGACCAGGGCAACACTGTCAAAGAATACATTTAATTGAGGTGTCTTACTTAAAATTTCAGAGGTTCAGTTATGGCAGGGACATGTAAGCATTGAGCCTGCTGCTGTTCTCAAGGTTAGAGTCTTTACAGCATGCCTCAGAGGCAACAGGGAGTTGTCTGACATACTGGGCAGCATTCTGAGAATAAGACGCAGCATTCTGAGAATAAGACACCTCAATGCTTGACCCTACACTGATATGCTTCCTCTAACGGGGTAAAGCCCACTCCAACAAAGACAAAACACATCTACTATCCTTACTGGGAACTCACAGAGTATAGACTGACCACTGGGGGACGTTCATAGCAACAAACTAGACCTCTGAATGTGGTTGACACTTAGATAACTTGATTTGTTAGGGGCCCCTGGCAGTGAAACCAGGACCCATCCCAGTTGCATGAACTGTATTTTTAGGGCCCATACCCTATGGTAAGATACCTTGCTTAGTCTTGATAAAGGATAGGTCCTTCCTCAGCTTTGTATGCCAGACTTTGTTGACTCCTGATTGAGGGAGGATTTTACTTTCTCTGACTATTGAAAGGAGGAAAGAAGGCTGAGATGTTGGAGATGAAGATGTGGAGGGAGAGAAATTGGGGTTAGTATGTAAAATAAAAACTAAAATTTTATAGGAAATTGAAAAGAAAGAATATATTATTAGAATCAAGAACTCAAAGTGACTGGCTTTACTCTCATTGTTGTTTCAGTAACAAGGATTTTGAAAACAAGTTCATTCCCAGTTTTTGTATATTCAGATTGTGTGTGGGTGAAAGACAGTTCCTGTATGTACATATTACATACCATAGTAGAGGTTGTCAGATATCCTACATCTGGAGTTGAGGTTGTATTGAGCCTAGAATTTTGGGTTTTCCAATCTGAACTCAGGGCATTCCCAAGTAGAATATGGGCTGAGCGACCTCCCACACCCATAGTACTTTTTAGGCAGAACAGTAAAAGTTTTGTCCAGATTAAAAACAACAAGAATAAAAGTCAGTACATCAATAGAAATGAAACAATCAACGAGAACTTGGTGCATTAGTTGGCACATTCTGTATAAGATAAACTTGAAACATGAATCAAATACAATGCAAACTACATTTCGGACACCATATAAAAGGATGCCTGATTGCAAAGAATCAGCAAATGGGAAACAGATAGAATCTCAAGATTATAACGGAAAACATATTACACATATTCACACAGCATGGCTTTTATATGTACAACAAACATGCCGTGATTGATCCAGAGGTACACAATATTTGATAAAGAACAAAGGGAAGGGAAAAAGAAAAGAACAATAAGAGGTAAATATAGTCAACTTTTTGTCATAAGCCAAGGGAAACTCATGCAGTTAAACTGAGATGTTGATCAATGTTACCTAGCTACCCATGATTCTATGTGTTCAGAACTTAAATAAACAGACTCTAACAAAATTAAGTCAAAAGGATGCTTAAACTATTCTGCTTCTGATCCTCCAACTATTGATATTTGTTCCAAGCAGAGACACCCCAGAGTCTGGAGCTCTCTATACAAATGGGGGTAATCTCCTGATATCGTTCAGAGAATTATATTTTAATTTAATGAACAGTGTTACAAATTAATGAGGTCTGTTTATTAAATATATCCGTAAAAATGATTGGTATCCACAAAGAAAGGAAAGTGTTTAAGAAGGTTGGTCCCAAAAAAACCCACTGTGGCCATACAGTCACTTAGTTTAAGAAGGGGTAATCAAGAGGACAGAAGGATACTGCCCACAAGAGTTAAAAAATAAATAAATAAAAATGTCTGTAATGACAAATTGCTCTCATTTCTGGCTAATGCTCATAGAGGAGAAAACCTACAACAGAATGGCAACTAGAACACTTGGTCTTCATTATCATGATACCTCTCTATCAGTGCAAAGATAGAATGCTGCACCATACCATCTGCAGCAGGAACCATCAAGGGTCTTGGAACATCTATGAGCTTGTCCCAGGAAATAGGTTGCCTAGATGTGGACACAGGGATACTTAAAAAAAAATAAACATTCCATCTCATCTGCCCCCCCTTTTTTTTACCAGGGGATGCCATCACCGGGCAACCATTGTTAGATGTTTTCAGGTCTATTACAATCTATCTCCTTCTTTTTAGGAAACTTCTCTCTCTTTTCTCCAAAGGTCTCAAGACCCTCTCTTACATGAGAATTTCTGTAGCTTATGTATAAATACATCTATCTGTGTCCGTGGATAGGCACAAGGGAAACTAGACACCTAGGGAAAATACATTCTCAGTTGTCACAGCAGGATGCTTAAAGCATATATACACCCATGTCTTGCACAGGGAGTTCTCACAAAATTCTAGGTGTCCTGAAAGGATGCCCTTAAGGTGCCTTCATCCTTTCCCTCCAGGGTACTGGACACATGTAAAATAAGCAAGTGCCCATAGGTAGAATTGGACAACACATCAACCTGCCTGATTAAACATCATCACAAACCAAAACGACTGAAACTACACAGACAGGTCCATCTTGCCTTGTACCTGTGCACCTTCATATCTACCTCCTCCAATATCTATGGCTCCATATACACTACCATCCATGGCATCCAGGTTAGCTAGAACTGTCTGGACCCAGATGATATACCATACTCAGTAGGGAAGTTATTTTCAATACACAACAGAGAGCTGAGCTTCTATGAACAACCAAAGAATACAGAAGCACAATTTCACAATGTTGATATGTTCTAAGATGACTGCTAGGTGAAGACCACTGTCACGGCCTCCTGGAGACAACCTTGTCTAATCTCTTCCTATTCTACCTCTCTACAAAGTTACTAAAGACATCTGCTATAAGATTTCACAGGGCCCTCTGTGGATCTATTGGGTGGGAGGTATGAGTTCCTAGAATTGCCGGTCATGACAAAGAAACACAAGGTCTCTCTTCCTCTGTCTCTGTCCCTCTCTCTCTCTCTCTCTCTCTCTCTCTCTCTCTTCTCTCTCTCTCTCTCTCTCCATCTATTTCTCTCTGATGGCTTATTCCCCAAATGAGAGACTGGGAGATTGAATCTGGATGAATCCAGGTTTCGACATAGAGGAAGAGTCACAATATGACTAAGCCAATTGTGGAGTGTGGCAGTCTAAAGAGTTACCTTGGAGCTCTCCCTCCACATCCTGGCCTTCTGTGGCCTCTGCATGAGAAGCAACAGCAATTACATAATCATTGGGTGAGACTGTCTGCTTTCTTTAACACCCACAAGTTGCCTCTTATTTGGCTAACACAAGATTGTGCCAATCTGATTATTTAATAAGATTAGAGTTGTAAGATATGTAAATGATTAAATGTCATTTTTGTATCTAGGGCTTAAGAGGATATCAGATAGGTGAAGTTGGGCAGCTGCCTCATTAGAGATGATCTGCTATTCAATTATCCCTCAGTCTTGTCTAACAAATGGATCAATACCTTCCTGAAGGAAGTTAACAATTAAAACCTCACCATTTGTTGAATAATCATATTTTTATCTTCTTAATACACAGTTGTACTTCTTAGGGAAGATGGCATTCATCTACAAAGTCTTTGGACTGTTTTACCACAGACTGCAATCCCTGATATTAGGCAATCTTAAATTCGGTAATATTAATAGCTGTAGCCCAACTTCCAGGGATTTGGCTATGACTTGGTAAGGAGAATCAATTTCCACAAATGCTGTCCTTAAAAGTTTTATGAGGTACTTATCTTTGGAGACTAAAATATCCAATATAAGTTTCTCTCTGTTTCTTGGACAGTGATACAACTATATAGAATTCCAGCAGTGTTGCCAGGCAACATTTATGATATGTCATTCTGTCTCATTCTAGTACACCTCCCACTTGCTAAAAAGCACACCCACTAATGGAATAACTTTATTGCATCACAGATTTTCTCCCCAAAATGCAAGGCTATATTTAGAGTTATACTAATTTTCAATTCTATCAAACAACCACATGCCTATAGTGATATACACATGAAAATCAGAGCATCATTATGTCATTCACATGCATTGATGAGTTTTTGATCATATTTCCTAAGCTCCAATTTTCTTATTTCCAGGATAAAAATACAATTATTTGCCTCTATCTTAATCCATTTCTATTTACTGAAATGAAAATAAGCTGCTATTTATTCTCTTAACGTTAGAACAGCTTGGGCAAATGGTGTATGGCCAAATGGTGTTGCAAGTATGAGAAGAAATAGGTGATGGAATAATTGTAGCAGTGTACAAATGCACTAAGAGAAATAAATACACACACACACACACACACACACACACACACACACTCACAAACAACACATTGGACACAAAAATGACAGTCATGCTAAGAAACATTCAAGCTCACAGAACTTTCATGCAACAAGAAGAGATAGCTTTCTCTGGACTCCTGGAAAATTACTGTAAAAAATTAGGAGCATCTAAAGAAGATACCATTACCCACAGACAAATGGAAGAAGTCTAGAGAATAAATCATCCATATTCCTAAGAAGCAGGATGGGTGTTTTTATTTATTTGATGGGTTATGGATGTTTGCCATCATTTATGGGGAATATAAGGTGAAAAGGAACATTAACTTTAAATATTTTGCATTGGTATGGGCTATAGTATAGTGAAACAAATGTATTTTTTTTCTTTTCCTGGATGTATGTTTCTATTTTTGTTGGTTATTTCACTTATGCGGCATATTTAAAAATGAATGTATAATTAAGAAATGCAGGTTAGTAGGAAGTAATCTATAATAATCAAACATGTAGTCATATCAGGCATTCCTTCATCATTAAACAGGTATATTTAGATGGATAGATAACCTTCAAACAATACAAAGACCTCAAGAATATGGCATTCAAGATGTTTAAAAACCTTAGATTTTCACAACAATGAGACATGTCTTCTCCAATCAGCACCAACATAATTCATAAAAGGATGATGGGCATAGAAGAATCTCCATATGGACTTTATTTTCATTTTGTCTAAATTGGTTATTTGTGCTATATCTCTGAATGTGTGGTTTGGACTTCAGAATGGCATAGCTGGGCACATAGAGGGCAAAAGTCAGTCATCCCTGATACAAAAGTTCATGAGTTTAGTCCTGGGGCTCTCCAAAAGTCATCCCTGATACAAAAGTTCATGAGTTTGGTCCTGGGGCTCCTCCTCTATTGTCCATATTTGTATTAGGTTCTTGCAGACTTCATTTAGGGTCTCTTACAGGCGTGCCTTGTGCTCTCATTTACAGGACTGGAAGATAAGGGGAAGACAGGGATGAAGGGAGATACAGACAGAGGATGAGGTAGATCTTTAGGAATCCAGATAGATATATGATTAAACAAAGTGAGATTATACAATTCAGTTGATTTTATGTGGGATGGTATTTGTGCATGTTGTCCCTTTCTGTCCATGCACACTTGTTTCTGTTCAATTTGTCTAAGGTGCTCAAGGGAAAGTTGAAGTAACCTTGTGGGTTTCCTGTGAGGACATATAAATTTGGTCAGAAGACACTGAAGATAATAGATTTGTGTATGTACTGTAGGCATCCTGGTATGATGAGCTGGTATTGCTTATTTTCCCTCGATGTATAGAATGCCTTACTCCTGTTCACTTGAACCTCTTCAGAGATCTCTGAATCCCCTGGAAGCTAGATCTGGCTAAAGGTAGATAGATGCACATGCTCATTTGATACAGAAATTTCTATATCTTAGGGTAAATTGCAGACTTCTGAGAAATAGAAATTTCTTGAATGGGACCCGTTAGGGACAGAAGGTGGAGGGGCTTTGATATGAGAGACATTGTGGTTTTTGAGATACACTTTTATAATTTATGAAATCCAAAGGAAATCAAAATTGCAAAGCATGCGTACTTTTTTCTTTAGATTCTATGTGGTGGTGGTACATACCTTTAGTCCCAGATCTCAAGATTAAGATGGATCTCTCTTAGTTCAAGGTCACACTGACTCTAAGATAATGATCCAGAAATAGCTCTCACAAATGTGATCTCTGCACCTTTGATCTCATGCCTATAATCCAAGAACTAGTGATGATTTCATAGGTGTGAAATGGATAATGGAGAAAGGACTAGTAAGTGGAGAAGATGGAATCTGAGAGCCTCTTTCTGCTGAGGATCTGAGAAAACATTATTGCCATTTGCTCCAAGCAGAAGTAAGATCTAGTGACTTGAATATTATGATTCTCTGATATGCAACTTGAAAGTTGAACCCCTTTATTTGTCATGAGAAACTTTTTTTGTTCCGCATATGACACAGCTGAAGATAGCTCAGATTGGTTACATTGTAACAATTATTGAGATGGTTAGGGTATGGCCCAGGGCCCGAGGTCTCCTTTTTAAGGGGGAAATTGGGTTAGAATGTTTATACTTTCCAGGAGCGGTTAACCCGAAATCATGGATATACAATATCGCAGGCTACACAGTGGCCACTGCTACAAATAACGTGGAGCAGCATCCAACTAAACCCAGATGGAGGGACACTATGTGAATGAAGGCCAAGGTTACCTAAAGCCTTACTCCTTTCTTATCAGAACATGAGACCCATGGGACCACTGTACTAAAAAGCTGGATACCTCTCAAGTGGACACATCTCCCTGCCCTATGCCCTGTGTCCAGCCCAGACCAGGCTTCTGCCCGGTGGAAAGTCAGTACTGGGCTTAGTTGAGTGAACCTAACTCCTCTATTTTCTGACCCCCCTCCCTTGAGCCCTATGTTTTGGGACACCACATTCCTGCTTCCTTACCTGCTACAACAGCCCCAGTGGAGACAGTGTAGCAATGGCTGAGAGAAGTCTCAATGGCTACCTGTCCAGAGGTTCGCACCACACGTGGTTACGCCTCCTGGGGAAAAGTGGTTCAGGTCCCTGCAGGTGCTTACTTGACTGGCTGCTTGGAATGGGTGCTAGATGTGTTTTGTGCTATACATTAATGCCTTTTAATTATGGACATTTTAGCCTGTAGCTCCATTGTTAATTCAGAGAAGCCTAGAAAACACTTAGATATAGTTTCAGGAACTGAAAGAGATACAGACCAACATTCAGGGGATGGATGTTGACCTCTGTGCCCCCCGATCATAAAACCCACAGTGCCAGATGTCAGCCCAAGGCCTAATAAACAATTAGGGCTAAAGCTGTAAGGAAGCAGCCCACAATGTGACCTTGCCTGTAATCAGCCTACCCGCAGCTAGGCTACTGTGGGAGTTACTACAAAATTCTAACTTGGTATCTTAGGGCCCTTGAATCATTGCTATTAAAAGTTTAGTGTTCAAAGACAATTCTCTTTACTCAGTAAATCAAATCTCTGATATGCTGACCACAAGCAGGCCAAAATAGACAGAGGCTCCCAATTATACACTTGCTTAGATGTATTTACTATCTCATACTTCAAAAGGAATTGCTGACATCTTTATAGTTTGTCTGTTTATCTTTAAACTGTGACCAAAGATCTGTTCTTTGAGCTTTCTGTATATAAACCCAATACTTTGAAGTAAACTTTGCAGCAGTTCGCAAACCTCCTCAGGTGTGTTTGTGTCTGTCTGTCAAGCCGAAGCCACTCCTGACCTGGTCATCCGAGTCTTGGTCTCCACACAGACCTGCAACCCACTGAGCAGTCTGTGGCACTTACCAGCCCTTGGTTAGCCTGGAAGTCCCCTTATTGGTTGGTTAAACAGAAAGTTTGGTTTGACACAGGGTGCAGGATGCCAGCATACGTAAGGCCCACTTGGTAGCTGAGGTAGTCACCTGGGTCTCTAACATCAAAGTGACAGCTACTAGATCTCTGAATGAAGTGGGAGGTCACCTTCCAAATAACCTGGTTTGGTAGTGAGGACAATACTCAGCTCCTGGTCTCCAGGTCCCTGAGTTTGGTCCTAGTCTCTTTCATTATGGTCCACATTGGCATAAGGTTCCTGTAGGCTTCCTTCGGGTCTTGTGCAGGCTTGCCTGTGAGCCTCCCTCTGCCCTCACAAATGGCATTCACTTAACTGGAATGTTCCAAAGAAGAGTGTCCCAAGCCCCATTTTGCCACTCCAGTTTTCATCATCCACATCCTTTTGGATTCATCCCTTGCATCAGATGCAGGACCCATCTACAGCCTGTTTTGGCAAAGTGGTTGGTGGCTATTTTGGAGCATAATACAAGCTTTTTCTGGGTTTTGTTGCTTTGGAAAGTACTAAGGGACTCTACTCATGATCTTGGTAGTTGGCATTCTCAGTACAATATTGCTTTCAAGTAGAATGGTTTTGTTTCTCTCTAGCATATCATGTCTGGAAAAGGCTACAGGCTGCCCAGAAACAGGCTACCTGTGCTAATTCCACAGGACATAAGTGCATCTTCTGCATTATCTTTGACCCAGGGGAGTCTGTGAGGATCAGGGTCCTGGTGATCCAGGCTGGATTTCTTTAACTTGCATTGCTGAGGCACAGAAAAATCAGTCTCCTGGGTCCCGGGACTGCCTTGTCTGGCGGGATCAAGGAAAATCTCTGCTGGGATTCTACATCCTGGGATGTTTCTGGCATCATATGGGGACTTTTACAGTCACCATATGGTATACTGCACAAGGCCAACTGGGGAAATACTATTGTTTTGCTGAAGCCTTCTCAGCAACACCCACAGCTCAATTCTGGAAAACAATACACTGCACAGCATCTGTCACCTATTCTCAGGGTCTCAACACCAGGCAGATATTGTGGCTAAATTTCTGCCATACTATCAACTCCTTTATTACCATCCTTTGTCCTTTTCATCTGCCGGGTCTCCTATCTGACTTACCTGTTTTGTTTGTTTTATTTTGTTTTGTTTTTTGGCATTGCATTCTTCTTGAGCTGTGCTTCAGAGGGAATTCAGCTACTGAGACCTGTTAAAAAAGTTTCTGGTCCTGAGCTACATCCCCATAAAAGTATAAGGTGTCAGGTAGGCACCAATCTCATTATCATACACAGGCTGGTTTTGTATTCCTTATGGGTAAGGGTCATAAGAGCCCATTTGGTGGCTCAGTGTGAATCCAAGTAGAAATTGCAAGAGTTCCGTGTGAACTGAATGGTCACCAGATGAGGCCTGGCAGTCCTATAGTTAGCATCTTTGCCAGGTCAGGTGTCACTGCTGCCACCTCCACTGACAGGCTTCCTCTTTATGAAGCAGGACACTCATGCAGTTTGCATAGTCCTTTGATATCTTAACTAGCTCATATCGCCTTAAACACAGGGGGAAATCTGATTGTCAATTGTCGAAAAGCCAATTGTCAAAAAGCCAATTGTCTTACTCTGCTCTGTCTGAGTATCATCTCAGCTATTTTGGTACTTATATAAGATTCTAAAATCAACACAAGGAACTATCTGGAGCCCTAGGAGTTCTCTCTCTTTCCCTCTCTCTCTGTCTCTCTTGCTGTGTGTGTGTGTGTGTGTGTGTGTGTGTGTTGTGTGTGTAGTGTGTAGGGTGTGTGTTTGTGGTGTTTGTTATGATAAGAACACAATTTAATTGGTCCGAAGCCTTAACCTCTACAACAATAGAGAATATTGAGGCAATAATCATAAAATCCAATATGAATTAATCATACAAAAGTATCAATGGAATAAATGCTTAGTTTTATAGAAGGCTATAAAAATGGAAAATAATAGTCGATCAAATAAAAATATTTACAGAAAGCATACTAAAATAATGATGGTACAGGACTAATCATAGATGGAAAAGAATAGTTAAGTAAGAAAAAAGGAAAGGAAGGAAAATAAAGAGGGGAGATGGAATGGAAAGACAGGATAGAGAGACTGGAAAATAAAGCTTTCCCTAAGCCAAAGCTATATAATAAGACACATATCCAAGTCCTGTTTTGAATCCCTGCTAATAATTGTCTCAAAAGAATCTTGAATATGTATTCTGTACATAACAGTTAAACATAAGACTTGGGTAGACCAACTCAAGGTTTATGATTTTACATAGGCCATTAGGGACATTAGACCTTAAAGGGGCATGGACTGCTAAAACAGAAGGAGCCCTGATTTTAACCAGTTGAAAGTGGGATGACTTAAGTTCAAGTGCTGTGGAGATATCTAAAGTCATTCATGTGTGCATTCATGCAAAAATTATGCATTTCACTTTCTTTTCACTAGAAAATCAATTGATTGGTTGTTAAATAGGGTCACTGAATGGGCACTCTATAGGGAAAATGCCTCCAATTAATTGCTTCTCAAATGTACCCAGGCAGTCATATCTTCTGATATTTTGGCAAAAGCCGGGTCCCCAAGCTTGAGTCTCTGGAAAAAAGTTTGGTTTGAAGCTTATACAGGTTTCTCATTCCTAAATAAAGAGCAACAAATCTCTAGTAAGAATGTTCAGAGCCTATACAAATAAAATAGAAGGATGCATTGAATCATGCAATATTTCCAAAACATGGTACAGATCATTCAGAAACAAAACCTTTAACACTGGATCAGGAGTTAGAATCACATACCTCTCAACATGATGCACCAACATCAAGATATGGATAGTGTTGCAGAATCCTGAGTTAACAACAGTTACAACAGTGAAGTACAGTGCATTTACTTTTACCAAGTGGTATTGTCACTGTTGATACAAACATTTAGAAAGCATCAAACTGGCTTATTTGGAATGTTGCTACAGAGAAGATAAAAGATGAAAGAGCAAACAAACAAACTAGAAATCTCAAACACTTTTAACTCATTTTCTCTGGTTTAGTCTACTTATAACAAGTAAATGGTGAAAATCTCACCATGAGGAAGATACTTTCAGATATTTAGTCTTAGAGGATAGAGTATCCACCACAAAAACATGTTGGTCAGCTTACACACAGAGTGTAGCCAATGATATAAGGTAAGTTATTTTGTGGTTCCTATACCCTCAAATGTCAAACATTTAAAGATTGGGCCCTGGCTTCATTGGAAGAATCAAAACCAATATATCCAGACACAAACAGAAAAAAAACAATAATTCTGATGTGATAGTAAATTATCAAAAAATAAAGCACTGCAATTCAGCTGGTGCCTGCATGTGGGTGCTGTGATGGAGGTCCTCAAGAATCTCATTGTATTTTCCAGGAATCTGTTATCTCATTGGGCAACTGGACCCATGGTAAGTTGTATATAAATTAATAAAGTAGATACATCATTAAGTATTTCAATACAGAAACATAATACAGAAAGACACAAAATATGATCCCCAGGCTCATCACACTCATTGTCAAATTGATTCCTTGAAATTTGTTACCTGTACAGATAGTTATCTCTGTATGAAGTGGAAATGAACAATTTCAATTCACAGATGCTTTTCTTAACACAACATGCATTCTTTCACACTGGTAAGATTAAACACACAGTGGTTATCTCTTCATTATTGAAATATATGCTTTTGTCAAAGGAGATAGGCCACCAATGGGAGCACCTTTCTTGCTCTTAACTGATATCTCTATATCAACATGCTATACATTTTCACTGTGGTATTCTTTTTAATTGAATTGATTCAAAAGCTTCTGTCTACATGGCTTACATCTAAAGATTTTATGTTCTGTCATAAAAGACTTTTTCACTGCACTGCCTAGAATAGTTTCCAATCCTTTTCCTCTATATCAGATAGTCCCTATTGTCATACATAAAAATATGTTCTTTGTTCTGTTTTCCTCAAGGTATGTTAATGTTCTGCTGAATTTGCAAATAAGTTCAATTACTGAGTTAGTAATAACTCTTCCAGAAATCACTGAAAGACCACACACACACACACACACACACACACACACACACACACACACACACACACACACCAATATACAGTGGCACAGGTAAAAATAAAGGGTACATTTGGCTGGATTCTTGTAAAATAGTCCTTTCCATGTGGACAGTACTTTAATATTTCAGCCAGGATCCTGTACTCTTTAATGAATGAGCCAGCATAAGAAACCTTATGACTCTTGAAACCATTGGTGATATTCTTTTTTTTTTTTAAAAAAAAATATGTGCTCTATGACTTAGAGACATTCTGTTATCACAATGTACCAGTGAGAATTCAGCTCATACCTTTGGAGATAAAACTTGCTGTCAAAATATTTGCATCCTGTCATCATGACCTTAATTCACTTGATTATCTAGTTGATGTCCATATGGCTTAAAGGCAGTATTTGCACACAAAAATAGACAACTACCTTGGAAAGTGTAGATGCTCTTTTTTTTCATCCACTACATTTAATCTCTGTTAATTTCAGTAATTTTGAGGCTTGCTTGAGTCTGTGATTAACTAATACCATTGACTAGTTTTTGTTCATTTTTAAATCCTAGAGTGGAATATTAGTTGATGTGGTAACATTTATCTGACATATCCTTCAATAACTCTGTGATATATATTGCATGATTGAGTATTTACATTTGTCACTATAGAGCAAACATGGATTGCATACTCTGATGGCATTTATTGAGGTTCCTGAATGCAAGGCAAGATCAATGTTTCAACTAAGTCCTATATTATCAATTACTCCATATGTGACCATTCAGCATCATAAATGAAGGCTATCTTCCTATAGAAAAAAAATTTTTGTAATTTTTATAAAAAAAGTTTTTTTTTTGTAATTTGGCATTGTTCTTTCTCCAGACTACCTTGAATAAACTTGAGATAAATAAGCCCCCCCCCAAAATAAGTCAGGAAATTGAAGGTGATTGATATCCCAGTAACAGGAAAATGGCGGAGAAATCTGGCCTAATGAAAAACTTTTCATTTTATTGGGCTCAATATGATTTGATACAATCATAGATATCTTGGCAACAGATAATTTTCAAATACAGAAAATGCTGATTATTAGCTCTTTGTTGCTAAATATCCACTAGCAAAACCAAATGTTTGGGTTCATTTAAAGCTAAACAGCACCCTCTACAATGAATTAGTAATTGGTATGTGGGTTACATGAAGAAACCTTATGTGATATGAAAATATCAGGCAATGACCACAATAATCACATTACCTATTGAAGAAAATTTAAAAAATGAATAATGAAAAGTTTTAAAGAAGAAAAACCTTATAAGCTTTATAAAATCAGGTCTCAATATTAGTAGGAGGAAATAGGAAAAGACCAAAGATAGGGAGAACCAAGAAATGACACATTAAAGTATGGACAGATATACATGTAGGTAACATTTATTAATCAAGTTGTGTAAATTTGTATTTATCTAACAATTCATAATAAAAATGCCATAAATGATCAATTGAAGAATATAGGTGACCCAGGAAGAACATAAAAATGAATTTTTAATTTTAGTATTTAATATAAAAAAGAATGTTGGGTGATGAATTTTTATATTCCCTTAGCCATAGTTTCTATGAATTCCAACATTCTTCATTTCATTCCAGATGATTAATTAGGGATCATATCTACATTCAGATATCTGATTTTATGATGAGGTTTATATACTGGTAGTGTTTATCAGATTAGAGAAAAAATTCAGATAGAATTGGGTAGTTTTGTTTACTGTAGAGATGTTGAAATAAGATGAAAATATTATGAACTCAGAGAAAAAATAAAATTGAGGATATTTCAGTCAGAACTCCATGGGAAAAGTCTCCAAAAATCAGGACATGTTGTGCCCGCAGGACATGATGTTTGAGTGGACTAGGATAACTAAGAAAGAGCTAGGGAGACAGAGTGCACCTCATTGGAACTGGAGTATCTGGTTTCAGCTAGGAAAGAAAACAGGAATTGAGCAATTTTAAGTTTGCCTTTTTCTGTAGCACCAAGCCTAGTCTCCTATGCCATCATGATGTCGTTTCCATGGGAAACATAGGTTCTAACAAAAATGTGCAACTGTGCTTTATGTTTCAACTTGGTGAAGAGTTCTGCAGATACACACTTCTTCGGAAATTGTAATGCCATCTGTGTCCATAGATATTAAAACTCTATGGAATAGTTCTTACCCTTTCCAGACAAAGGAAATGACTTTAAATGCATACCCTTACATGAAAATCAAAGAAATAAAGTGACGCATCAATAAGACAAGTTTTTAAAGGTAATATTTTGCATAAATAGTAAAGTGGGGTTCACTATACATTCATTCAAAAGGACCCTTGCTTTTCAAATCTCCCAATCATCTTCCTACCACAAGTATACAAGGTGGCAAGGCAATAACTTTGGAAATGGTGCCCATAAAAGTTTTCCACAGTTTGACTCACTAGACTAGTATTGGCATTGAAGTTTGTACAAGATTCTCATTTATATCAAAATGGAGCACTCACCACTGAAAAAGACATCACCTCATTCCTGAGGTACATACATGCAGAACACTAAAGAGAACCTCATTCTTATTTGTCAGAGAGTCTACAAAGCTCACCCCAAAGCTCATGGACAGTGGGATCAGAGACAGATCCAAAAACTTCTGAGTAAGGAACAGAGATATATTGACATGGACAGTGTTACCTGACATGAAGGTGTCATCTGGATAACAAATTAATGGTAGCCATAAATACAGTCTACAAAATTGTTATTGACATGATGTATCCATAATTTTCGATGCCAGCAGATAGATGAAGTTGGGTTGCTGCCTCATTAATGCTAAACACCTTTCTCATTTTTCTCACTCTAGTCTAAGAAGTGAATTAAGGCTTGCTTAAGAAGTTATCAATGATACAATAACCCTTTGAAAGATATCTTTGAATCTTTTAATTTTGATAATACATGGTTTAACTTTTTAGCAAGGGGGCATTCTTAAAAAGTCTTTGACCTTTTTTTTCCACAGAAATTATTCCATTAACTTAGATACTCTTGACATGGGTGATGCTGATAACGGTAGGGCAACTTTTTGGTCTTTGGTGCTGATATTCATTGGAGAATCACATTCCACATATGCTGTCCTTAGAGGTTGTGCAGGATACACATCTTGGGAGAGTAAATTATCTAGTGATCACACAGCCTCTCAGATACTCTTTCTTCTTAAGGATTTGATATGGGAAAACAGAAATTCACCAGGATTGCCAGGAAACAATTATGATAGCATTCTGTTACATTCTACTACCCAACACACTCATAGACACACATGATGTATTTATTTATTTTTTCCAAAAACTGAAAGTCTCTACATGAGTTATAGTTACTTTCCATTCTCCTAACAAAGAAATACTCTAGTAAAATACATATGCCAATCAAAGTATCATATTGCAGGGCAACTAGGTTGTTGAATATTTAGACCTGTATTCTCTCCTCCAATTTTCATTTTTCCACAATGGACATATTACCATTCCTCTAACTCTACCTTTATCTATTTCTTTTTTGACAATGGTGAGTCTCAGACAATATGAGTTCTAACTCTAATGCACAAACTTACCTAGTGGAGCCCATTATATATGGAAAAGTAACTTGTTTGCCTAGACACAGGGTTGTGTGAGGTGGAGAGATGTCTTCGTCCTGCCTCACACAGATGATGGGACCACCTTAGTAAACATCCTAGGAAGTTGTATTTCCTCCAAGGTACAGGTGAGAGGTAGGGGAAGCAGAAGAGAAGAGTTATGGAAAACTCAAACTCTACTGAAAAAATAAATTAGTAAAAAAATAAAACAAGAATTAACAACCACAGATAATTAATAAAACTTAACATCAATGGAAGTAATATACCTATATAAAAGACACTAGCTAATTAAATGGGCATGAAAAGAGGATCTTCTGCTACATATATGAAACACACCTCAACTTCAAAGAAAATTACTACCTCATTGTATAAATTTTGGAAACGATTTTGTGATCACATGAGCATACGAAAGAAGCTGCCAAAGTCATCACAATATCAAATGAAATGGGCTTCAAAATAAAACTTTAAAAAAGAAATGGAGAATGATATATCATATTCATCAGAGTATAAGTCCACCAAGATGAAGTCTCAATTCTAATTATTCATGTCCCAATTAGGGAATCGACCACAATTGTAAAAGCAACAATACTAAAGCTTAAGTCTGAAATAATAAGTCACACACGAATAGTGGGACACTTCAAAACCTCATCTCACAAACTGACAGTTCTTCCGGAAGAAAATTTAACAGAGAAATGAGAAAAGTAATCAATGTTTTGATTCACATTGACCAAATAAGGTCCCCCAAAACACAAAAGAGTCTGTCTTCTTCACAGTATGTCATCTCATGCAACTATCTCTAAGGCTGTCTAATTACTCAGTAAAAAGTAAAGGACAGTAGGCACAAACAAAATAAAATCCACCCTTCAGAACTTAAGTAATCATAATACTGAAAGTAAGAACTCTACAACAGAAATTACAGAAATCCCACAAACTAATGGAAATTACAAAAAGCCCAACTGAATTACAATGGGTACAGGAAGAAATAATGAAAAATTTAAAGATTTCCAAGAGTTCTATATAGATAAATACATATCTTACTCAGCTTATCAGACATTTATTCCTTGAAAACCTGAAAGTTCTTGTCTTACATGACTTTCACTTGCTTTGTTTGATATACCTGAAAATATTTTATAGTGTTCTGCCTATTGTAATGTGTGAATATTATCTTCCTCTTTATCACTGATATGTAGGAGAGCTACTCTTCTTTTTGTATTAATCTTGTATACTACCACATTAGACAAAGAGTTTATCAATTTTAAGTGTTTCCTGGAATAATTTTGGATCAGTTGTGTATACTGTCATATTGTCTGCAAAGAGCAAAAATTTAATTTTGCATTCCTATTTGTATTAAGTGTATCTTCTATTGCTATCTTATTGCTCTATCTAGAACTGCTAGTACTATATTGAATAGGAACAGGAAGAGTGACCCACCTTATATACTTCCTTATTTTAGAGGAATCATATTGACTTTCAATTTAGTTTGATATAGATTTGCTGTACTTGATTTTACAATGTTTAGCTACGATCCTTGTTTTCATGATATTTCCTAGACCTCCATCACGAAAGGATGTGTGATTTTATCAGAAGCTTTTTAAGCATTTATGTAGATCAACATTTGGGTTCATTCTTTCAATTTGTTTATATGGTGGATTACATTGACAAATTTGTATATGTTGGACCATCCATGTGTAACTATGATGAAGCCTACTTGATCATTTTGGATATTTTTATGTGTTTTGTATTCCATTTGCCTGTGATTTCTTGAGTATTTTGCATCAATGTTCATGAGCAAGGTTTGTCTAAAATTGCCTTTCATGGAATCTGCAGTTTCTTATGGAATCAGTCCTATCAAGTACCTTCTTAACACTATTTTTATAGTGTCCTATAATTTTGGAAAGGAAGAACAATCATAATATATATGATATTGTACCCCAATGCAGTCTACAGATTCAATATAATCCCCATAAAAATATTCCAGTACAATTCTTCACAGATCTTGAAAGAAGTATAATTATCTTTATATGGTAAAGCAAAATGTCCAGCATAGCCACAACTGTGTACAATACAGAAATTACAAGTAAGCATCAACTGATGTTTGCTTCTAATATAAAGTATAAGTAATAAAAACAGCTTGGTATTTATACCCAAATAGACAGCTGAACCACTAAAATAAAATTGAATATCCTGATATTGATCTACATAGCTATGACACCTAATTTTTGACAATGGTGCTAAATTAGGATACATAAAAAGAAAGAATTTTAAGCAATTGGTGCTGGAACAGCAGATCAGGGGAACAACCTAGATGCCCAATAAGAAAATATTGCATGAATATAATGTGATCCATTAACAAAGTGAAGTATATCTCAGTGGTAAAGACAATGACATAATGAAATTTAAAGCCAAGTATATGGAACTAGAAAAGCATCCTGTGAGACATAATACAGACTGAGAAAGACAAAGTAAACATTGTGTGTACTCACCCATAAGTGGATATTACATGCAAATGAAGCAATGATAACAAGTTTCCTAATCCACATCACGAGAGGTCTTAAGTAACATGGTTGATCTTATGAAGGATGCATGGATTGCCATTTTAATGGTAAAAGGATAGATGTCTTGGGTAAACTATTGGTCAGATGGAAGTGGTGGAAACATGCACAATCAGGATTTTTGAGTTGTGGGTTAGATGCAAAGGGAGAGAAATGATTTTTATTTCCCATTTTCTTTGCCATATCCAACGCTTTCTGGGCACCTCTGGTTATTCCTCACTTTGATAAATTTTTACCAATAAGATAGTATAACATTACAGCAGTGAAACAGGAGTTTATAAACCTGACAAAGAGCATTCAAAAATTTATATGGGAAACCATAAAAGGGTCCACACTAGAAAAAGGTACAGAGGAAACTCAAGGATGCTGACAGTTGGGGAATTATATTTTCCAATTGAGATAACTCTTTTCAGTTAATTATAATTATTTTTGTTTACATAAGTGAATGCTGCAATAAAAACCCCCTCACAAATATGATAACATAACAATGCATATTCATTTAATTTAAATTTTATGCTCTACTGTATCGCTAATTATTTTTGCAAATGTTTAATGTTTATATGGAAATATACAGACCTAGTTAAATTAATATTAGCTTCTTGGATATTTGTACTGGCTGACTTTTGGCATTCTGTCCTTGATGTATTTGTTCCATCTTTCTGCTTTCATAAGCATTCTAGCCTTTATTTTTTTTTTTACCTATTACATATTTTTCATTTCTATTTCTTATACATCTTTCTTCTTTGTGCCTTCCTTTCTTTTATCTTTGTTCAAACATGTCTTTCTTTTCCTGACACTTTCAGTTTTTATTCTTAAAACCCTCCATCAATAGAACATGACATAGATGTTCTGGACCGATTTCATCCAAACATTTTCTTCAATATAGAGTGTCCCATTATTAACATGTAGTTTTGGGGGCCCTGTAGCATGGTGCGATGATTAGGCATTTACTTCTGTCAGTAGTTGTGAGGCATCAAAGAGCTGAAGGCTTTTTTCTAGTGTTGAACATTGGCAGATGTAGAGACTTCAATGATGGCAAGAATGATGATTGAAACCAGTGATATTGGAAGATTTTCCCGTGCCCATTTTCATTGCGATTACAGATTATCTAGCAAACATGTATCTTGAAATATGTGACAGAATATTAAGTTTTTGGCACTTCTTTTTATCTTGGTTATAAGCACTTGATATAACATCATGATCAGAATTCCAAAAGTATTCTAGCTACTATATTCCATATGAAGCCAACCTTCAGTGTGATGGCATGGAAAGTATAGGCAGAATCATGTTTCCTAGAATTCCAAACATTGTAAATATCAACGTGGCTTAGGTAATTCCCATGTTTACCATTAGTGAGGATGTGACTGTGATGTTTATATTAATTCCCTTCTTTCCTCTGCCTCTTGGTGATTACTACTTAGTGTAATCTCCAAAAGGTGCTTCTGGAGAACTTAAGACTATATGGAGGATGAGGGAAACCTGGAAGGATGACAAACTCAGCAACCTCCGAGAACCAGAACCATGGTATTCTTTTGTATCCATATTTTGGGCTCTCTTCCTTCTGTTTCTTTTGTTTAATATGACATGTTATTTCTTATACTTTATCTCATTTTTACATACAACTATATATCTAAAGAAATATAGGTAAGTGGATAAGCTATAAATTTTCACAAATATATGTATGTATATACATACATATTTATGTACTTTTAATTGGAAAATACTACTATGCTGGATAAGTTTCTTAGGTACATTATGTTTTATTTTTTTATTAGATAAGAACTAATTTTATTAGATAATTATCCCTAGTCTCTTTGCCTCGATTTTGGGATAATGTGATCTAATATTTCAAGAATCCTCACTTGGATCATTAGTTTTTTTTTTCCTTTATTTTATTTTATTTTATTTTTACTGTACATATCGAACCCTGTCCCCTCTTCCTCCCTCCCTCTTTTCCTCTCTCCCACCCTCTCATGCCACCCCAATCCCCCTCCTCTCCCAACACCCCCTACTCCACGTGTAGGGTAATGCCTTCCATGAAGGGTCATTTAAATCTGTCAAGTCATTCTTTTTCTTTCTTATATTAAATTAAAAAAATACAAAATTCTTACTGATGTGCTTACTAGGACATCTCTTTACCTTCTTTTGACCATTTATGGTCACTTTTATTATGAATTGTTACATAAAGTGTCAGAAAAATAGAAATGTACATCAGAGGCACAACAAATATAACCTACTTGAATATATGTACATCCTTCAATTTGTACTTCCTTGGTTCTCTTCTCTGATCTTTTCCTGTTTCCTAATACTAATATTGAGATATGGTTTTATAAGGCTTCTTTGTACTTTTCTTCTTTATGTTCTTTCATTTTTTAAATTTTGTTCAATAAAATGCATTACATTTTCATGTCATGGAGTGTTTAATTAATCCACAGGCCAATTATTAATATATTGTAGACGGTGTGCTTTAGCCTGTTATGCAGACAGCGTATTTGATTTATTTAGTGGATATTTATCAACAAACATCAGAGAATACATATTTTCTCTATGTGAAATTTAGATCTAGCCAAGACATTCATGATATGATCAAACCACGGTAAGACCAATGAAAGGCAGGAGAATTTCATTGGCAAGATTTTTCTGCCTTTTTGTATTACATAGGTATCAATCACTCTGAATTTCCTGACTTTTTTTTTGTTTTGGGTTCATTTATCACCAGTTCATTGAAGATAGTCTGGATAACTGACAATGTCAAACAGCAGAAAACATTCCCTTCTTTTCTGTAGGAAGATATTCATTGTGTATGATGCTGAGGGATCATGGATGGAATAAATGTTAATACAGGACTTAGTTGAAACATAGAAATTGGAATCAGAGAGCCCAAGGAATGGCAGCAGAGTATACAATCTCTCACTCAATCATGCAACAAATATCACAGAGTTATTCAAGGACGTAGCAGATTTTTGATACCATATCAACTATTATCCATCTCAAGGATTTTAAAATGAACAAAAACTAGTTGATTGTAGATGCTATATACAGATTCAAGTCTCAAAAGTAACAGATATTAACAGAAGTTATAGTTCATGGATCACAAAGTAGGAATGTCCATACTTCTCATGGTAGTTGTCTACTTTTTATGAAAACTCAGGACCATTGACTTATACTAATATCTTTTAAGAGTAGTTAATATTATCTAATGTACTGCCTGAGTGTTTATTGGTGCAATGTGAGAATAGAATGTCTCCAAGACACAGAGAGTTTTCTTTTCATAAGAATATCACCAAAGTTTCTAAGAGTCATAAGATTTCCTATGCTGGTTCATTCATTACAGAGGGCAGGTCCCTGGTTGTGTAATTAAAGCAGTGTCCAAATGGAAGGGGCTATTTACCAAAAACACAGACAAAATTACCTTCTCTGTATGTTTACGTGTTTGTTTGCCTATGTCTCTGTGTGTTTTTGTCTGCCAGTTTCTGTGTTCTCAAAGAATTATTTACTAATAAGTTCATTTATTTGCAAATTGACCAAAATGTCAAGGTACCTTGAGGAAAACAAACCAAAAACATATTTTTAAGACATTAGGGGCTTTATAAAGTAGAGTAACAAGAGTATTGTCTACATATTAGAGAAATGAAAACTGGATTTTATGAAATATCTTATTGCTCATAAATTTACTATAAGAGAATAGCTATACCTTCATTTGCATGGAGCTTAACTGCAGCCACAGTAGGTAGGTATGTTTAGGAGACATAGTTACAACTCATAAACTTATATATGTCATAGAATATAAATGTACATATCATGTGGGGGGCCGAGGACAGGGCCTCAGTTTAACATGGTAATATGTACTGTCATTAATTGATGCACAGTTTACAAGTACGGGTCCAGTTTCCAAATGACATGTTATCTTCCAGGAATCAACAATGAGACATGCAGGGACAAGATGAGTTATAGTGTTGATTTCTAGATAATTTACTATCACATCACTGGCATTTAGTATATAAATTCAAGTCAGAATATATTGATTTTTATTCTCTCTATTGAGCTAGGGCCTGATCTGTAAAAGTTGGACTCTAGAGGCTATTATATCTCCAATATAATTTACCTTATGCCCTTGATTCAACTCTGTGATTAGCTGGATGAAGAGTTTTGGAGGTAGATTTCTATCCCCTACTACTTGTAACTTTACATTAATTGCAGGAAATAAGATATGACTACATGAATGCGTTTTATAGAAAATTAATTAGAATCATTTTCCTAACAGAGTGCCCAATGAGTGACATGGTTAACAAAATTTAGTTGCTTTTCTAATGAAAATAAAACTGAAATACATATTTTTCTTGCTAATACACATATATTTGATTATACATTTATCTACAGGAGTTGAATTGAGGTGATTCTACGTTCAACTGGTTAGGAACAGGGATGCTTCAGTCTTAGCAGTCCATGCTCATTTTAGTTTAATTCCCTAATGACCATCATAGTAGCAGAAGACATATATTTTTTTTCACCTGATATACACAGAATACATATTCAAGATTCATTTAAGACCATTATTTGCAGGGATTCAAAACAGGAGTTGGGTGGGTGCCTCAATATGTTGCTTAGGTGAAAGTCAAGATATTAATGCCAGTCTCTCTTCTCCTTCCTTCTCCACTCCATCTCCCTTCTTTCCCCCTCCATTTCTTTCTTCTTACTTACTTATCCTTCTGCATCTACATTAAGTCCTATAGTACATTATTTTAGTATGCCTTCAGCAAATATTTTCATTTGATATGTTAATTTTTTTTCAATTGTTTTTTCCTTTTATAGAAATGAGAGTATTTTCATTGATTCATTTTGTATGGTTACTTCAGATTTGACTTTATGACTATGGCATCAGTATTCTCTGGTGTAGGCCTATAAGATTAAGGATGAATTAACTTAAGTTCTGATGATTATTGTTTCATTCTCAATAATTATATTTCAATTTTACTTTTATTATTATTTTTTTTTAATTTTACATGTTGATCACAGACCCCTCTCCCTCCCTCCCTCCATTTCTCCCTCTTATCCTCCATCCCCTGTCTCATGCACCCTGACCATTCTCCCCTCCCATAACCCCAACACTATTCCACATATAGGGCTATGCTATCTAGGTTGAGTCATGTAAACTGTCAAGTCATTTGAAGTAGGGACTAGGACTTCTCTTCTGTCTCTAGGTTAAGGGGGTATCCCTCCATTAGGGATGTGCCCTAAAGGTCCTTTTGTGTACCAATATTACATCCTGGTTCCACTCTCTGAGGTTCATTAGACTGCTCAGGCCTTCTAGATGGGAGCCATGTCCAGAGGCTCTGAGTCCAACCCATTCTGGTTTGCCAGGTATTAGTCTGGGAATCTGTTAGCTCCTCCTTTTTCAGGTCAGCTGCCTTTGTGTGTTTCTGTAGACTGGTCTTGTCCTCACTCTCCGCATATGGATTCTTGTTCAGCTCATTGTTTAGTTTTGAGTGTTTGCTTATGTTTCCAACAGGTACTAGATAAGGGCTACATGATGGTGGAGTAGTTAGTTGTTGATCTCATTATCAGGGAAGGGCATTTATCGTGTCTTTCCACTGTTGTTCTAGTTGTTAGATGGAGTCAGTCTTGTAGGTCTCTGGACATTCCTTTAGGTTCAGTTTTCTCTTCAATCCTATAATGGCTCCATCTTTTATGTTCTCTCACTCTCTGCCTTCTGTCTTTTCTATCATCTATTCTTCCACTGACTCAATCTTCCTAGTCCCACGTGCTTTCCTCTCATCCCCTCCTCTTCTTCCTAGTTCCCTATACACATACTGCCCCCACCCCACTGCCCATGTGCTCTGGAGAACTTGTCCCTTTCCCCTTCTCTAAGGTAACTTATATGAATCTCTTAGAATCCACAATGTATCCTCATTACAGGTTACTCTTTTATGTTCCCCCCATACCCTAACTCAACCTAACTAGTCACACGTGCTTTCTTCTCCTCCTCTTCTCTTTCTCCTAGTTATCTCTGCATTCACTGTCCCCCATTTCCCATGTGCTCTGGGGGACTTGTCCCTTCCCCCTTTTGTGAGGGACAATATATGAAAGTCTTAGAATACACCTTGTATCCCAGTTCATCTTGTGGTGTGTATTATAGGCTGCTGATCCTTTGTTCTAGGTCTAAAGTCCATATATGAGCGAGTACCTATCATGTTCCTTTTTCTGACTAGATTACCACATTCATGATGGTTTCTTCAAAATCCATCCACTTCCCTGCTAAATTCAAGATTCCATTGTTTTTTTTTCCCCCACAGAGTAGTATCCATTGTGTAGACGAGCCACATTTTCTTTATCAATTCTTTATTCTATGCCCCAAATACAAAGGCTACTAAATGTCAAATGCTACTAAAAGTCAAATCTCACATAAAACCTCATACACTTATAGTGGGAGACTTCAACACGTCACTCTCACCACTAGACAGGACCATGAGTCAGAAATTTAACAAAGAAACAAAAGAAATAACAGAAGTAATGCCTGACTTTTTAGGTTCTCCTTTGACAACTCTTTCCAAATTTGACTGGTGTCATACATGTAGATGTAACTCGCAACTAAGCTCCCTTTTGAGTTTTGTATCATACATTGAACAACATATCCGTGCACGTATTGTAGCCAGGTTATTGTCAAATCACAGCCAGTTTGCAGAAAGAATTGGCTTTCCCTGTTTTTTTTTATTCTATGTTTTTAAGTTGCTTTAAAGGTATGAAGATTATGTCTAATACTTTCAGATTAACCAAAATTGGCGATTCGAATAAGTTGGTTTTTTTTAAAGAAATTATGTCATTATACCTGTGTGACAGACAATCCATACCATACAATCCACAACCCCAGAGAACCTATTACACATGGTGGACTTCGAGAGAGACATAGATGTATCATCAAGGATGTAAAAGGGATAATGTATTCCGAGGAAATTGGGAGTCTTGGGGAAGCATAATGGGGGTAGTAGAAATTTTGGGAGCAGGAAGGAAACATTAGATATCAAGGAGTGTGAGTTGGAGAAAACAGTGAAGGTGATCAAGGGAAGAGATACCTTACCAGAGATAGTCATTATGAACATTACTGGAAAGCTGGTACTTAGGAAATCTCTGGGAATCTGCAAGGAAGACGCCAACTAAGAATCTAAGTAATAGAGATTGATGAATTTTACGTTAAATGCCATCATAGAGCCTTCATCTACTTGTTGATGAACGTTGAAGCACAGATTCACAGTTATGCTTTGATTTGAAATATGGAAGCCTCTTGTAGTTAGGGAGAAGTGGTGAGCAAATGGATCAAGAACATTCTGGGGAAACCCAGAGAAACAGTTGTCCTGAGCAAGTGGGAGCTCAGGTATCCCAGTCTGGCAGCTGGGAAACCATGAATCTGTGCTAAGGAGTAAGCAGACAATCCTGCCACAGTGATCCTGGCTGATGCCCCCTCATGGGCACTTTAACTGTGTCTTCAAAGTTCCATTCTATCTTTTTGTTGTGACAGTTGCTTCAAGGAGTTGGTGAACATAGTAAGATCAGCAGACAACATGATATGTGGGGTAGTTGCAACTCTCTGTACATTTATTGTCTTGTTCAGAAAGTGTATTCTGTGGATATCATGATAGTTGACAAGGCATTCTGTTAGTGCTTTTGTTGTAGATTTGGTAAAATATTTGCCTGCAAGAAAGTCAAATACATAACTAGAAAAGTATTTATTGCAGTAAGGAGAAAGTGTTGTCCCTTCCACAGCTGAAGTTGTCCAAATAGTTATCCTATCACCAAGTTGCTGGCTGATAAACATGGGGAGATGGTGACATATCTGTGTCTCCATGTTGTTCTCTGTTGTTGACACATCTGATATCCAGCAGCAACTATAGTCACATTAGTCCTGAAGAGAGGAAGTCTCTGGATAACCCCCATCTCAGTTATCATTGTTTCTTTGATCATGGGTCCACCGGGCAACACGGATGCTTGGGAAAGAGGTTTACTGTCCACACAACGTGTTATCCTACTTGATGACTGAACTCCTCTTCTGAAGGACCTTTGTGATGGGTATTTCAATGGGACACAGAGATCTTCACATTTTTGTTTCTTTGCACATGTGTTGAAATACTACTACAAAAGTCTTACCAGATTTTCTTTTTATTAATCTTTCTCTGAAAGTTTCCATTCCCTCTGCTCTACCCAGATGTTCTTAGTCCTGTTATCAACAAAGAGGAGCAGGACTTTTGGTGACATCAACTAAACACAGCATAACAAGATGCAAAAAGAGTAAGTACAAACAGTTATATCAAGGCTGAAGGAGGCAACCCAGAAGGAAAACAATGTTTTCACAGAATACACACACTATCAGTGCTAGGAGTCTCACAACAAGCCCAACCTCAATAACCACAGCATGTGTACAGAGGACATGGTAT
>JANBXA010000657.1:0-284481 GCA_030556225.1 Cricetiscus sungorus
TGTGTGTATGTTTATTTCTTTATGTGCACTAGAGCATTGCTACAATTATTCACTCAACTACTTTCTCTCCATATTTGCACTTACACCATTTGGTCAAGATGTTCTAAATTAAGAAAATGAAGAGGAGCTTATTTTCATTTCAGTAAATAAAAATGGATTAAAGTAGAGTCCAATAATGGTATTGTCTAGAATTAAGAAACTTGGAGGATAGGAAATATCAAATACTCATCAATGCAGTTGAATGACATAATGATGATTCATTTTCAAGTGTATATCACTATAGGCACGTAGTTGTTTGATAGACTTGAAAATAAGTATAACTTAGAAAGATCCTCACATTTTTGGGAGAAGTCAATGAGGCTATAAGGTTATTTCATTATTGGGTGTGCTTTTAAGCAAGTGAGAGGTTACTGGAAAGCGACAGAATCTTGGATCATAAATGTTGCCTGGCAACACTGCTGGAATTCTATATTATGGTATCATGGGCCAAGAACCAGAGAGCAACTTCGATTAGATATTTTAGCCTCCCAAGATAAGTATCTCATGAAATATTTAAGGACAGCATTTGTGGAAATTGATTCTCCTGACCAAGTCATAGCCAAATCCAGGAAGTTGGGCTACAGCTATTAATATGACCAAATTCAAGATTACCTAATATCAGAAATTATAGTATGTGGAGAAACAGTTCAAAGACTTTTGTTGATGAATGTAATCTTTTCTAAGAAGTAAAACTATGGATGAAGTAGATAAAAGACTCACAATTATTCAACAAATGGTGAGTTTTCTGGTGTCAGCTTCTTTCAGGAATATGTTAATCCATTTGTTAGACTGGACTCAGGAATAATTGAGTAGCAGTTCATTTCTAATGTGCCAGCTGCTCAACATCAACTGTCTAATATCCTCTTAAGCCCTGGATACACAATGGCATTTAAACATTTATACATCTTACTACTCAAATCTGTGATTAATCCATCATCAGTTTAGTTTGGCACAATCTTGTGGGAGCCAAGTTAGACACAATTTCTGGATGTCTATTATGGCAGAGCATCTGACCCACTGATTATGTAATTGTTTATTTATGAAAATAGGGCATTAAATAATTGATGATCAGTGGATTTTTGCACCACATTGTGGGAGTCAAGTATGCAAGACCATCTAATATTTATTAATGTAATTAACTTATTTAAATAAATTATGACAGCATCAGTGATGAATATTGTTTGGAGACAACTTGGGGAGATGGATAATGTGATAACAACTGGTTATTTGATTTTATAGTCTAAGAAAACAATGATTATGTATGTCTTCCAAAATACCTGAAGTTTGGAGCCAACTTGTGGGATCAAGTATGCCATATAAACTAATTTTATAATTAAATTATTTAAATTAATGATAGGAATTAGTATGCACGATCATTTGAATATTTATATAATACTTTAAATAAATGACCCTCTATTCCATGAAGAGTCAAGTCAAGTTTCATCTTGGGGAGTTAAGTATGCGTTATCATGACATTTTTGATTAATTTGTATTTTTTATTTTAAAGTCAGTTTTATTTTTAATTCAAATAGCTTTATTCACCTGTATCATTCATATTGCTCAAAGATTTATTAGACATCATCTTTTCATCAGAGAAATGGTATGAGGATGAAAAATAATTCTGCATCGTACATCTGTCACTTACCAGTATCCACTCATGTTTTTATTATTATACCTATGGATCACAGTTCATCTCGCTTCCTCTCTCCATCCCACCCTCTCTCTTACCCTCCCGTGCAATCCATTCTGCCTCCCATCCCATTCTCACCCCCTGCACCACATGTATGGTAATGCCTCTAGGAGGGCACAACAAAATCTGTAAAGTCATTTGTAGTAGGAACTAGAACATCCCTCCTGCCTCTAGGTTAAGGGAGTATCCCTCCATTGGGAATGTGCTCCCGGAATCCTTTTGAGCACCAGGTGTACATACTACTTCCACTGTCAGAGGATCCTTAGACTGCCCAGGTCTTCTGACCCCATATCTACGTGGTCTGAATTGATCTAATGCTGGGTACAGAACTACCAGTCTGGGTGCCCGTTAGCTGCTCCTTGTTCAGGTCAGCTATCTCTGTGGGTTTCTGTAGCCTGGTCAGGGCCTCCCTATCTGCATCTGTATTCCAGTTTGGCTCAGTGTTTAACTGTGGGTGTTTGCTTCTGCTTCCATCGGTTATTAGATCAGAGCTCTGTAATTGTGGATAAGTTAGTCATCAAACTCATTATCAGGGAAGGGAATTTATAGTAGCCTTTCCATTGTTGCTCAATGTTAGTTGGGATCAGACTTATAGGTCTCTGGACATTTCTCTAAAGTCTGTTTTCTCTTGTAACCTATAATGATTCTCTCTTGTATGGCCCTCTCTCTCTCTCTCTCTCTCTCTCTCTCTCTCTCTCTCTCTCTCTCTCTCTCTCTCTCTTTTTCTCCTATCTACTTTTCCCCTGACTCAATCTTCCTAGTCCAATGTGATTTCCTTTCCTCCTCTTGTCTTTCTCCTTCCTGTCTCTCCAGTCACTGCCCTGCCATTCCCAATATGCTCAGGAGATCAAGTACCCTTTCTCTTCTGTGAGAGAACTTATATGAATCACTTACACTCCTCTTTTATCCTAGTTTCTCTCGTGGTGTGAATTATAGGCTGGTGATCTTTTGCTCTATGTCTAAAATTGATATATCAGTGAATATATACCATATTCCTCTTTTTTGACTGGGATACCACATTCAGGAGGGTTTCTTCAAGTTCCAATTTCCATCCTTTTTTTCTGCAAACTCTAAAATCACCCCACTTGGCAGAGTAGTATTTCATTGTGTAAATGTGCCACATCTTTATCCAATCTTCAGTTGAGGGACATATAAGTTTCTTCCAGGTTCTTGGTATTTCAAATACTGACACTAAAAACATAGTTAAGCACATGCCATTTTTCTGTGGATGTAGATCATTTTGGTATGTGCCTAAGAAGAGGATTGCTGGGTCCTGTGGTACACTGATTCAAAATTTACTGAGGATTCACCATACTGATATCAATAACCTGTACATGTTTGCATTTCCACCAGCAGTTGAGGAATGTTCTCATTTCTGTCCATCCTCTCAGCACAAGTAGTCATTGGTGTTTCTAAGTTTAGCCATTCTAGCTGGAGTGAGATGGTATCTCAAAGTTGTTTTGATTTGTATTTCCCAGATAGCTAAGGATGTTGAACAATTTAAATATATTTCAGCATTTTTTATTTCTTTTACTGAGAATTCTCTCTTCAGTTCTATTCCCCATTTTATATAGAGTTATTTGTTGTTTTGGGGACTAATTTCCTGAGTTCTTTGTATATTTTAAAAATCAGCCCTCTGTTAGATGTAGGATTGGTGACGATATTTTCCCATGTTGTAGGCTGCCTTTTCATCTTGTCAACTGTGGCTTTGCCTTAGAGCAGCTTCTCAGTTTGAGGCATGCTCATTTATTTATTCTTGATCTCAGTGTCTGTGCTACTGGCACTATGTTCTGGAAGAAGTCTCCTGTAGCAATTTATTCAAGGGTACCTACCACTTTCTTTTCTGGAGACTCAGTGTGGCTGGAAGAATGTTCAGGTCTTCGATTCATTTGACCTTGAGTTTTGTGCATGGAGATAGACATGTCTATCTGCTGTATTCTACATACCATCATCAACTTGTGACAGCACCATTTGCTGAAGAGGCTTCCCTCCTCCCATAGTATACTTTTAGAAGTTTTGTCAAAAACCTGGTGTTCTTACCTGTGTGGGTTAATATCATGGTTTTTGATTCAATTCCTTTGGTCTACCTGTTTATTTTTGTGCCAATACCAGGCTGTTTTTGGGACTATTGCTCAGCTATACAGCTTAAAGTCAAAGGTTGTGATGACTCAAGAATTTTCGATGTTGTACAGGGTTTTTTATTTGATATGCTGGGTCTTTTGTTTATCCATAGAAAGTTGAGTATTATCCTTTCAATGTCAGTGAAGAATTGTGCTGGGATTTTAGTGGGGATTGCATTGCATCTGTAGGTTGCTTTTGGCAAGATTACCATTTTTTACAGTTTATCCTACCTATCCAAGAGCATGGGAGTTCTTTTTATTTTCTGGCATCTTCTTCAATTTTTTTTGCTTTAAAGATGAAAAGTGCTTGCTATATAGACCTATCACTTGTTTGGTAAGCTGAATTCAAGCTATGATATGATGTTTGTGGCTATTGTAAATGTGATGTTGCCCTGATTTCTGTATGCCACTTCATTGTCTGCATATAATAGGGCTACTAATTTTTTTTAGTTAATCTTGTATCCTGATAATTTGCTGAGTGTGTTTATCAGCTGGAGAGATTACCCAGTTGAATTTTTTGGAGCACACATGTAAACTATCATATCATTGGAAATTAATGACAGTTTCATTTCTTGCCTAGAAATTTGTATCCCCTTGATCTCTTTTTTGTCTTATTGTCTTTGCAAGAAACTCACATATAATATTTTCTATTCATCAAGAGATTGGGCAGCATTGTCTTCTTCCTGATTTTTTGATGAATCATCTTAAGGTTCTCTGGATTCATCTTGGCAGTTGGAAAGAGAAATGCTTTTACTTTAAATGGTACTAGCACAAGTGGATGATGGTGTGTAGAAGATTGCAGAAACAATCATGTCTATTGTCATGCACACAACCTAAGTCCAAATGTTTCAAATACCTCAACATAAATACAGTCATACCAAAACATTTAGAAGAGAAAATGGCAGGTACCCGTGAACAAACTTGTAAAGGAGACTGCTTCCTGAACATAACAGGAGTAGCAGACATCAAATGAGATCAACAATTAATAAAAGAAAACTCAACAAACTGAGAGGCTTCTATAAGGCACAGGACATAGTCAACGACACCAAAAGGGAGCCCACATACTGGGAAAAGAAGTTCACCAACCACACATGAGACAGAGGGCTCATCACAAAAATATGCAAAGAACACAATAAAGTAGTCAACAAACACCAAATAACTCTATAAAAAATTGGGGTACAGTAGTGAATAGAGAATTAACAAATAGAGGAAAACAAAATGGCTGAAAGACACTTAAGAAAGTGCTCACCATCCTTAGCCATCATGAAATGCAAAAAAAAAAAAAAAAAAAAAAAACAACTCTGAGATACTAGCATAGTCCTGACAACATTGACAAAATTAGGTAATAACAATACATTTGTTATTTCATTCAGGAGTCCTTTCAATATTCTTCAATGAATGAAGACTCATCAATTTTGCATCTAGATAAAGTCCATTTGAAATGCATTTCATAACACATTGGGTACTGATAAGATGTCAACTCAGAGAAACTATGTACTTTTTCCTTCTAGAAGTTGAATTAATTTCTTTAAATATAAGTGCCAGAAGATTCTGAGATTAGAATTTACACCATGACTCCTATCTCTATATTTATTTTATATTGCCATATGTTCACTCTATTATACAACATGTTTGCTAGGTACACATGCTACAAAATGGTATGTAGGCAGAAAGAAAGAGAAACTCCACATTCAATCAGCTTCATAATCAGAGAAAATCATCTAATGAGATGAAACATGATTTTTCATTCTTCAGTGGATCACCTAGATTGATTTTCATGCCTTCATCACTAGGACATAACATGATTTCCCCGAAGCATTCTTGAATTATATTTGTCAGTATTTTATGGAGAATATTTGCATCAATATTGATGAGGGATATTGTTGTCTACTATTCTATGTTATTTGTGTCTTGCATTGCTCATGTACCAATATAATTGTAGCCACATTAAAATAATTTGGTAATGAACCTGCTGCATTTATTTTGTGGTACAATTAGAGGAGAATTTGTATTAGCTCATCTGTGAATTTCTGGTATAACTCTGCACTAATGACATCAGGCCTTAGCCTTTTCATTTGGGAGGCTTGGATGACCACTTATATTTCAATAGATGTTAGAGTTTTTATTTATTTATTTATTTATTTATTTATTTATTTATTTATTTATTTTTTGCCTAAGGGTAACATTTGGGTATGACTTTTTTTCTTTTTTTATTAATAATATAATATAAAAATTTTACATGTGGATCCGAGTTTCCTCTCCCTCCCTCCCTCTTATCCTCTTTCTCTGACATGCACCCTGGCCACCCTCCCTTCCCATCCTCCCACCCAATTCAACTTGTAGGGCTATGCTATTCAGGTTGGGTCATATAAGTCTGTCAAGTCATTTGAAGTAGAGACTAGAACTACTCTCTGGTCTCTAGGTTAAGGGGGTGTACCTTCATGGGGGATATGTCCCCAAGGTCCTTTTGTGTACCAGAAATAGATCCTGTTTCTACTGTCTGAGATTCCCCCAGACTGCTCAGTCCTTCTAGCTGAGACCCATATTAAGGGGGTCTGAGAGAATCCCTTGCTGGGTTCCTTGCTATCAGTCTGGAAGGCCCAATCTCCTTGTTCATGTCAGCTGTCTTTGTCAGTTTCTGCAACCTGGTCCTGTCCTCTCTCTCTGCATCTGGATTCTAGTTCGACTCAGTGTTTGGTTATGGTTGTTTGCTTCTGTTTCCAACAGGTAATAGATGAGGACACCATGATGATGGATAATTTATTTGATGACCTCACTATCAGGGAAGGATACTTATGGTAGCCTTTCCATGCTTGCTCAAATAATTAGTTGGAGTCAGTATTGTAGTTCTATATACCTTATTTTAGGTTCAGTTTTCTCTTCAAACAAATAATGGGTCTCTCTTTTATGCCCGCCGTCTCTCACCCTGACTCAGTCTATCTATGAACATGAGTTTTCCTCTCCTCCCCTTCTCTTTCTCCTAGTTCTCTCTTCATTCACTACCCTGTCCATTTCCCATGTGCTCTGGGGGACTTGTCAGTTCCAACTCTTGTGAGGAAGCATATATGAATTTGTTAGAATTTCTTAGAATACACCTTGTATCCCACAGATACTAGATGAGGGCTCCATGATAGTGGATAATTTATTTGATGATCTCGCTATCAGAGAAGCACATTTATGGTTGCCTTTCCATGGTTGCTCAAATTATTAGTTGAAGTCTGTCTTGACATTGTCTAGACCTTTCTTTAGGTCCAGTTTTCTCTTCAAACCAATAATGGCTCCCTCTTTTATGCCCCCCCTCTCACCCTGACTCAATCTATATAGTCACACATGTGTTTTCCTCTCTTCCCCTTCTCTTTCTCCTAGTTCTCTCCCCATTCACTGCCCTCCATTTCCCATGTGCTTGTGGGGCTTGTCCCTTCCCCCTTTTGTGAGGAACCATATATGCATCTCTTAGAATATACCTTGTATCCCAGTTCATCTGGTGGTTTGTATTATAGGCTGGTGATCCTTTGCTCTAAGTCTACAATCGATATATGAGCAAGTACATACCCTGTTTCTCTTATTGTGACTGAGTACCTCATTCAGGATGGTTTCTTCAAGTTTCATCCACTTGCCTGCAAAATTTAAAGATTCCATTTTTTTTTCTGCAGAGTAGTATTCCATTGTGTAGATGTTCCACAACTTCTTTATCCATTCTTCAATTGAGGGGCATCTAGGTTGCTTCCAGGTTCTTGCTATTACAAATTATGCTACTATGTTGAGCACATGTCATTGTTGCATGGATGTGGGTCATTTGGGTATATACCCAAGAGTTAATATGCTGGGTCCTGTGGTAAGCTAATTCCCATTTTCCTGAGCAACCGCCATTCTGATCTCCAAAATGGCTGTACAAGTTTGCAATCCCTCCAGCAGTGGAGGAGACTAACCCTTTTTCCGCATCCTCTCCAGCATAACTTGTCATTGGTATTTCTAATTTTAGCCATTTTAGCAGGAGTAAGATGGTATCTCAAAGTTGTTTTAATTTGCATTTCACTGATAGCTAAGGATGTTGAACAATTTCTTAACTGTCTTTCAGCCTCTTTGATTTCCTCTTTTGAGAATTCTTTCTTCAATTCTGTATCCCATTTTTTTATTCTTGTCAATTAAATTTTTATTGATTTATTAACAATTATTAACAATTAGCTTTTAACAATTAGCTATTAACAATTAGCTTTTGTAAAAATTGATCCTTAATAATTTTTATTCTAATAATGAAATCAACCCAAAGTTTAGAAAAGTTAGGAAAATACAGAATAAATGTATTTCATACCCTGAAAAGATATTGAAAGTTAGATCAGGTATGACAACATGGCATGTGCATATTAATTTCATATAACTCTATGAAACTACTATTCCATCTAATAGAGTTTTTTTAGATAGTATATCATGATTTTTTTATAATTGTAACAAAATATAATTCTGTTTCAGAGGGCACATTGATATTTTAATAACTTATTTTGCCCAGTTTTTAAACCATCATTAGTGAGAAATAATCAATTAATCTTCAATTATTTATGCCAATTAAGACTCAGGGACTGTGTCAATAAATTCACAAACATGATGTAACATAATCTGTGAAAAATCTTTTTTTTAAAATAAATAAATTAATTAAATTTATTTATATTTTCATCCAGGCCTAAGTTTCAATAGGGCTATTTGATGTCTTGTTGACTAGTTTCTTGAGGATTTTTGTATACTTTGGAGATCAGCTCTTTTTCAGGTGTAGGATTGTTAAAACATTTTTACCAGTCTTTGGGCTGCCGTTTAGTCTTGTCAACTGTGTCCTTTGCCTTTCAGAATCTTCTAAGTTTGAGGAAATCCCACTTATTAATTGTTGATTTTAGTGTTTTTGCTACTGGAGTTACATTCAGGAAGCGGTCTCCTATACCAATTTTTTCAAGGGTACCTCCTACTTTCTCTTCTAAAATGTTCAGTGTGGCTGGATTTATGGTGAGGTCTTTGATCCATTTGGACTTGAGTTTCGTGCATGGTGATATACATGGGGTTATCTGCAGTCTTTTACACACCATCATCCAATTGTGCCAGCACCATTTGTTGAAGATGCTTTCCTCCCCTCCCATTGTATTTTTTAGCTGTTTTGTCGAAAAACAGGTGTTCAAAGATTTGTGGATTAATATCAGTATTTTTGATTCAATTCTGTTGGTCTACCTGCCTATTTTTGTGACAATACAAGGATGTTTTCACAACTATTGCTCTTCAGTAGAGCTTAATGTCAGAAATTGTGATGCCTCCTGAAGTTCTTTTATTGTAAGGGTTGTTTTTGCTATCCTGGGTCTTTTGGTTTTTCATACGAAGTTGATTATTACCCTTTCAAGGTCAGTGAATAATAGTGCTGTGTTTTAATGGGGATTGCATTGGATCTGTAGATTGCTTTTGGCAAGATTGCCATTTTTACTATATTTATACTTTCCCTCCAAGAGCATAGAAGATCTTTCCATTTTCTGGTACCTTATTTAGTTTCTTTCTTTACAGCCACGAATTTCTTATTTTATAGGTCTTTCACATGTTTGGTAAGTGTTACCCTGAGATATTTTAGAGTGCTTGTGGCTATAATCACAACACCTAACATACAGGATAAGAAAGAATATTAAGAGCATCTCAGGAAATAGGACAGGTAACGTATAAAGGCAGACCTATCTAAATTATACCTGACTTTACATGAAAACCCTCAAGGCCAGATGTAGAAAGGCACTAAGTACCCTGCCTTAAAGATGGTTCTGGCTTCCGCCTTCCAGCTCCCCAAGGGTGAGTGCTCTCTGGTGGGTGTAAACAGCCCTTATTTGGTTAAGTATGTTCAGCCTGTCTGCTTCCACGTTAGAGTAGCCTATCTGCAGGGTCCACGTAGCTCACTGGGGTTGGTTAGCGCAAGGGTATTTAAGCCTGTGCAGGGGTTCCCCAGACTGGCGTGGGTCAGAAGAACATGTTTCAAGGATCCTGATTAAAACTGCATGAAGAAGATCTTCCTGGAGTTGCATCTTCCTTGCAGGTCGAGGTTGGGCATGCACAACCAGAAGGTCCCGGATAGATGTTCTAGAAGTACTAAGAGTCCACGAATGCCAACCCAAACCACTATACCCAGCAAAACTCTCAATAACTATAGTTGTAAAAAACAAGCTATTTAGTGAAAAAGTCAGATTTTCACAATACATGTCTACAAATCCAGCCCCACAGAAAACTTTGCAAGGAAAACTCCAACCCAAGGAAGTTTACTATGCTCACAAAGACATAGGCAACTGATAATGCCACTTCACCAGAAACCAAGGGTAAAGAAGGACACATATATTCATAAAACCACTGCCAAAAGCAAATCTAAAACAAACATTAACAATCAATGGTCCTCCCTCAAGACTATTGGTCTTAACTTGCCTATAAAAGAACACAGCTTAACAGAATGGATATGAAGGCAGAATCAATACTTCTGCTGCATACAAGAAACAAATCTAAGCTTTAAAGATAGACATTACCTGAGCATAAAAAAACTGGGAAACGTTCTTCCAATCAAATGGACCCAGGAAGCAAGCAGGTGTGGCTATCATAATATCTAACAAGTTATATTTCAAACCAAAATTAATCAAAAGAGATGAAGATGGTCATTTCATATTCATCGCAGGAGAAATCCATCAACAAAATGTCTCAATTCTGAACATCTGTGCACCAAATACAAAGACACACTCGTTCATAAAAGAAATGCTACTAAATCTCAAACCTCATATAAAACCTCACACACTCATAGTGAGAGACTTCAACACACCACTCTCACCAGTAGACAGGACCACCAATCAGAAACTCAACAAAGAAAAAAAGATCTAACAGAAGTTATGTCTCAACTGGGTTTAACAGATATCTATAGAACATTACATCCAAACACAAAAGAATATACCTTCTTCTCTGCTCCACGTGGAACCTTCACTAAAATCGACCACATACTAGGTAGTATAACAAACCTTAACAGATACAAAAGAATTACAACAGTTTCCTGTATCTTTTTTATTAATAACATAATTTAAAATTTTTACATGTTCATCCCACTTTCCTCTCCCTCCCTCCCTCCCACCCACTTATTCTCTATACACCCTTACATATACCCTGACCAACCTCCCCTCCCAACCTCCCACCAAATTCCATGAGTAAGGCTATGCTGTCCAGGTGGGGTCATGTAAGTCTGTCAACTGACTTTTAGTAGAGACTAGGACTTCTCTCCTGTCTCTAGGTTAAGGGAGTATCCCTACATGAGGGGTGTTTTTGCAAGGTCCTTTTGTGCACCAGGAATACATCGTATTTCTACTCTCTGAGGTCCCCAAGACTGCTCAGTCCTTCTAGCTGAGACCCATATTCAGAGTCATTCCTATGCAGGATTCCCCACTATCAGTCTGTGGGGTCCATTAGCTCCTCCTTGTTCAGTTCAGCTTTCTTTGTATGTTTCTGCAACCTTGTCTTGTCCACTCTCTCTGCATCTGGACTCTAGTTCAACTCAGTGTTTAATTATGGGTGTTTCCTTCTGTTTCTAACAAGTACTAGTTGATGGCTCCATGATGGTTTATGATATAACTATCAGGGAATGGCATTTATGGTAGACTTTCCACGGTTGCTCAAATTGTTTGTTGGAGTCATTTTTGTATGTCTTGAGAACTTTTTTATGTTCAATTTTTTCCACAAACTAATAATGGCCCCACCTTTTATTCTCTCTCTCTCTCTCTCTCTCTCTCTCTCTCTCTCTCTCTCTCTCCCTGTCTTATATTCCTACCCTGACTCACTCTTCCTATTTCTCTCTTCATTCACTGCCCCCTCACTTCCCATGTGCTCTGGGGGACTTGTCCCTTCCCTATGTGAGGGACCATATATGAACCTCTTAGAATACACCTTGTATCCTAGTTCCTCTGGTAGTTTGAATTATAGGCTGGTGACCCTCCACTCTAGTTCCCTGTATCTTATCAGATCAAAATGCTTTAAAATTAGAATTCAACAACAACACAAATCGCAGAAACCATACAAAATCATGGAAAGTGTGCAATTTCCAATTGCACCACACCTGGGTCAAAGAAGAAACAAAGAAAGAAATTAAGGACTTCCTAAAATTCAAGAGGCCTGAGGACACAACATACCTGAACATATGTGACATATTGAAAACAGTGTTACTTGTGAATTTCCTTGCACTTATTGCCTTTATAAAGAAAATGGAGGATATTTATATTAGAGAATTAACAGCACAACTGAAAGCCTTAGAAAAAAAGGAAACAAACTCACCCCGGAAGGGTAGATGCCAGGAAATAATCAATTTGAGGGCTGAAATAAATAAAATAGAAACCAGAAAATCAATACAAAAATTCAATGCAACAAAGTGTTGGTTTTGTCAGAAAATAAACAAGATAGAAAGACACTTATCCAAACTAATAAAAAAGAAGAGAGTGTACATGCAAGTTAACAAAATCAGAAATGAAAATAGGGACATAACAATGGACATAGAGGAAATCCAGACAAATTTCAGGTCATACTTTGAAAACCAGTACTCCACAAAAGTTGAAAATTCAAAGGAAATGGACAAATTTATGGATAACTATCACTTACCAAAATTAAATCAAGAACAGGCAAACAGCATAAATATACCTATAACCCCCAATGAAATAGAAGCAGTTATTGAAAGCCGTCCAACCAAAAAAAATACTCAGAGCCAGATGGCTTCAGTGCAGAATTCTACAAGTAATTCAATGGAGATCTAATTCCAATACTCCTCAAATTGTTCCACACAACAGAAACAGTGGGCTCATTACTGAACTCTTTCTACAAGGCCACCTTCACCATGGTACTGAAGTTTCATAAAGATACAACTAAGAAAGAAAACTATAGACCAATATTCCTGATGAACATTGATGAAAAATACTCATTAAAATACTGGCAAACTGAATACAACAGAGAAATCATCCAACATGACCATGTAGGCTTCATTCCTGTGTTGCAAAAATGGTGTAACATGAAAATCTATCAACGAGATCCACCATATAAACAAACTGAAAAAAAAAAAGCCATACGATCATCTCCCTAGATGCTGAAAAAGCCTTTGACAAAATTCAACACCCTTTCATGATAAAGGTCTTGGAGAAAGAAGGGATAACAGAAACATACCTAAACATAATAACAATATACAGTAAACCAACAGCCAACATGAAACTGAATGGAGAGAACCTTAAGGCAATTTCTCTAAAATCAGGAACAAGACAAGGCTGTCCTCTGTCTACATATCTCTTCAATAATGTACTGGATGTTCTAGCTATAGCTATAAGATAACACAAAAAGATCAAAGGGTTCCAAATTGGAAAGGAAGAACTCAAATTGTCTCTATATGCAGATGATATGATAGTTTACATAAGCGACCCCAGAAAAAAACTCTACAAGGGAACTCCTACAGCTGAAAAACACCTTCAGCAAAATAGCGAGATACAAGATAAACTAAAAAAAAAAAAATCAGTTGCCTTACTTTATTCAGACGACAAAGAGGCTGAGAAAGATATCAGAGAAAGATCACCCTTACATAAAATGCCTCAGGGTAATGCTTACCAAACATGTGAAAGACCTATAAAATAAGAACTTTGTGCCCTTAAAGAAAGAAATTAAAGAAGACACCAGAAAATGGAAAGATCTGCCATGCTCTTGGAATGGAAGGATAAATATAGTAAAAATGGCAATCTTGCCAATAGCAATCTACATATTCAATGCAATCCCAATTAAAAACACAGCACAATTCTTCACTGACCTTGAAAGGATAATAATCAACTTTGTATGGAAAAACAAAAGACCTAGGATAGCCAAAACAACCCTGTACAATAAAGGAACTTCAGGAGCCATCACAATAACTGACTTTAAGCTCTACTACAGAGCTATAGTTCAGAAAACATCCTTGTATTTGCACAAAAATAGAAAGGTAGACCATGGGAATTGAATCGAAAATGCCGATATTAATCCACACATCTATAAACACCTGATTTTTGACAAAACAGCTAAAAAATACAATGGGGGGAGGAAATTATCTTCAAAACAGCAGCCCACAGACTAGGAAACAATTTTTCCCAATCCTACATCTGACAAAGGGCTGATTTCCAAAATATACAATAAAATCAAGAAACTAGTCAAGAAAACACTAAATAGCCCTATTTAAAAATGGAGTACAGAATTGAAGAAAGAATTCTCATACAGGAAATTAAAGAGGCTGAAAGACACTTAACCATCTTACTCCTGCCAGAATGGCTAAAATTAGAAACACCAAAGACATCTAATGCTGGAGGTGATGTGCAGAAAGGGGAACATTCTTTTACTGCTGGTGGGAGAGTAAACTCGTACAACCATTTTGGAGATCAGTATATCGGTTCCTCAGGAAAATGGAAATTAGCTTATCACAGGCCCCAGCAATTATACTCTTAGGTATATACCCAAATGACTCACATCCATACAACAAAGACATGTGCTCAACATTGTTCATAGCAGCATTATTTGAAATAGCAAGAAACTGGAAGCACCTAAATGCCCCCCAACTGAAGAATGGATAAAGATGATGTGGCACATCTAGACAATGGAATAATACTCTGCAGAAAAAAACATCGGAATCTTGAAATTCGAAGGCAAGTGGATGGAACTTGAATAAACCATCCTGAATGAGGTAACCCAGTCACAATAAGAGAAACAGGGTATGTACTAGCTCATATATGGATTTAAGATGTAGAACAAAGAACACCAGCCTATAGTACATACCACCATATGAACTAGGATAGAAGGTGTATTCTAAAAGATTCATATGTGAGCACTCACAAAAGGGGGAATGGACAAGTCCCCCAGAGCACATGGAAAATGGGGGGTCAGAGGATGGAGAAAAAACTAGGAGAAAGAGAAGGGGAGAAGAAGAAAACAAGTATGACTAGATAGATTCAGTCAGGGTGAGGGGGGGCATAAAAGTGTGAGCCATTATAGGTTTGAAGATAAAACCGAACCTAAACAGTGGTCTAGAGAACTACAAGACCAACTCCAACTAATAATTTGAGCAACCATGGCAAGGCTACCATAAATGTCCTTTCCTGAAAGTGAGATCATCAACTAAATGAACTACCATCATGGAGTCCTCATCTAGTACCTGTTGGAAACAGAAGCAAACACCCATAACCAAACACTGAGTCAAAGTATAATCCAGATGCAGAGAGAGGGTACAAGACCAGGTTGCAGAAACTCACAAAGACAACTGACCTGAACAAGGAAAAGCTTGGGCACACCTGACTGATGCCTAGGAACCCAGCAATGGACTTACTCAGACCCCTGAATATGGGTCTCATCTAGAAGGACTGAGCAGTCTGGGGGAGCTCAGACTGTAGAAACAGAATCTGTTCCTGGTGCACAAAAGGACCTTGGGGACACATCCCCCATAGAGGGATACCCCCTAACCTAGAGACTGGAGAGAAGTCCTAGTTTCTAATTCAAATGACTTGACAGATTCATGTGACCCAACCTGGACAGAATAGCCCTACAAGAGGAATGGGGGTGGGGCAATGGGAGGGAAGGGTGGTCAAGGCCAAGGTGCATGTCACAGGGGAAAGAGGGTAAGAGGGAAGGAGGAAGGGTGAGTTCGAGGGAGGAAGAGAGAGAAAAATGGGATCCACATGTAAAATTTTTAAATTATAATATTATTAAAAAAAGAATGGTAAAAATGCTGCTGGATAAATTTAATACATACATACATACATACATACATACATACATACATTTAAAATGTTTTGACTTCAAATTTTTCAAAATTTAAGACTAAAGACAAGCTACTGGGATAATTGATTTCTAATTTTGTTTCCACAGAAAATGAAAAGCTGTGGTTTCCTTACAGACTAATGTGATTTGATCGAGCAAGACCCCCTGAGGCAACGTCAATGGGACACTGTAGCCTTGCAGAGGACTACAGTTAGGATTTCTGCATCTTCTTAGGATCCCCCATGACAGCGCCCCCTACCAGCAGGAAGCAGTTTAGAAAGAACGATGCCCAAATTCTCAAATATTGTTTATAAATGTTTGTTTTCATTTTTTAAAAAAGGCATGCAAAATTATGTCCAACACAAAATAAATTAATGTTTAAAAATAAAAAAATTATTTTCATTCTTTATAATGAGATTGATAACTAACATATGTGACTTCCTAGAACCTTCATATAGTAACTGTTGGAAACAGAAGCAGACACCCAAAGTTAATCATGAGCCAAACTCTTCAAATCTATTTGTAGATAACAAAAAGTGATAAGAAGAGATAAGACAAGGGGTAAATATCAGGCTACATATTTTCATTTCTAATTTTCTTTTTTTACATCTCTTTCTTCTTTGTGATTTTCTTTCCTTTCTTTTGATCAAGTACTACTTTCTTTCTTTTTTTATCCTTCTCTATGAAGTCAAGAATGGTGTTTAGATTGTGTGAAACAGGAAGAGATTCCTAGCAAACATCTATCTTAAAATAACAGAACTCTTTAATTTTTGGCAGTTCTTTTTAACTTGTTCATATTCATTTGGAGTAATATTGCAATACAAATTTTAAAAGTCTTCCAACTATCATGTTCCATATTAATTCAGTCTTCAATATAATGACATGGAAGTAAAAATTCTAATGATTTTAAAGAGTTCCAAACATTGTAAATGTTATCATGCCTTAGGAAGTTCCCAGGTTACCAATAGTAAGGATGTGAATGTGCTATATATCCTAAACCCCAAGTTTCTTCTAACATTTGATTACTATACAATAAGCAACTCAGGGGGATTATAGAGAGATTTCACTCAAATGGGGATGAATGAAAGATGGCACGATGAACAACTCAGCAATCACAAATATCAGAAGTAGGGTACTGTTTTTTTTTAATTCCATGATTTATGCAATCTCACTCTTAGGCATATAACTAAAAGATGCACATCTAAGCAAGAAAAACATTTGTTCATCTATGTTGATAGAAGAATTATTTCTAAAATTGAGGACCCATAACAAAACTAGATAAAGATGTTATAGTACATTTCCACAATGGAGTACTACTCATCCACAGTTAAATGGATGGAACCAGAAGAAACAATCCCAAGTGAGGAAACCCAATTAAAAAAACAGATAAATATGGTATGTATTGACTCATATTTGGGATGTAGACATGGAGCAAAGAATCACCAGCCAACATTCCATAACACCACAGAAGCTGGGGAACAAGAACGATGCTAAATAGATACTTACATGGTCCTACAAAATGCAAAAGAACACAATATACTGAGAATGGGTAGAGTGGAGAAAGAGTTAGGACAACAAAAAAAGGAGGTGAGAACTTCAGGGAGGAGGAAAATTAAGTAGAGAAAGAAATAGATGAGAGAGATAAAAAAAAAGAGATATCATAATAGAGCAAGCCATTATAAGTGTGAAGAGAAAACTGAACTGGGATTAATATTGGAGTTTGATATAAATAAAATGACTTGTTTTAAAAACATTAATAAGGTTCTGTTGATATTTCTCCAGGTTTATGAGCACTGTGAGCCCTTGCTGGGGGATGCAAGTTTGGTTCCCTACATGGTTTACAACTGTCTACAGCTCCATTCACAAGGAATCTGATGCTTCCTCTTGCCCTGCTGAGTACCAGGCACTCTTGTCATGCATATACATAAATTTTATCAAAATAAAGACTCAGAAAATAAATATACATAATGTTAGAAAGAATGTTTGAGGCAAAGGAAGGGAAATTAATATTACTCTGAGGCCTTTGTGGTGTATATGACGTATTTCATGAATGTTATGGCTAATCACAAAACTAAAGTAATATAATGAAATAAATGATAATAAAAATATAATAAGGGTAATAATAATAACAATACAAATAGTTTATAATGGTTGATTAGCACTGGGTTGCTAGAGGGTTAAAATCCCAGCTACGGGAATGCAGAAAGCAAAAATGAATGAGGAAGGGGTCTTTGATACAAAACTGATATATGGGATCACACTTCAAAAAATTGTAATAAACTGCATGTGTTAACTAAGTTTGCAGCATGAGGCCATAAGAATGTCAAACAAAGTTTCATTGTTGGAGTAAAAACATGCAAATAAGGGCAAAATACAACTCTGCACTTAGTTATAGGGACACCATGTGTTAAATGATGTCAGGATTGGGACTTTGGGGTAGAAACTGAAATCTGTGTTATTATGAAACTGTGGATAGCATCTTGTTATTAGTAGTTTTCAAACAAAATTTGTCAACAAAGTAGGGATTTAGGAATTAATTTCATAAGTAATGAGACATAATTGTCTGCTTAACAGTTTGGTTATTGGTGATAACATGCCTCTAAGCATATTGCCTTTGTCTAGGACAGTAAGAATGTAGGAGATAAGAGAAGGAGGAGACGAACGGGGAAGTTAAGAAGTTAAGAAGGAGCATAAAGGAAGGTTGAAAGGAAGAAAGAAAGAAAGAAAGAAAGAAAGGATGGAATGGAAGGAAGAGGGAGGGAGGCATGCTGGGATGGAGGGAGAAAGGGATGGGCTGTCAGAGGGGTTATGTTCAGCTTTGTGTCATATGGTTGTATACTCTAATCTCTGTCCACTGTGGGAGTCAGTAGGAGTTTGTGATTGTATTGCTAGTTCTTGCTCAATGAGCATGAGTCAGATGTGGTGTCACATTGGGGGAGTGGATGATGAGATATCATATCATTACTTGATTATTTAGTTATGTATATTGGGTGATAGGCGATCAGTCAACCATGGATTTCAAGTTTGGCACCTCGTGGGAGTTAATATGCAAGACCATCTAAATATGTATTTACATGTTCATTTATTTTATTACATAAAGAAATCATTATGTATTCCAGGAGTAGACCAGTGTGTCTTCACTTTGGGGGAGTTAAGTGTGCCTCTTAATCACATTATTTAATTGCTTAATTTAATCTTTCATATCAATAATATCAATAATATCCTCCTTCCTGACTGGAGTCTGGCCAGTACTCCCTGAGAGTCAATTATGTGATATCACCTAATTAATTACCTAAATATTTACTTGTAAATACGCCATTATTTCATTGATGATCACATGAATTTGGTGCCAATGTGTGGCTGTCAATTAAGCAAGATCATCCAATTATTGACGTATTTAACATTTAAAATCAATGGGTAGAGCCAGGAGTTTAGTGTTTGGCTATGGCAGATTTTAGAGCAGATGCCCAAGAATATGCAGCAGTGCCCAGAGCTCCAAGGTCACTGAGAGATAGAGACCAGGAGTTGTCATGCTGCCCAATGAGAAGAAGTGCAACAATTCGACCAAGCTTTGTGTGGCAGTAAGATTGGGTGCTAGATGTTCTTCCTCCAAATTCCTTCTATCACCTTATTCTACTATGAGTAGAACAAGGGGCAGAACCAGAGGCCCATCACCATCATAGATGCATTGCCAGGGATGATGTCACAGAGTGTAACTAGCTTCTCTCTCTGCTCAGCAAGTGAAACAGCAGCTGCCACTGCAAGTATAACAGCTGATGAAGTGGCCTTGTCATGACTGCAGAAACTCGGTGCTACATCATGACATTAGCTGAAGACAGTTCTTTAGGCAAGATCATCTGATCGCTCCATTATTAAATTTATTAAAAATTTAAAATCACTAAGAATGGCATCCTTCATGAGTCATATCTGAAATGATACGACCAAGACAAGTGTGGAGTGTGGCAATCTCAAGCGGCATCTTGCAGCTCTTCATCCACATCCCTGATTCACTGCCCTTTACTATGAGAAGGACAAGCAGGAGCACCAGAGGCACAGGAAGCATAATAGAGTTTGCCAAGGCAGCATTGCTGGGGATGACATCACAGAGAGTGAGGAGCTGCTCTCTCTTGCCTCTGCAGGTGAAGGCACCTCTATCACTGCTGCCACCGCTGCTGCTGCTGTGGACCTGGCCACCACAGCAGCCTCATCATGACTGCAATGACTTTTTGGATTGTCATGAAATCCACCCAATAGAGTTCAATAGACAAGATCTTCTGATCATCTGATTATTAAATTATTGAATATTTAAAATTGGTGATGGCTGTGTCCTTAATGGCTCAGTTCTGTTGCATACCTTCAGGACCTGATGATGTGAAATCATCCAGTTTTTAAAATTACTTAATCAATTAATTATTGAAATCTATTATTATGTAATTATTAATCACTGGATCTCACAGTGTCCCTCAAGCACTGGGTGCTGCTCCTGGCTCCAATCTTCTGCTGTGTTCATCACACTGCAGTCAAACCCCTAACTGATGACCACATCATCATTTAAATAATCATATAAGTAAATAATTGAATGGCCCTGCACACTTAATGCCCATAAGATGGAACCAAATTCCAGTGATTGTCAAAGCAGTGACACACAATTAACTTCCAGGAAAGACTGGCCAGTCCGCAGTGATGAAGAATAACATTATCATCATTTCAAGTAATTATTATATAATGATTAAATAATTGAATAATGAGATGGTGTTGCATACTTAAATCCGACATAGTGGAGTCAGACTGAACTATTCCTGAAATAATGATTTATTAAACAATCAAATAATTTGATAACCTTGCACATAAACTTCAACAAGGTTGCACTAAATTCGAAGTATCATGGGTGATGTAATGATCTATTTAAATGACTAAGTAACCCAGTCATATCATCATGATGTCATATTAAGTTTTACGGAAGCCACAATAAGTACAATCTTAAAATTTGGTATTGACTTTGTGTATCCATTTTATTTGAGTCAAGCTGATATAAGAATCAGGCAGCTGCCTCATTAGATATAAACACCCACCACATTTTCCAACATTCTAGTCTAAGAGGCAGATTAAAACCTTGCTGAAGGAAATAAACAATGCTACACTTTCCCCATGATAAATATCTTTAAGTCTTTTAATTTTTTTAATTCATGGTTTTACTTCTACCACACTACACACCCACAAGTTATCTCTTACTTTGCTCCAACAAGATTTGTGCCAAACTAAAGGTATGATTGGTTATTCACACATATGAGCAGTATGATGTGAAAATGATTACATGTCATTGTGTATCTAAGGTTTAAGAGAATACCAGATAATTGATGTTGGGCAGCTGCCTCATTAGAGATGATCTGTGATCCAATTATCTCTCTGTCTATTCTATCAAATGGATTCAAACATTCCTTAAGGAAGTTAACAATGGAAAATTCATCTTTTGTTGAAAAAAATGTGAATTTATTACCTTCTTAATACACAGTGTTGCTTCATAGGAAAGAAGATATTTATCACAAAAGTCTTTGAACTGTTTCTCCACAGATTTTAATCTCTGATAATAGGTAATCTTGAATGGATAATATTAATACCTGCAGCCCTACTTCAAGGGTTTGGCTATGACTTGGTTAGGAGAATCAATTTCCACAAATGCTGTTATTAAATGTTTTATGAGATACTTATCTTTGAAGACTAAAATATCCAATCGAAGTTGCTATCTGGTTCTTGGCTCATGATAACAGAATAGGGAATTCCAGAAGGGTTGCCAGGCATTTATGATCCAAAATTCTGTTAAATTCAAGTACACCTCCCATTTGCTAAAAAGCACACCCACTAATGTACTAACCTTATAGCCTCACTGATTAAACTGCAAGGGTTTTTTCTTAGTTATACCTATTTTCAAGTCTATCAAACAACTGCATGCCTATAGTGATATACACATGAAAATGAAATCATTATTATGCCATACAACTGCATTGATGAGTATTTAATCATATTTCCTATGCTCTAATTTTCTTATTTCTAGGACGAAGACACTACCATTATTGGTCTCTACCTTAATCCATTTCTACGTATTAAAATGAAAGTAACCTCGACTTCATTTTCTTAACTTTGGAACATCTTGACCAAATGGTGTAGGTGTAGGTGTAAATATGGTGAGAAAGTAGGTGAGTGAATAATTGTACCAGTGCCCAAATTGAGACAAAGTGAAGTAAATACACTCATGCAAACATATTGGACACATAAATGACAGTCATGTTTAGAAACTGCCATGTTCACAGATCATCCATGCAACTAGAACAAATAGATTACTGAGGACTCCTGGACAATTACTCTAAAAAGGTGAGGATGATTTCCCAAAGATGACTTTGCCCACACACAACAGGAAGAATTCTAGAAAAGAAATCATTCATATTCCTAAATGGTGTGATGGGTACTTTTTGGTTATTTGATACACTAAGGATGCTTGTCATCATTTATGGGGAATATATGATAAAAAGGTACATAAACCTCAAATATGTTACATTCATATAGGCATTGGTATATTGAAACAAATGTAAAGTTGTTTATGCTGTACTCCAAATGTTTCTACTCTTACATATGAATGTATAATTAAGAAATACAAGTTACTAGTTAGTCATCTATAATAGTCAAACATGCAGTCATAGTAGGTATGTTTTCAAGGTAAAACAGATATATTTTGATAGATGATCTTCAAACACTTTGAAAACTTATAGAATATGGCATTTAAGGTGTTTAATAACATGTCTTTTCATGACCGAGAAACATGTCTAATCCAGTCAGCACCAATTTATTTCATAAAAGGATGATGGGCATAGAAGCATCTCCGTATGGAGTTCACTTTCATTGTGTAAACACATGTTATTTGGGCAACAAAATCTTGCCTTGACTGGTGACAGTATGCTGTACAAAACAAACAATGGATTCAAATAAAAAGATCTCTGAAATTTGCCAAGACAAGGTAGAACAGTCCTTAGAAATTCCTACTTCACAGGAATTCTGACAGAAATTCTAGGCATGCAGGACAAAAATGTCCCAACATTGCAGATCAACTTTGGTTGACTGTTCACACAGCCAGCTGTCTCAGTTGTTTCTAAAGTTTTGGAGGTGGCTTACATGGAATTTCCTGTTTTCTCAGGAAATATTGCATTCTTATGGAATCTTGAATGGAGCTGAAGACTAGATAGTTATAGTTACAATTTTCCTTAGTTATAATACCTCAAGTTTGGTACCACCTTTTGTAATTTAATATGCAAGGCCACTAAATATGTATTCATTAATTATTTAAATAAAGCGTTAATTTAAGATAAGTTCAGTCTGACTCCACCATGTGGTGTTTATGTATACAACACTGTTTCATTATTCAATTACTTTATAATTATATATTAATTACTGTATTAGATTATAATGTTGTTCTATATGACTTGAGTCTGGCCAGTCCTCCCTCGTAGTTAATTATGTGGCATTACTTAATTATCTATGTATTACTTCATTGACAAATTCTGTAGTTTGGTTCCATTTTATGGAAATTAAGTTTGCAGTACTATCTAATTATTTACTTATTTGTTTACTTAAATGGATGGGATTATCGATTAAGGAATTGGCTGCTGTGTAATGGACACAGCAGATAATTGTGCCAAAGCACTGCACAGAGCATGAGGAACACTAGGAAATCCAGTCATTAATGATTGTATAATAATAGAATTTAATAATTAAATGATTACATAATTTAAAAAAACTAGACAGTTTCATCATATTACTTCCCATGACAATACATCATAACCAACACATGAAGGACATAGTCATCACCAATTTTAAAAATTCAATAATGTAATCTTCAGATGAGCAGAGGATCTTGTGTAATGAACTATGTTGGCGTGACATCATGACCCTCCACCAAGTCACTGCAGTCATGGTAAGTCTGCGGTAGTGGCCAGGACCACAGCAGCAGAGGCTGTGGTAGAGGTGAATCAGTTGACTTCATCTGCAGAGCCAATAAAGAACAGCTCGTCACACCCTGTGATGTCATCCCTAGAAATAGTGCCTTAATAAACACTGTGATGCTTCCTCTGTCTCTGGACGTGTTGTTTGTCCTTCTCATAGTAGAGATCAGTGAATTCCAGGGTCTGGAGAAAGAGCTGCAGGGCGACCCTTGTTACTAATTCAAACTTGGTTTGTTCAAGTCGTGACACTTCCTCTAAGTGGGACCCTGGCCTCTTCCCAAGTCAGTCACTCATTTGGGTAATATGCTCTTCCATGAGAAAGAGAGCGAGGGAAAGAGAGACTATGAGAGAGGAAGGGAGGGAGGAAGAGAGAGAGAGAGAGAGAATAATTGTGTCTGTGTCATGCCTCGTGTGTCTAGGGGATCATATCTCCCCACACATCTCCACACAATAGACCCACGGAGGGCACTTTGTAATGTTACCGCAGATGTTCACAGGTAGCTGTGTAGAGACTGTGAATTGGAAGATATTAGAGAAGGTGGTCTCCAGGAGGCAAAGGCAGTGTTCTTCATCTAACAGTCATCTTACAAGATATCAGCTGTGTCATGGTGGGCCTCTGTAGTCTGTTTGTGTTCATAGGAGACCAGCTTTCTGTTGTGTACTGAGAAGCATTTCCATACTGTATATAGAATATCATTGGGGTCCAGACAGACCTAGTTGCCCTGGATGCCATGGATGCCATGGATGGGAATGTATGTAAAAGCCAGGGAGGGAGACAAAGTTAATAGAGAAAGTATGTATGAAGGTGGAGAGATTAAAGGCAAGAACCCTCTTGTAGCAACTGATAATATTTATTTTACCTATGTGTCTAATTCGCTGTTCCTCAGTCCCCTTGAATCTCTTTGTATATGTCTGAATGTACCTTTGCCAGGCCAGAGGAAGGTGGCATTCTACAGAATATATAGGAAATAACATGTTGGAGGGGGACTTCAGGACTTTGGAGAAAGGAAAGAGAAGTTTCCTGAGTAGTGCCAGCTGAGGGCTGGGGAATGGAAGGCTGTGGCTAGGGGATAGATTATAACAGATGCGCAAATATCTAAGAATGGTTGCCTGGTGACCCATAGGACATGGTTAGTTTGGGAACCCTGAGTAAGGCCCTATTAGGAAAGGGGAAAGGTGACATGGAACGGCAATGCTTCCCTGTGTCCACATCTAGCAAACTTGGCAGCTTGCCAAGGGACAAGTTCATGGAAGTTCCCAGGCCCTTGGTTGTAACTGGTGCAGTTGATATGGGGCAGAATTGCACCTGCACACTGATTGTGGTGTATCACGACCATGAATGCCAAGGCATCCCGTGTCCATTCTCTTTTCTAATATGAACATCATGAAAGTGGATTACTCATGAATGAACTGCTTCTATTCCCTTAGTTGTAATTAAATTGCTTATTTGTTCTTGGTTTAATTTTGCTAAGTGATAGCTATACAAAAATTTGGATATTTCATTTGAATTTTTGAATTTTTTTGGAGTGCATATTCTCAATGTATGACCTGAAGATTCTCAGTATTTACTCATTGTCCATTGTTACGTTCCCCTTTTCATTTCTGATTTTGTTGATTTTCATGTTCTTTCTCTTCTTTCTGGGTAGTTTTGGAAAAGGTTTTTCTATCTTGATTTTTTTGAAAATGTAAATCTGTAATATTGACTTTTTGTATTGTTTTCCTTTTTGCTACTTTAATGATTTCAGCCCTCAAATTGATTATTTCCTTGCTTCTACTCCTCTGGAGTGAATTTACTTCTTTTCTTCTAATGCTTTAAGTTTTGCTGTTAATTTTCGATTGTGACTGTCCTCAGTTTTCTTCATATGGGCACTCAGTGCAATCAACATTCCTAATTCCAATGTTCCAACGTTCAAAATGTTACATAAGTTTGGGAATGTTGTGTCTTCTTTCTTGTTTAATTCTGGAAAATCTTTCATTTCTTTCTTTCTTTTTTGGCTCAGGTATGGTGTAATTGCACATTGTTCAGTTTCCATTTGTTTGTAAGGTTTGTACAATTTGTGCTCTGTTGAATTCCAAATTTAATTCATGGTGCTCTGATAAAATACAGGAAGTTATTCCATCATTATTTATGTTTGTATCTGTTAAGGTTTGCAATGTTATCTAAAATGTGGTCACTTTTGGAGTAGGTTCATTTTTGATCTGAGAAAATGTATATTCTTCTGTGTTTGTTTTTAATATTCTATATCAAGTCTGTTAAACTCAAGTGGGATATGACTTCTGTTGTTTCCTTTATTTCAATGTTAAGTTTCTGCCTGATGGTCCTGTCTACTGGAGAGAGGGGGATGTGGAGGTTACCCAGTATTAATATGTGAGGTTTTTTTAATGCACTGATCTTTGATTATTTTTTATCTTTTCTTATTTAATATATTGATCCCAATTCCCTCTGATTTCCTCCATCCCTCCATACATCCCTGCTCCTCTCCCTCTCACTCCTGTTCCCGATCTCCCTCCCATTCCACACCCTACTCCACTAGTAGCATAATACCTTCCAGGGGAGATCAACTAAATCTGTCTTCTCATATAATGTAGGGGCTAGGCCCTCTCCATCCTCTCTCTTGGTAAGGGAGTATTCTTCCATGGCAAATGTGCTCCCACAGTCTTTCTGTGCAGCTGGGATACACCATGATTCCACTGTCAGAGGTCTCTTAGGCAGTCCAGGCCTTCTAACAGAGACCCATATCGGAGTCAGTCCAATAATGGTTTCCTAGCCGATTACGCCTCCTTTTTTAGGTTAGCTGTCTCTGTAGTTTTCTGTAGCATGGTATTTTCCTTTCTTTCTGCATCTGGATTCAGGTTCAGCTCAGTTTTTAGCTGTGGGCATCTGCTTCTTTTTCATCAACTACTAGATGAGGTCTCTATGGTGGTGGATAAGTTAGTCATCAATCTCATTTGCAGGGCAGGGCCTTTCCACTATTGCTTAAATTGTTAGAGAGCATTAGTCTTGTACATCTATGAACCTTTCTGTAAATTCAGTTTTCTCTTCAAACCTATAATGTCTCTTTTTATGGTATCTATCTCTCTCTGTCTCTCTCCCTCTGTCTATTTCTTTCCCATTTGTCTAACTGTTCTCTCATCTATTCCTCCTCTGACTCCCTCTTCCTAGTCCCATGTGCTTTCCTCTCCTCCGTTTCACTTTTTCCTACCTCCCTCTCTATTCACTACCCACAAACTCCCAATATGCTCAGGAGACCTTGTTCCTTTCCTCTTCTGTGAAGACCTTGTATGAATCTCTTAGATTCCTCCTTTTATCCCAATTTCTCTGGCATTGTGAAGTATAGGATTGTGATTATTTGATGTATTTCTAATATCCATATATGAGTGAGTACATATCCTATTCCTGTTTTGTGACTGGGTTACCACATTCATTCAGGATAGTTTCTACAAGTTCCATCCATTTGCCTGACAATTTCAAGATTTCCTTGTCCCCCCAACTTTGTTTTTTTTTTTTTCTGTCCATTTTTTTTCTGCAGAGTATTATTCCATTGTGTAAATGTGCACATCATATCTTTTTTATCCATTCTTCAGTTGAGAGACATTTAGGTTTCTTCCAGGTTTTTCTGTTACAAATACTGGTGCTACAAATGTAGATAAACAAATGTCTTTGTTGCATGCATGTGTATTATCATTTTGGGTATATGTCTAAGATTGTATAGCCACTTCCTGTGGTACATTGATTCCCATTTCCTAAGGAACCACCATATTGATCTCCACAATGGCTGTACAACTTTGCAGTCCCACCAGCAGTTAAGGAGTCTCCACCTTTCTCCACATCTTCCTGAGCATAAGTTGTCATTGGTGTTTCTAATTTCAGCCATTCTGGCAGAAGTAAGATGGTATCTCTGATTCGTTTTGATTTGCATTTCTCTGATAGCTGAGGATGTTGACCACATTCTTAAGTGGTTTTAACCATTTTTGATTTCCTCTTCTGAGAATTCTATCTTCAGTTCTGTACCTCATTATAAATCTCAACCTGGCTAAGGAAATACCCAAGTAAGCCAGTAATAATGATGTGAGTGTGCTTTATGTACTGAGCTCCACTTTCCTTTGTAACTCCCTGATTACTACATAGTTTAAGCTACTTTGAAAGTTTCTAGAGAGCTAACACTCAATTGACAATGAGGTTAATCTGACAGGATGACCAATCCTGCACCAGAGCTAGGGTATGCACTTTTAGCCATAGTTTGTGTTCTGCTTTTTCTGTTTATTTTGTTTAATACTAATAAGACAGTTCTTATGTTATTGTGTTTTATCTCATTTTATTATGAAATTAACTGAATACATATAGGGAAGAGTATACATGATTATGTATATATATATATATATATATCTACATATATATATATGTACATATTTATGCATGTTTTATGGTCAAATATTAATATGTTGGATAAGGTTTTTAAGTAGTTCATGTCTTAAAATTATATTATATTATATTTTTTATATTACTCTTTTCATTAGCTACTAATTCATATTATGTGTAAATGTTTTGTTTAAAACATTCACCTCTTCAGTTGTCATTGTCCATATTTCATCCTTTTATTGTTATTTATTATTGTCATAGAGAAAATAAGTCACAAGAAATTGACTTGATTGCTTGTAAATTTTCCTAGGAGATTCATTATGAAAAGAGTCTCCTTTCATAAGCATATAGTTCTTCCTCTGATTCCAACACAATGGAACTTCATTGTTACTCAAGCAACCTAGTTACTCACTCCTGAAGATCTGTTCTTCCTGTGAAGATTAGATGTCACTTTAGTAGCCCATTAATTTTTGGGAGGAGAGTTTCCCATACATATAGTGAGACTATTAGGCTGTGTGATTTATAAAAAAAAAACTTGTTGGTTTTATATAAGAATCTTCCCTGCGTCAATAAGCAGACGTTCAAGATTGGAAGAAGATTGTCTTAGAAAGTGGAAAATATGGTTCTGTGGATGGAGATCTTTAGCTTTTTTTCAAGACACCTGTGTGTTTTTCAACACTACTTCAAGATTACGTGTTTTCTATACTTATTTTCTAACTATTAACTTGTCACCAAACAAGGTTCTATAGTTTTTCATAACTCATTGTCAATATTCTTTACAAATATTGTCCAATTTTCCCCCATGTATTTTATTCAACATCTAAAATTTGTGCTATGAATAAATCCTTGCTTTGTGAGGAAAACCTTGAACTTTGGAATTTATATTTTCAGCAAATATAAATATTTGCACACGGCTATTGAAGCAAAGGGTGGATTCCAAGAATCATCCCTGAGATGTTCAGAGAAATCTTGAATACAGAAAAACAAGAACAAAATTTAAATATCAGCTCCAACAGCCATTAATCAAAACAAATTTGACAAACATAAAAACAGATCATAGTTCTCTCTGGTGTATATTTGCGTTGGTATCCCTATATTGTGTATAGTTAACAGGATGTGAGAAATATAAGATTAAGGCCAACTATGAGGATGCATTAAGAACCAAAAGTAAACTGGCATAATGTCAGGTATGCATTAAGCCATCATTGTGGAGGGGAAGGAGGAATATATAGGGATGGCAAGTTTAATCATGGCATAGTGTCTGTTGAGTAATAGTACTTTAAGATAATAGAATAGTGGATAGTGCTTACATTATTGGCATAGTTGTGAAATCTCCTTTCAGTGACATGGAAGTTAGAGGAGGGAACAAGAATCTGAGAACATGAAAACACCTTGCATCAAAGGGGAAAAATATCTTCAAGCCTACTGCAGAGATGTACAACAATATTTTGACACTATAACATGAGTAGAACACAGCTTAATGAACACAAATATGGCAAAATTGAACAATGATCTTGGACTACCAGGAGAGAAAATGTCTCATTTGTTAGAAAAAAAGTAAGATGAGGAATTGAAATAATACAGAGGCCTGTGTCATATTCCTATAATTTCAACTTCTATGATGTGGTGGTCTGCCAAGTAAAGAATAGTTAAATTTCAGATTTTCTTGTGCTATATAGAGACAACAATTCTCAAAATAAAGAACTCAAACAAAAGCCAGCATGGGGATGTGGTTTGCATTTGTGAGATGGAGGGAAGTATACAATGCCCACACAGAGAGGTAGACATCTTAAGAGAATGTCAGCTTCTTGACATATATGTTGTTTTATGTGGGCAATAAAACCAAACCAATTTTGTTCTACAAACCAACTAAATTTTGAAAAACCTGGCACAGTTGCAAGACAGGCATTTGTTCATTCCTTGTCGCGTTTTTGTAATCACAATATTGGAAATAGGAGATAGAGCTTATGAAGTTCCTCAGCCTCTGTATTAGATCAGCAAAGGGACAGGAAAAATGATACAGATGAGTGTAGTAGGGAGAGGGTTTCAGGGGAGGGAAGAATGTATATGTGAGTGGGAGTGGGAAAGAGACAGGAAACAAAGAAGACTTAAAGAGAGAAGAGTAAAAAAACCAGGAATGTTTTTTGTAATTAAGGGGACACTGTTTTGTCATATAAGCTTTTTAAATCAAGTATGACAGAGCTGGAGGAAAAAGTAAGAAGGAAGTGGAATGACTCAGAAGGAGGTGAAGAGAGAGAATCATTATAGATGTGTTTAGGATTATAATTAATTTTATACCACCCACTGATGTAAGGATAGAAATTGACCTCATGTCTTCCTCAAAATTTTAAGACCACATTGAGTGTCATGGACATGTGCCAAGTATTGCAAGAGTGGTAGATAAAAATCTATGCAAGGTAAGGTAGAAAAGATAAATGAGAATAAGTCAATTTTGACTATTCCCTGGATAGATAAAATGACCTCACCTCAATTCTACTTTTCAATGAACTAGTCATGGTTAGATCATGGGCAGCATGATGAACCAGTGGTGGATACCTGAGTACATACATAACATTACATTGAACATCAAACAAGAGATACATATTACGGGATTATTATGTTTTTTGGTCTCTTGTTGTTGTTGTTGTTGTTTGTGTTTGGACATGAATTGTCTGTGTAATTCCTAGATTTTCTGGATTTCATCTTGATTACAGGGAAGGGCTGTAACATGGAGTTCTTTTGCCTTTGCAAAATGTTGAGAATAAAACCAGCAAAAGAAACCTGGATGAAGATTCTCTTATTTTAGACAGATTTTTTTTTTGAGTGTACTGGATATCACTCTGTAGACAAGGTTAACATCAAACTCACAGATATGCCTCATTCTGACACCAGAGTACTGGGATTAGTAGCATTCATCTCACTTCCTGGCAAAAAAAGACTTTATTGAAATTCGAAAGTAAACCAACATTGTTAGAAATTCAAAAGAAAATGTTTTGGCCCAATCTGAAAAACTCTAAACCAGGAATTTGATATTTGATATGGCAATTTTGGGTTTGACTGAAATAATATGACTCCTGTTAAAACATTAATAAGGTTCTGGAAAGGTAAGAGCAACCAAGGTCTGATTATGCTGGAGGATGCAATTTTGGTTCCCTCCCTACATATGATGGTTCACAACGCTCTAAACCTCCATTTCTAAGGTATCTGATGCATTCTTCTACATTTCTGGTTACTGGGTATTCTTGTGGTACACATATGTACATTATGGAAAAAATACATACGCAGAAAATAAATACAAGTAAGTAAAAATAGAACTATGTAAAGGGACAAACTTTGATAATATCAGTATGTTAGTGGTGTATGAAGAAAAATTAATGTAACTTTGAGGTCTCTCTCACTAAAATAATATAATGCAAATAATTTTAATAAAATAGTATGATAATTATAATAACAATGCAAACAAGTCATAAGGGTTTTGATTATCACTGGGTTAGCAGTGGATTTTAATCCCAGCTATAGGAAATGGGGAAAGTAAAAGAGCCTGAGCAGGGAGTGTTTGATACATACCTGGGTAATATATGAGATCACACATTAAAAAAGTAAAAATACATTGTGTTTGATAATTAAGTTTGCAGCATAAATCCAGAAGAATGTCAGCCATGGATTCATGGATGGAGAAAAAAGAATAACAATTAGGGCAAAACAGAATCATGCACTTTGTTATAGGGATTTTATGAAAATTGTTTACATTAGTAAGGCTGTGACATAGTGAGATGGTAGATAGCATATCATTATTAGTACCTTTCAAAGAAACATTGTAAAAAAAATCAGGAATCCAGGAGTTTAATCTGAAAATAGACTTTGCTGTCTGCTTAACAGCATGGTCATTGGTGATAACAAGCATATAAGAATTTGCTGTTTATTGACTTTGTCTTGAAGAATAAAATTGGAAGAGGAGAGGAGAAGATGATGGAGGAGAATGTGAATATGGAGCAAGCAGGAATAAAAGAGAAAGAAAGGAAGGGAGAAAGACAGGGTTGTGTCTCAGTGAGGTGATATTGAGCTTTGTGGGAAATGGCTGCATACAGTATTCTCTTTTCACTGTAGGTATCAGTGGGAGGATGAGATTGTCCAGTCATTCCTTGCCAGCAGAGATAATGCAATATACATAAAACAGAAATCATGTGCAGTATTCCAACATATTACCTTCATTAAAATCATTTAACGTCAAAAAGTAGAGAGTGGTGTCTTGTATTGGAAAGTTCCTAAATAAGAAACAGCAACTCAATTACAGTCATCAAGTGTTGGGAAACTCCTCGCAAAATATAAAATTCTATTTATTTGTCAGACAGCTTGCATTTGGAGAGGAGCAAATATAACTTCTAACACTTTATACTAAGACCATGGTAGGTTTATCTAATCCAGTTAAATAAACCATGATCAAACGATGTAATGATGGCAGTTATTAATCCTCTTTGCTTGAGAAATAAAATACATTTTGATTTAATAAATCATTTCTCACTTAATTGGTTAACAGAGAAGTTTCACATGAAATATATCTTTTCTGATTTTTTAAAACTAGTTTTCCAGGTGTTAAAAGTAACCTAATTGATCTTTTGGCATGGAAGCTCTGAGTGTGGCTCTTTCTTATCAGAACTGCCTTTTTATGGCCAAGGAATTTGTTGTTATTGTTTTGTGTTGTGAGTATTTTTTCCTGCCTGTTTGCTTCCACCATCACGCCAGGCCCAAATAATACACAGAGACATTATATTATATATAAAGCTATAGGATCCTTACTAAGTTCTTATCAGCTAGCTCTATCTTAAATATTAACCCATTTCTATTTATCTAAGTATTTCTATGTGGTCTCATCTTACCAGAGATAGGGGCTTGCATTCTACACTGTAGGCCCTCCATCTTAAATCTCCCTACACTTCTGGAATCCTCCTTGTCTCCTATTCACATCTATCATGCTTTCCAATTGGCCAACAGTTCTTTATTCATAAACTAATGCAAGAAACATATTTACAGAATGGCATCTCCCATCAGTTTTTTGTTTCTATTTCTCTTTGTGTGTCTTTGTTCATTGCTACAATTATTCACTCACCTTCTTTCTCCCCATATTTGCATCTATACCATATAGTTAAGTTGCCTTAAAGATAAAAGAATGAAGAGAAGCTTGTTTTAATTTAAGTAAATAGAAATGGATTAACCCAGAGGCACAAGAAAGTTATTGTTTTCATTCTGGAAATATGAAATTTACAGCATTGGAATTATGTTTAACTACTCATCAATCTCATGAATGACATAACAGGATTTCACTTTCATATGTAGATCACTATAGAATAGTAGTTGCTTGATAGGAGAACTGAAAATAAGTATGACTCAATAAAGAGGCTTTCATTATTGGGAGAAAATCAGTGAGAATATAATGTGAGTCCATGAGTGGGTGGGGTTATATTAGCATGTGGAATGTGTAGGAGAATGAGGCAGAATGTTGGGTCATAACTGTTGCCTAGCATTCCTGCTGGAATTCTCCTTTTCTACATCATGGGCCCAAGAAGCCAAATGAAGTTTAGATGTAAGGTTAGTTATCAATGGTTATTTTACTATCCCAAGCTATGTATCTCATACAATTTTGATGGCAGCATATACGGAATTTGATTCTTCTAACCAGGGCATGAACAAATCCCTAGAAGTTGGCCTGCAGCTATTAATATTACCCAATTCAACATTAACTAATATCAGTTTGAAAAGTAACAGTTCAAGACTTTTGTTGACGAATGTCATCTTCCCTAAATAGTAAAACGAGATTAAGAATATAAACAGACTCACATTTATCCAACAAAAGGTGAATGTTACATTGTAATATTCCTTCATGCTTTCTTTATGAAGATGTTAACCTTTTTGTTAGGCTAGGATGGGGGATAATTGGACAGAGGTAGTTCATCTCTAATAATAATCGAATGAACATAAACTATAAGATGTCCATTAATATGCTGGATACACAATAACATTTTATTACTTCCACATGTTATTCTAATCTATGATTAAATAATCAATGATCACTTGAGTTTGGCACAATCATGTGGGAGTCACGTAAGGGACACCCTTGAAATCAAGTGTGCAAGACCATCTCATACTGTGATTATATAATTATTTAACAATTAAAATAGGACTTCATATAATCAAAGCTCAGTGAAATTTTAGGTTATCATGTGAAAGTCAAGTATAAAATACCATCAAATTATTTAAATCAGTGATGACCACATCAAACATGCATCAAGTTTGGAACCACCTTATACCAGAATGATGATCAGTCATCATCTAATTATTTGGTTATTTTGTTACATAAATCGATAATTGTGCCATCAATGATACAGGGAGTTTAGCACCACCTTGTGGGAGTTAATACACAAGACCAGCTAAATATTTCTATGATTGTTTAAATAAATCATTCTCTATTTCACAAAGAGTCAAAACTGCCTTCCTTTTGGGGAATTACATATGGGAAATCATCACATTATTTGATTATATCATTATTTAATACAATGCAATTGTTTAAACCTATGATGTCTTTTTTTATGACTGGAATCTGGCCAGTCTTCCTTAGCAGTTAATTATGTGACATCACATAATTTTTTAATTATCTGAGTAATTATTTAAATAGATCCTTACTTCATGAATGATGACTGTAGTTTGGTGCAACCTAGAGAAAGTTAAAAATTTCTGTCTTGTTTGATATTTAAATGATGATAACATCCTTTATTACAATGGAGTAAGGTTAGGGGTTTGGAAGTGGCAGCCATGGACACAGCAGAAGTTGGTGCTATAATCGGTGCCCAGAGTGTGAGGAAAGCTGGGAGATTGAGTCGAGAAGACACAATGCTACCCAATGAGAAAATGTACAAGTACTCCACCAAGCTGAGTATCAGTGTCCGGGTGTTTGCCTCCCAGCTCTTCCTCCGCATCCTCACTTTCATCCAGATCTACTAGAAGCAGCGGCACAAGAGGTGCCATCGCCATCATAGAGGCCTCACCATGGATGATGTCACACAGAAGAATGAGTTTCTCTCTCTCAGGTATGGTGGTGAAGCTCCTAATCTTGCCATCTTTTCACTGTAGCCACTAGTAACTTCACAGATGGGGACTCATCATCACAGCTCCTGAATCACAACAGCAGAGACACAGAGTTTATTGATGATGACATCAAGACAGAGTTCAACAGGTAAGAAAGTTTGATAATTTGGTTATTGCATTATTATACATAAAATTCTGTGATGACATCATACTTCATCAGGTCTGGAAAGTCCTCCCAGGAATTGATAATGCAAATTATTTAATAATTAATTATTAATATGGTTCAATACATAATCTGTGATCACTGAAGTTTGGAGCCACCTTGTGAGAGTCAGTGGTGCCAGACCATCTAATCATCTGTTTATTTAATTATTCAACTCTGTCTTTATCTACTTGAGGAAGAGTGGAGTCTGTTTACTCCTTGTTGCTGTTAATTGTGGCATGCCATTTCATTGTTTAATTACTCAATTAAATGACAATATCATTTTGGTATCTCCCCAGGGGTGAATTATGAAATATTATATTGTTATTCATTCATTTTATTGTTCAAATCAAAGATTAAATCATCTCGTTACATGTTTATTTTGTCATTTAAATAGATAATTACCTCAGCCATGATACCCGGAGTTTGGTACCACCTTATGGGAGTTAATGTACAAAGCCATTTATTTTTATTAATTTAATTGTTTAAATGAATCATTATTCCTGTAAGAGTTCACTCTGACTATACCATGTGATATTTATGTATGCTACATCACCTTATTATGAATTATTTTTTAATTATATGTTAATTATTTAAATTGGCCATGATGTCATCTTTCATGATTGGAGTCTGGCCAGTCCTACCTGGGAATTAATTGTGTGGCTTTATTTAAGTATCTAAGTGTTACATCCCTGACAATCACTGGAGTGTAGTTTCATATTATGGGAGTTAAGTATGTAGGAACATCCAATTATTTATTTATTTGATTACTTAAATTATGATGGAGTCATCAATTAGTTTTGCTACCACCTCATTGGACACAGTAAATGATTGGTGCCAGAAGCAGTACCTTGAGTATGAAGGACACTGGGAGATACCGGTGATTACTGATTACATATTAATAATAATTAAATCGTTAAATAATTTAAATAACTGGATGGTGCAACATCATTAATTCCTGAGATAGTGCACCAGAACTGACACGTGAAGGATGCAGTTATCATCAATTTTAAAAATTCAGTAATTTAATATTACATGATTGGAGTATTTTGTCTAATGAACTCTGTTGGTTTGACCTCATGACACTCCACCGTATCTCTACAGTCATAATGATGTTGCTGTGGTTGCTGGGACTACAGCAGCAGTGGTAGAGATGGCTTCACCTGCAGAGCCAAGAGACAGCAGTTCTTCGCACTCTGTAATAGTATTCACACCAATGTTGCATTGGAAACCACTATGATTTTGCAGGTTCATCTGATGCTTCCCCTTGACCTTCACATAGTAGTAGCCTGGGCAGGCAAGGATGTGAAGGAAGAGCTTCAGGCAACTCCTGTGACTGCCACACTCCACACTTGATTTGGTCAGATTGTGGAGCTTCTTCTAGGTGGGAATCTGGCCTCTTCCAGATTGAATCTCCCATTTGTGGAATATACTCCGCAATGAGAGAAAGAGAGGTGGTGAGAGAGAGGAGAGAGCTTTTCTGTGTCTGTGTAAATCCAGGTGTGTCTAGGAACTCATGGCACCCCACATATCATAGAGCCCTTTGTAGTCTCACAGCAAGTGTCCTCAGCAAGCTTTATAAAGAATGATAATTGAAAGAGATTAGACAAGATTGTCCTCAGGAGGCTGGGGCATAGGTCTTCATCTAGCTGTCATATTAGAAGATACCTAAAACAAAAAATGAATTAGGAAAGTAAGTGTGTTTGATACATAGGTGACCCAAAAAGGCATGGATATCTGGCCAAATGCAACTTTTCTCCTCTCATTGTGCTTACCATGATTTGATTCTATTATGAAACTCTCTGCTATGGCTAAGTTTCACATAGGGAAAATACTGGTTCTTTTTTCTTTGCTACTAAATATCAACTAAAAAAACCAAATGTGTTTGCTTCATACCAAGGTAAAGAGCACCATCAAAAATATATTAATAATTAGAATGTAGATTACTAGAAGAAACACTTCATGGCATAAAAATATCAATGTCTTTAATAATCACACCTTTTATTGACCTAATTTAAAAATAAAATATGAAAGGACATAAGGAAGAAAAATGCAAGGAAGCTGTAAAAAATCAGATGTTAATATTAATAGGAGGAAATAGGAAAAGATCAAAGAACAGAAAACAAAGGATGGACAAATTGAAGGATAGACAGATATTCAAATAGGTCATTTTTTGAGCCAGTGGCATTTTATGCAACAATTCATGATAACTGTGGACATAAATGGTCAAGGAATGGAATACAGCTATCCTAGTAAGCACACAATTAAGAAATTTATAATTTTATTGTTTAACATAAAAATGAAGAAAGAATGTTGGTTAATGAATTTTTATATTTTTTCTACACAATACAGTTTCTACAACTCCCAACTTTCCTCCTTTACTTTTAGATGTTTGAGTAGGATTAATATCTACATTCAGATATTTGATTTAATGTTTTGGTTGTCAAACTTCAAAATTTTATCACATGTGAGTAGAACTGCAGAGGTAAATGGGAGATTTTTTTTTTGTTTACTGCAAAGAAACAGACATAAAATAAGAATATTTTGCCCTCAAAAATAAAACAGAACTGAGAATTAACTGGAAAACCATTTCACCATGAACTCCAGGGAAAGAGTCTAGAATAATCAGGACACAATGTGCCTTTGGGATAAGACACCTGGATTGATTACTTTAGCCACGAAACAACATCAGTTTTCAGACATGAAGTCAGGGAGTGAGCAATAATTAGTTTGCTTCTTTTTGCAGTACCTTGCCTAGAATCCTAGAAATTACTTTTTTGTTTCCAGGGTAAGCACAGCCTCTAATGAAAAAGTGTACTTTTAGTTTCAATATTTATAGATGTAACTATAACTTAGGAAACTGTAATGTCCTAGGGGTCCATAGATCTTAAAACTACATGGAATTTCTCATAATGTCCAGATAAAGTAAAATGTCTTAATTTCATGCCATTACAAGACATTCAAAAAATGTAAGGGAAGCATAATTAAGACAATTCTGCTTAAAGGTAGTATTTTATCTAGCATACCAAGTTGTCTTCACTCTACATTCACTCTCAGTGTCCTGTGCTTTTCAGCTTAGGCAATCATCTTCCAACCACAAAACTCCAAGGTGGCAAGGCACAAACATTGACAAATGTCACTAGAAAGTTTCTCCCAGATTGATTCACTAGAATGGTATTGGTATTAAGGTAGGACAACATTTTCATTTACATTAAAATGGGGCACTCAACAGACTTGTCAGACCCTACCAGCAGGAGACTCTCAGGAGAATCAGCAGGGGACTGTCACAGAAAACAAAGAGGCGGATAAACTGCAAGCTGCAGATAATGGGAAAGCAGCTGATGAGTCTGACAATAACAAACAAACAAGACAAAACTGCCTCAGAAGCTGAACTTCACTGTGATCTGACAACACAGACTCAACTCAAGAAACTACAATGAGAAGCTCTTACTGTACTGGCTCAAACAAAAACTCCTAAGATACCTGTAGCATTTTTTATTGCTTTTGTTGCTGTCTCATCAATGAATTCCGGGGTAAATGGGGAAAGTTACTGGGCATACATTCCCAAGCCTCCACTCTTATATCTGGTGGTTTTGGGAAATACAGAGCTCATTAAAATTATGACTAATGTTACTGATGTGCTAGGGGGAACTCTTGATTTTCACATGGGAATTAATTCATCTGGGAACATAAATTACGAGGGTAGATGAGATTACTTACCAATCTGTATAGCTCTTGGTGGTATGCCTCCAGCTGGATGTTTGCCTTTCAGCTATAGAACTTTTCTCACTGATACTACTGATAATAAACCTGTTACAAGTAGGAGTCCAGAACAGTGGCATATGTGGCAACTACAAATTGCTACTTCGGGACACTCTAATTTTAATGAGACTATGATAGTAAATCAGCCGCCGGCTTTTAGATTGCCACATTGCATGGTAAAATAGAAGAAAGATAGCTTATGTGAGGGAAACAAAGATCAGATATCTAATTGGCTTCATTGTGGATTTCCTCAAGCTGGAACAAGGTTTTCTTCTTTGACTTCAGGAGAAATTATGTGGGATTTCTCTGTACCATCACCCGATCATGACTATTCTGGCTACCTTAAGGATCATTCTGCTCAATTTGGAGGATACACTCCTCTAAAAATGAGTCCATAAGAAGATGTTAGTCAGCAGGGTGGGTGTCACATGTATGGTATTTGCGAAAACCAGATGGGACATATAAGAATCCTCAGCCAGATATATTTAGGTTAGTTGCAGCAGCCAATGTTATAATATTAAAGAAACCAAAGGCTGCCAAGTCAGAGCCTGTTCCTACCACTGCTTGTCACTCCTACCCATATTCCTTAATATTTGGACGTAACAAATTGGTGCATATCAAGAAAGAAGGGGACTCATTGTTTGTTAAATGTCGATCCTGCATATTAACTAATTGTGTACAATCAGGTTATGATATATCTTTTCAACTGTATTGATTACATGAAAGGCCTGCTTATGTGATGCTGCCAGTACATTTGGGTAATGATAGTTGGTACAATTATAGTTGGCTATAAACTTGTTTAACAAAATTAATTAATTGATTAGGTCAAAAAGATTTGTTGCCTCATTAATTTTAGGAATCACAGCACTGATAGCCATTTTGACTTCTTTTGCAGTTTCTACAACAGCATTAGTAAAGGAAATGCAGACAGCTTCCATTGTAAATGACATGCATAGGAATGTCACCTTTGCCTTCTCAGAACAGATGTTAATAGATCTGAGATTAGAAACTAGAATAAATGCTTTAGAAGAAGTAATAATAGAAATGGGCCAAGACATGCAAAATCTTAAGACACAATTAGCAACTAAATGTCATGCAGAGTTTAAGTATATCTGTGTTACACCTGTTCCATACAACTCTTCCTTTAATTGGAACAAGACAAAGGCACATTTATTGGGAGTATGGAAGGATTCCAATTTAACCTATGACAACAAGGCATTGCAGGAGAAAATTACAGTCATGAGTCAGAGAAAGATAGATACTTGGGACATTTCAGGCCTAGCATCAACGTTTTCAGAAAACCTAAGATTCCTGAATCCATTAAGCTGGACTCAGTATTTTTTTTCCCTAGGAATTGGAGCTACTATTTTATTTACAATTTGCTTGTTTTTTCCTATTCTTTTCAGAAAAGCACTTCACTCCATCAGCTCCCTCCAGAGTGATTTCCAGCTGTTCCACTTAAAAAATAAAAAAGGGGGAACTGCTATACCAGCCCCAGTGGAGACAGTGTAGCAATGGCTGAGAGAAATCTCAATGGCTATCTGTCCATATGTTCGCAACACATGTGGTTATGCCTCCTGGGGAAAAGTGGTTCAGGTCCCTGCAGGTGCTTGCTTGGATGGTTGTTTGAAAAGGGTGCTAGATGTGTTTTGTGCTATGATAAAAATATTGCCTTTTATTCATGGATATTTTAGCCTGTAGCTCCACTGTTAATTCAGAAATGCCTAGAGAACACTTAGATATAGTTTCGGGAACTGAAAGAGATACAGATCAGCAGTCTGTATTGCCCTCTGTGCCTTCAGATACAGATTCTAAGGCGCCAGTTGTGACTTCAGATGTCACCCAGGGCCTGATAAATCAATAAGGGCTAAGGCTGTAAGAATTTGCCTGCAATGTGACCCTGCCTGTAATTAGTCCACCAGCAGCAAAGCTGTTGTGGGATTCATTACAATACTCTAATTTGGGATCTTAGGGCCCTTAAATCAATACTATTAGAAATTTACTATTCAGAGACAGAGATTATTCTCTAAACTCAACAAATCAAATCTCTGATGTGCTGACCACAAACAGGCCAAAATAAACAGAGGTTCCTGGCTACACACTTGCTTAGATGTATTTACGACCTCATGTTTCAAAGTTATTGTTGACGCCTTTATAGTATGTCTGTAAATCTTTAAACTGTGGCTAAAGGTCTGTTCCTTGAACTTTCTGTATAAAAACCCGATATTTTGAAGTAAACTTTGCATCAGTTCCCAAACCTCCTCAGGTGTTTTGTGTCTGTCTGTCAAGCTGAAGCCACTCCTCACCTGGCCATCTGAGTCTTGGTCTCCACGCAGACCTGCTACCCACTGAGCAGTCTGTGGCATGAGAGCACATTGGGAAATCCCTATGAGCATGGTAGGGCAAAGAGCATCAAGTTTCTTAGGTGGTTGGTTTTGTACGATGGCAATGTGCTTGTGGGACACCTAACACTAAGAGCTGGGACTTACTCTGATTATATTGCCTCCTTTCCTCCACATGTGCATATTTCTACAAACTTAATAGAAGAGGAGTGCCTAGTCTCACTTCAGCTTGACATACCATGGCTGCCTGCTATCCATGGCAGTATTGCAATTTTCTGAATTAAAACATAAGAGGAAGAAAAATGGATGTGTGTTGGAAGAGAGAAAATGGGGATTGGAGGAGGAGAGATGTGAAGTATTGGTTGAGCTGTGAAACCAATAAGAAAATAAATACAGGAAAAAGAATAATCCTTGATAAATTCATGAGGAGGACAGAGAGTGCTGCTTGGTCAGGTTACAGAAATTATTTATTCATCCCAAATGAGGGAATAAGTAGATTGTGAGTTTGAAATGTGAGAAATAAAGGAGGTAAGTTAAATCTTCTGTGGCTACATCAAAGGAAAAAATAAAGGGAATTACAAAGAGCCATGGTTATGAAAGAGCTTTAGGGGTGATTGAGGAGAATAACATAGGATGGGTGACGAGTTGGGTGGAAATCAGTTGGTATTGTTAAATTATGCAAATGAAGGAAAATATCCACAGCCACCTGATGCAGTTCTGCTCAGAATGGGTCAAGCATGCTGTGTCTTTTTCATCAGGTGAGAAGAAAGACAGCCCAGGCTTGTGGGAAAACAGTGAGAGAACCTGCCTATCAAGAAAATATGGGGCATATAAATGGAAAAGTTAGAGAAGCAGAATGGTTCATACATAAAGGAAGACATGTAGATGGAGATGACTTGAAAGATGTTGGAGGCCAGCTTGCTACCTGGGCCCATGGTGATGGCATTGAGTAGTAGACTGGCAAGGGAACTATTCTTGATACCCAGACCCATGGTGATTTCCAGACCAGGCTTCTGCCAATGGTCATTTGTAGACTTCTAGTCCTCTAGTATCCTCTGATTTTTATTGATATCCGTTGCCACAGACTGGGTAACAGGCCACTGTGGAGACCAGGATCTGGATGACCAGGTCAGGAGAGGCTTTGGTGTGACAGACAGATACAACACACTTGAGGAGGTTTGTGAACTGTTGTAATTTTTACTTTAGAGTATCAGGTTTTTATGTAGAACATTTAAGGAACACATCTTTTCCACAGTTTAAAGATATACAGACATTCTATAAATATGTCAGCAATTTCCTTTGAAGTATGAGATCATAAATACTTCTAAGCAAGTACATAACTTGTATTATTTGTTTCTTTGGCCTGCTTGTCATCAGAGTATCAGAGGTTTGATTTACAGATATTAGAGAAGAATTATTGTCTTTGATCAGGAAACTTTTAATAGCATTGATTTAAGGGCCCTGAGACCCCAAATTAGAGTTTTGTAATAACTCCCACAGTAGCCTTGTTGTGGGTAGGCTGATTATAGAAAAAGTCACATTGTGTGCTGCTTTCTACAGCTTTAACTCTAATTATTTATCAGGCCTCGGGCTTAAATATGGAATTACACCTGACACTGTGTGATCTATAATTGGGGGCACAGAGGGCAACATCCATCTGCTGAATATTGGTCTGTATCTCTTTTAGTTGCTGAAACTATATCAAAGTGTTCTCTAGGCTTCTTTGAACTAACAATGGAGCTAAGTTTGGCTGTATGGTCCTAACAGAGCTGAGGTCTATTTTGATGCCCATGTTCCAAAGGTGCCACAAAGGCCAAATGAACCATGTAGCCTAAGCTGCATTCTATGGTCCAAGTGCCATGGTGATATTAGTTCCATCCTGATCTGAGTCCATAGCTACCACTCAGATAAAGGATAACAACCAGGCTGAGTTTTTGCCTGAGGCCATGTCTGAGGCCAGAGCCCAGTTTCAGATGAAGTCTGTGTTGAACTGTGTACCATATATTGACATCAGTATCCATACAGAGGCAAGGGATTTGGTCCATAGCCTGCAGCTTAGGTGGAGTAAGGGGACATACCACATAAAGACATGGGTGACCAGAGATACCACATGGGTCCAGGGTGTCACCATGTCCTGGGTTGCTGTGGAGGGTTTTGTCAGTGTCTGGGGTTCTGTAGTAGCCAGGGTTCAACTTGACATCAATTGCTCCAGTTGCTACTGAGTACCATGAGGAGCACAGGATCAAAGCAGCCAACTGAGTCCTGGTTGGAGACAAAGGACCAGGATGGACACAGATCACAGTAGCCTGCACTCAATGACATGGTGACATCTAGTCTCACTGCTAGGGGTCATGTAAACAGACCAGGCTACACAGTTGTTGTCAACAAGCAAAGAGCCTAAATGACTCCCATGCATGCTCCCCAGTTGTGTGTCTAGATTCCATGATCTCCCAGAAGTTCAGGTCTGCTGTGTCTGTGATATTCTCCATCATGCTTTCAACCATATATTTTGTCACAGGTCAAAATTCAACAGATAAAAAAAAGTTGGAATCACCATGGCTTAATTTAGAACTCCATAACAACACAAAATATAGAAAGCCTAAAAATTCATGGAAACAGAATAATGATCAAGTGCATCATCACTTGGTCAATGCAGAAATAAAGAGATGATTTAAAGTCTTCCTATATTTAAAAACTTAACTATACAGAATTAAAAACATATGAGACAATATATGAATGCAGTGCTAAGTGGAAAGTTTATAGAATTAAATGCCTCCATGAAGAATTTGGAGAAATCTTACACTTGAAACTTAACAGCACCCAGGAAATCTCTGCAACATAAAGAAGGGCTTGATTGCATCTTATGCATGGTATCACAGAAACTTATATTTGCAAGTGAAAATCTTCTGCTTTGTACAAAAAGCACTGTGTATTTGTAGTCATCCATCAACTTGAACCTTACAATCTTTTATCATTGTCCTGAACAATCTCTTAGCATTGCCCAGACTAGATGATATCAACTTACCACATAGAGGTGAACATTTTATTGTATCTCAAATGTGATCACATATGTATGTCGCTATTAGCTGTAAAATGCTGCAGGAATCTTCTCTGATGGAGACTTACAGATAAAATTGTTGGTAGGTAAAACAATTAGACATCAGGAACAAATTGAAAACTGTAACCATGTAGCAGAATAATGGTACTGCATGCAATAGTCTAACTTGTAATATTTATTCTAGATTTAACATTATTATGTTCCAATTATTCTGCAAAACAGAAGGGGAAGAAATGCTGTAAAATTCTTGGATGAGGACCATTACCTTTATATCTAAGATGCAGAAAGACCATGTAATAAGCAACAATATAATGATGTTTATTCTCTGTGTGTATTCAATAGATTACTTGAAATTGTAGCTACAGAATTAAAACAAGAGCATGAGATCACTTGGTGAAATATAGATAGGCCAAATTCAAAGCAAATATATATATATATATATATATATACATATATATATATATCACAACATTTTCTCTCTCTCTTCTCTCTCTCTCTCACACACACACATATATGTGTATATGTATATATATATATATATATATATATATATATATATATATATGTGTGTGTGTGTGTGTGTGTGTGTGTGTATCCTGAGATTACCTACAGTTAAGATACATTTTAATTAAGGATAGTGGGATACAAAATTAAATGACAAAATTAGTAGCTCTGCTGTGTACAAATAACAAAGGTCTTAGATAGAAATCAAGGAATTCATGTATTTCACAATTACATCAGAAAATACATGTAATGTCTCAACTTAGCTAGTAAAAACCACTCATAAAAAATTTCAAATGTGGGAAGGATAGCATAAATGTCCTTCCCTGACAGTGACATGAACAACTAACTTATTCAACATCATAGAGCCTTCATCTAATACCTGATGGAAACAGAAGCAAACACACATAAACTAAAAACTGAGTCGAACTAGAATCCAGATCCAGAGAGAGAATACATGACCAGGTTGCAGAACACATAAATACACCTGGCTTAACAAGGAGAAGCTAATTGGCCACTCAGACTGATAACTGGGAATCCACATGGGATTGACTCAGACCCCCTGAATACGGGTATCACCTGGAAAGACTGAGCAGTCTAAGGGACCTCAGACAGTGGAACCAGGATGCATTCCTGGTGCAGAAAAGGACCGTGTGGCATATGACACATGGAGGAATACTGCCTTAACCTAGAGATAGGAGAGAAGTCCTAGTCCCTATTTAAAATAACTTGTCATATTTACATGAGCCCATCTGGAGAGCATAGGCCTACATGTGGAATAGTGGTGGGGTGGGTGGGAGAGGAGGTTGGTCATGGTGCATGTGAGGGGGCAAATAGGGTAAGAGGGAGAGAGGGAGGGAGAGGACTGGTCTTTACATGTAAAATAAAAAAATAAAAGAATAAATGAAGGAAAAAAGGAATTGAGTAATAAAAAAGACACATAAATATTGAAAGCACAGAGAATCTTTGGATATTATATGCTGTTGTATTATCTTTAAGTCATTTGACTGCTGAGGAAAAAGCAGCAACTGTTAAAATAAGTGCTGCTAAATTAATTCAATTTGTATATTTTAAAAATGCTTTGACATCAAAATTTAATTCTAAGGACAGGTTCCTAGAGAAAAAGATTTTATTTTTGTTTCCACAGAAAATGAAAAGCTGTGGATTCCTTCCAGACTAACATGGTTTGATCAAGCAAGACCACCGAAACAGCATCCCAGATGATCCAACATTCAAAAGAGTTGGGACAAGACAGCTTTGCAGACTACAGCCAGGATTTCTTTGTTTTCTTAGGATCCCCCATGACAGCACCCCCTACAAGCAGGAAGCAGTTTGGAAAGAACAACACCCAAATTCTCTAAAATTGTTAATAAATGTTGGTTTTTATTAAATGTGGTGGTTATATTTGTTAATGACCAAAACCAATCTATTTAAATATAAAAATGGAATTATGTTATAGATATGAATACATTGTTTTGGAATGGATTTTCATTTATTGATACAATTTAAGGTCAAGTTTGTGATATGTGTATTTCTCCTCTTGTTTAGGTATTGTGTTTATATAGCTCACTTAGAAATTTAATGTGCAAATTTGTACCGAGTATAGATAGACACCTATGGTAGTCAAAACGTACAGTTAAGTTGGTTAAATTTTCAAGATACACAGAGGGGTATTTGAGATGGATAGGATTCTAAACCATTCAAAGATCTACAGAATATCACATTTAAAATTGCTTTGGGTTTTTCTTGACAGTGAGGCACAACTGCTTCTTGCAACACAACCAGTGTCAGAAAGTAAGATGGACAAGAAAAAACTTGTTATGAAGTTTACTTTTAATATGGCAAGACTAGACATTTGGGCAAGAAACTACTATTGCCTGGACTGTTTGAGTTCATGCTATATATATTAGATATGCAGGGCCCACAGAAAAACGACTGCTTATGCAAGATTGATATTTGCTACAGGGTTCTTGCTTCAAGGAAGTGTCTTTCAGACATTATGCAGAACACATAGAAAAGTGACTGACAAACGGCCAATATATGTGGACAGTTTAAAGTTTCCTGCTTTGCTGAGGCATCTGCCAGACACACTATGGCCTATAGCCTGAAGATGGAACATTACAGAAGTACTTTGATTGATTGAACATGCAGTGAGTTTTATCTGTCATTTCTAGAGTTTATATACCATTCTTCTGTGGTCTTTGAAGTTGATGACAGATAGTTATAGTTATAGTTTTCCTTTGTTAGGATCAAAGATAAATTACATGTAGATCTTTAGACTTGCAAAGATAGGATAGATTATAAAATGTTTTCTTAAATCTTGCTCAATGTTAATGCACTACATGTTTTTAAATGTTATTCTAATTTATAACTGTTGTATGATTTATTTTGCTATGTTAAGGTTAAGCCCCTTATTTTTATTTTAGACAGAAAAGAAGAGATGATGGTAAATGTCATTCTGTAAATATGGTTCTTTTATTAGTTAATGAATAGCACTGTTTTCCAATTTGAAAGCAAAATATGTGGGACGAGGAGGTGAGCATTCCGGAAGTAGTAAGAAGTGTCAGCTTGGAAAGTCTGAAAATAGCTGAGTTCCAGACCCTTCTCTCAGGTAAGATAAGACCACGTGGAAATACTTAGATTAACAGAAATGGGTTAATATTTAAGACAGCACTTGCCAAAAAGGAACTAGTAACTAGACTACAGAATTATCTTTAAAAAATTAAGGCATTTGAGGATTAAATTAAAATATTATCCATAGATGAAAAATTTGCAATGATAATGGCAGAGTCTAATGTTACTATGAACACAATCATCCCATCAAAATTTACATACTGATTCAGTGCAATCTTCATCCAAAGTGTAACTCAACTCTTCAGAGACCTTGAAAGGACTGTCTTACATGGAAACAATAAAATCTCATGATACCTTAAACAATCTTGAAGGTTAAAATAACTATTAGAGATATTGCTAACACCAAACTTATATTAAAGCAATTTATTAATAATAAATTTTATACCAATATGATGTTGGTAAAATCATGATTCATTGGTCAACAGAATAAAATTATAAACACTGAATGAGTCCACTCACCTTATCATTGCTATGGTATCAACAAAAACATAGTGGACAAAAAAAAATAAACAATGCCCAACAATATACAGTCCCATGGTATATTCAACCAGTCCCCTCTGTATTTGTAAAGATGAGCTTTTCCCCATACATTCCCAGTGGGTTGAAACACAGTATTTCAGACATTGCCCTTAGAAAACCATGGATTGATGCACAACACCCACACAGCTCAGGTCTATACTTTTAATTGAATACTATTTTTGCATTACAGATTCTATGTGTATATTTTTAACTCCTCGCTTTTTTGTACATGTGTGCAGTAGAAACATTTTCCTTTTAGAGGCAATGTCATAATGAATGCCTAATCCTCGGCAATGTGAACTCTCAACGAAAGGCTACAAGTTGCCCATCATTCAACAGCTGTACACCAGTTTTTAAAACTATCATTTTTGTAATTGTCATTGATGGTTTTAGACAGTCTACATTGGAAAGAAATTGTAAATTATTGTTATTTTGAATTTCTCTGCTTGCTAAGTATGTGGACATTTAAAAAAATTTACATGAGCTACCTTTTTGTTGCCCATATTCTAATGTGTGATGTGATCAGCTTGAATACATGGATCAGAGGTTCAGTGCTTCTTCAATTTATGTTAGATTTTCGTAAAAACTCATGGAAGGCAATTTCATTGAGAAAGAGTGAAATGGGTTTGTACTACGGAGGAAAGAAGTGGAGATTTCAGAGGTGTAGGAGCGAGATCTGTGCTTATAACTTAAAAGGAAATATAAAAATTACTGTATAAAAACACTTATCTGACATATATTATGTTTTTCAGAGATTGTGTTTAGGTTTATGAGTCAGTTTCAATGCCATTGTCTATTTTTTTATATCTGCATTTACTCTTTTTAACTTATTAGTTCTTAGTATTATATTCTAGAATCTCGACCAAATGTTAAGCTGGTAACCATATTTTACTATACTTTACATTTTCTCTTTATTTGAATAATAGTACTATCATATTTATGGAGGGCATTTAGTTTGATGATGTCACTAATTGGTCCTAAATACTTTGGTCTAGGTAACCTGTTCACCTCTTCAGAAATTACTCTACTTTTCCCTACGTGAACTGTCTTTTTTTGTTAAATGACTTTATAAGAGAAAAATGAAGCAAATAACATTAGGCTTTGATTTTTTTTCACATAGTAAAATATGGCAACCTAATCTAATGCATGACTAAATAATTCAATTATCTTCTCTTCCACAATAAATGCTAAATATAATGTATAATTAAAACTTGATTTAAAATGCTTGTTTTTCGCCAGTGTGTTATTGGTATCAGGTGGGGTTAAGTGGGTTCAGTGACTAATCCTTCTGAAAGTATTTTAAATATTTGTTTACAGTAACCCTCAACACTAAACCTTGTGAGTTTCCATGTATTGTTCAAAAAAGAAATAGTATAAAGCCCTTGTCATGAATATATACACAGGATCATCAATAGATTCATAATAGCCTTCAGTGTGTCACAGATTCAGATGCACAGGGAAGACAGTTAAGATAAAATATGAACACCTGTTAAGTGAATCAGAAAATTTAAATCTGAGATTTCTCCTGATCAAATGATACCCAGGGTGAATTATTCACTGACTGCACTATTTAATGTAACACTTCATTATAGGTGACTGTGGATTTATTATTTATGTGTTAAATTTACACCTTCAGTGTCTTGTGTGAGGAGTCTCAAATTCATTACATATTTGTAATGAAGAAATTGTATCTTTGTAGAAGAGAGGTATGAATAAATGTGTAGGGATAGATATTATGAAATCATATTTGGATATGAAATCAATAATGGAATCACACTTATATTTGGATACAAATATGTACATTTGTGTATACATACAATTATGGAAAATAAATAAAAGAAACTCTTGACAACTTTTAACCTCAAACATGCCACTGTCATGAATTGACAACCAGCTAATATGTACACATAAAAATGACCTAATACTTCAACTTGTACAGATATTTTGAAAATGATCAGAAAACACATACTTTGTAATTAGGGGTCCTTCATTATCTGACACCTCATATTTCCTATGTAGATTTCTTGGTTACTTGTGCTTAGGTAAAAAAAGATGCTTCCTAACAAATCCTCACAGGAATTATATGAATCTCGGAATCTTCTTGTCATACAGATTTGGATATATGAGTCCATCAAAAGGTATCATAATACATTGTGAAAATATGCTGCATGTTTAATGAACAATGACTAGTGTTGATTCATTTAGAACCCTATAATTTCCATTTAAAATAGTAACACACTCATTCTTTAAAAATGTCAAAATGACAGATAACTGCATATTTACATGGACAATTAGATACATTTAGCAGTGTCGGTGTAAATGTTCCCCCAAAGAATTCTTAATATGTGCAGTCAATTTGGATCCCAATTCCAACTGATGCAATTGATTTCACTTGTGATTCCTTCTAGATCTTTAATTTCTTAATCGTGGTAGCAAACCCAATATCTTTGTGAACCTTGCCAGAAAAAAAGAAACTGTTGAATATCATGGTCAGATATTCAGATTTTAATATGTACTTCAGTTCAGTATTCTTTTCCCAAACATGCATTACCGTGGGTGAGTAGAACATACTATAGAGCCCTGTTGTCATTCAATACCTTGGCAGCTGAGCTGACAACTGGAACTCAGCAAGGGAGAAACCCATTCCTTGAATCCCTCTCATGTTCAGCTGTGTCTCTGTAACCCAGCTGATGTATGAAGCTCTGAAGACTCTGAATGTTCTTCTAGAAGGCAAATGTGTTTGTGGAAAACTTAAAGTCAAATCCTCAAGAAAGGTTCCAGGAACTACAAGCACACATAATTTTCCCTGAGACAGAAATTCTGGAGAGATGGCTGGCTCTGAAGTAAGTGAGTCTCTGCTCGGGGCTATGCTCAATGTCTTCAACAAAGTTTGTAAATCTATATTGTGCATATTTATCTCTCTGCTTCTCATAATATTGCCTTTGGATCATCCTTTTACTGACATTTGCTTGTTGGTGATTCTTATGAGAGATATGATCAAGTTTTTAAGTATGTATTTTTACACGGTGTGTATTTCTTTCCATTGGATTCTTCCCCAGTTATTTTTATCAAGACATATAATTTCAGTAAAGTGATGATGTTCATAATAAGATTTCCAGTGAGGCAAATGAACATTGTAATTTGCTCATGCCCACTTCTACCATAGCCTAGCTCATATACTCCTATAAAGAGAAAACATTCAATTTTATGGCAAGGATTACATCAGAGTGCTCTGTTGGTTTATTGCCTTAAGAAAATGCATTATCAGTAACAAAAAATGAGATGTCTAGCATTAATCAGACAGTTATGAAAATGTAGAAATAGAGATGCCATATTATCCTGGAAATCAAAACACATGTCTTAATTGAATTTGAGAATCTGGTATGGTGTAGATATATTTAACTTATACTTGACTTATAACTGTTGGGGTTTCATTTTCATTACATTTTCTTGCTTTCTTTCTTGGCCCCTCTGTCTCACAGAATAATGATGTGACTATGGTTGGACACCTGTCTTTAGTTAATGTTAATGTATTGAAGTTTAACTCATTCACCTGTAGTTTATTTTTCTGTCAATGTTTAACCACCTCAGCAATAGCTTGGGTTTTGTTTCCAAATTTTGTTTATAATGTTCTGTAGCCAGAATACATTAAATTATCAGTATTAATATTTGAAACATTGCCAAATGATTTACATAACACAATTTATGTACATAGTGAACTTCTCCCAAATTCATATAATATATTCTCTTGCATTGGAAATTATTTATCTCCTCTAATAATTCTCCATACCAAGATGTTTTCATGTTGAAATTTTAGGGAGACAAGGCCAAAATGCATAAGTTCATAGTTATATACTTTACCATATATACTTTTATATGGATAATAGGTGTTTCTTCTCTCAATCACATTTCCTCCCTATATATTTTCCCATCTACATTCACACCATCTGTGACTCTCAGGACAAATTAAATAGTTTCTAATGGAAAAGAGTAGCACAGAATATGATATGTATTGTAAGATACAACAAAATCTAACAACTAATAAAAATAAGTCAAAACAATCAGTGTAAAAATAGCTCAAGAAAAAAATACTAGAATCTGATAAAGATGCAGAGATCCATGGGATTTTAGTCATCATGCCCACAAAGCCCTAAACATGTGTGTGACTTGCAGGGTAAAATGGATAAGTGAATAAATGTTTATGTGCAAATGAAAATTACTGGCCAATTTTTTGCCATTCTGTCAGGTCCATTTCTGTTCAGAAAAGAAGCATGTACTGCAATTTGTTTGTAGTTATTTGTGAATATTGTCCTTTGCAATAGTGCATTTAAAGTATTTTTTTGCACAAATAGATTAATGTAGCTTTTTAAACTTAGTGAATGTGTACAAAATGGACTCAAATACATATAGGTTTTTTATGTGTTTATGTATTTTAAAGTCTCAAAATTGTATGGTACATTATATAAAAAGATTTAATGTGTTATTATTGGTCCCATGTAGAAAACACAAAATGCTCTTATTTTCATTCATGACTATTCTCTTCTGTGATCTTTTTGTGTACTTTCAAGTTTATTACATTTGATCCAGGGCCTGACACAACCAGAGTGCTTAGCAGATATAAGGAATTAAGGCACAATGTAATTTTAGCTAGGTCTACCTTTTTGATTATGAAAAGTAAGGCACAAGAAGTATATTCATCACAACATTTTTACTTTCAACAGATGACAGTTCATGCCATTTCTGCTTTCAGATTACAATGCATCTGTTAAAAAATGCTCTCATAAAATATGAAACACAGCTTTAATGTAGAGAGAAAGTATGAAAACATGTGTATCAATATGTACTGAAGTACACATTCTTTTACTTAGTTTCATACATCAGAGTTTTAATCTGCCCTTCAACATTTTTGGAGGGAAGACAGAAAAAAAGGAAAGGTAATCAGTCTGAAGACCCCCCAGGATGAAATGCACTTGAAAAACATACTAAAGATTAATTCAAATTTGTGGAAACACTTGCAAAGATTATCAATAGTAGAAGCCTATTTATCAATTAAAAGAGTGTTGTTGCAAATATATACGAAATCCAGCAAAAGTAATGAAATTAGTGAACTACAATGGGCTTCATAGTTGCTTATGATTCAGTACCATGATTTCATTATTATTGCTATGTGACATGTCTTATGAAAAACAAATGATACCCTCCCTTTGTCAGGACTCTGGTGGCTGTCAAGGTTAGCTTATTTTCTCAAGTTACTCATATTTTAGACAAGATTTTTTTTACTTGAATTTGTATTTAAGTTGCTTCAGGTTTAAAAACAGCTATTGGTAAATGTCATTTTCACAACATTTCTTCTACCACTGCACAAGCTTGTAGTTACTTTATGGTAACTTTCTGACCATCCTTCTCTGGTCATTCCAAAATTTTATGTTAGGTGGCCTTCATTCTCTTTCTTAGGTTTAATCACAATGATGAGTTTGAATGGAGGTATTAGATATCTGTCTCATTTCTTTTTTCAGTGGGATCATTAACAACATTTTCTAATAGAAAAACATTAGATATGTTTTTTATCATGTATAGCTTTTATTTTAAGGTGGCATGTTCCTTGTAGCCCCAAATCCTCTATAAGGCTCCTATTGAGACATATTTTTATTGTTATTTAAGTCTAATTTTTTTAAATTAATATAAATTTTAAAATTATCCTCTGCTTCTGTGGTTTTTCCCAAAAATATATTTTCCATCCTGATGGCTTACATTATTTGCAAGGGGCACAGATAATAAGATAATATTGGGATATAGTTACCCCTAGTTAGACACTTTTGGATTGATCAACATAGGGATATTGAAGCCATTCTGCAATGTGGGATATTTTAGAGTCTCTTAAGTCAGGGCTCCTAGCTGTTCTAACTAAATCTCCATCATTCTAATGATACTCAATATTCTAAGTCTATGGTGAAAACCTCTCGGGTCAGAGTTAGAATAGCAAGTGGCTAACTTCCTCTGTTTGGTGTCATCTTGGAATAATGACATCTCTCCTTCCATACTTTCCTCGTACTAAGTTCTCCTCTCTGCTACTTCCTTTCACTCAGTTGCTAATCCTGATTCTCTGAGCCCAGGGTAATTTTATTGAAGTAATGCAAAATCAACACATCCTTTCATAGCTAACAAATGGAGCATGAACAAATGTAACACAACTTTGCCTATTAAATAAATATTCCACAAGGTTTCCCCATTTTTTCTAAATAAAAAGATTTATCTTAACCGACATGCAATAAAAAAGTTACTAAGTATGAATTATATCTACAGTATCCAATCATTTATATTTGACAATGTTAGAGAGAAATCACTCTATTATCTACTTTACATTGATGAACTCAAGGCTCTATTCCTAGTTTACCTTTAGTCATAACTAGGGAAAACTGTAACTGTAACTATATACTCTTCAACTGCATCAAAGACTCTAACAATATAATATTTCCTGAGTAAACAGGAAGTGCAGTGTAACCCACCTCCAAAACATTAGAAATAGCAGACATAGCTGGCTGCCTGATTAGTCAACCTAATTTCTTCTGCAATGTTGGGGCATCCACTTTTGGCCTACAGGCCAAGAATATCAGGCAGATTTTACTGTGACACAGGGATTTTGAAGAACTGTCCCTTCTTATATTCTCATAGTTCAGCAATTGTGTTTGCATCCTGCTTGCCTGTTCTGTACAGCATACTGTCAGCCATCAAGGCAAGATAGTATTGCCCAAATGTCTAGATTTTTGGCACAATGAAAGTGAACTCCATATGGAGGTTCTTCAATGCTTATCATTCATTTAAGAAGTAAATTTGTGCTGATTTGAGCAAACATAAAAAGGTTTGGGTTATTAAACATCTTAAATGCCATATTTTAGAGATCTTTGAAGTGTATACAGGCCATCTATCTATCTAAATATATATGTTTAACGTTGAAAATACGCCTAATATGACTATGTATGATTATTATAGATGACTAACTACTAACCTGCATTTTTAAAAAATACATTATTTTTAAATAAGCAGCATAAGTGCAATAACTTAAACAACAGTGGAAACATAATCCAGTAAAAGAAATAAAACAACTTAACTTTTGTGTCACTATATCATAGCCCATACCATTTTAAAATATTTAAAGTTAATGTTCCTTTTCACCTTATATTCCCCCTAAATAATGACAAACATCCATAACCCACCAAATAACAAAAAATCACCCATTTCACAACTTGTAAATATGTATGTTTTATTCTCTAGACTTCTTCATTTTTGTTTCTAGGCAGAGGTAACTTCTGAAGACCCTACTGATTTTTTTACAGTAATTTTCCAGGAGTCCAGAGAAAGTGTCTCATTCTTGTTGCATGGAATCTCTGAGAGCAGGGTGTTTCTTTGTATGACTGTAACTTTTGTGTCCAGTGTGTATGTGTGCATGTGTGCATGTGTGTGTGTGTGTGAGAGTGTATGTGTGTGTGTATGTGTGTGTGTGTTTGTGCATTTAATTCTCTCTGTGCATTTGTACATTATTATGATTATCACTCCCATATTTCTACCAATATTTGCACCCACACTGTTTGTTCCAGGTGTTCTAAAGTTAAAAAAAATGAAGAGAAGCTTAACTTCTTTTCAGTAAATAGAAATGGATGAAGACAGAGGGCAATAATAGTGTTGTTTTCATCCTGAAAATAAAATTAGAGCATAGGAAATATGATCACTCATCAAATCAGTTGAATGGCATAATGGTGCTTTCATTGTCATGTTTATATCTTTATAGGCATGTAGTTGATAGACTTGAAAATAATTATAACTGAGAAAAGAACACTTTTGCGAGAAAATCAGTGTGGCTACAAAATTGGTCCATTAGTGGGTGTGCTTTTTAGCAAATTGGAGGTGGACTAGAATGTCACAGAATGTAGAATTATAAATGTTGCCTGGCAACCCTGCTGGAATTCTGAATTCAGGTACTATGGGTCAACAACCAGTTCAATGAAATTGGACATCTTAGTTTCTCAAGGTAAGCATCTTATAAGACTTACAATGACAGAATTTGTGGAAATTGATTCTTCTAACCCAGACATAGAGTTCAATTTAGCCTTTGGTGCAATTTGATGCATGCCTTGATTATATATGAGATCACACTTCAAAAAACAATAAGGAACTCTGTGTGGTAACTAACTGGGCTACATGATGCCATGAGAGTATTAACCTAGGTTTCATTCATGAAGAAAAATATTGCACTAAAGACTAAATTGAACTCTATAATGTATTACAGGTATGATATTGCATGTGGTAGCAGGAGTAGGAAACTGAGCTCTGGCATGATGGGATGGTGGGTAGCATGATTTTATTTGTATTTTTTTTCTAAGTAGTGTTCTCAAAAAAGCAGGGTAGTAGGAATTTTATCAGTAAGGTAATGGCAGATGTCATTCTGTAAATATATTTATGGTACTGGTTAATAAATAAAGCACTGTTGGCCATTAGGAAAGCAAGATAGATGGGGAGGAGAGATGAAGAGTAGGGAGGAGATCTAAGATGGAAGACAAAGAAAGCTGAATGCCATGCCCTCTCTTTGGTAAGATAAGACCACATGGAAGTACTTAGATTAATAGGAATGGGTTAACACTTAAGACAGGGCTAGCCAGTAATAAACTAGTAACTGGCCTACAGCTTTATTTCTAATAAATCATCTTTGTGTGTTATTTGGGGCTGGCATGATGGTGGGACCAGACCAGCAGGGGAAAAACTTACAACAATAAGGTGACATGATTGTCTGCTGAGCAATGTCATCAAAGGCTGCTAAGCCTTGACAGTATACTGATTTTGTCTTGGACAATATAAGGGAGACGAGAAGAAAAGAAGGAGAAGATGAAATGGGAAATGAAGGAGGGAAAGGACATAAGAAATGGAGGAAGAAAGGGTGCAAAGAAGGAACAAACAAACAAATCAGGATGATAGCGTGACAATGATCTTGGTAGCACATAACTATATCCTTTATTCTCTGCCCACAGTAGGTGTCAGTGTTAGGATGTGATGATCCAGGAATTCCTATCTAGCAAAAAAAAATGCAGTATCAACCAATCACATATTTTGTGATGTATAATGGAATAATATGTTCAGTAAATATGTGTAATCTCATAAACTAAAGAGTTATAGTGAAAAAGAAACTTTTAATAATAGGAAATATTTCAACGTGTTCATGTTAAATTAAAAAGTAACTCAAAACAGTACAATGCACAATTAACTAGTGTTGGAACCCTGATTGAAAGCATCCAATTTCTTTGCATTTCCTTGATTTATTATTTTTTGACCCAATTAAATAAAATTTCTAACATTCAATACTAAGTTTATGTTATGCCTAACATAAATTAATAGATCCAACACTATAATAATTGCTTTATTCATTTTCTTAAGCCAAGAAATAGAATGCATTTTTATTTCATAAATCAGTTCCTACGGAGCTGTCCACTGCGTGTCTTGTGTCTTTTATTGGTACCTGGGCCACACTGAGTAAGCTGAGTTGTCTATAACTCAAGAAACATGGATAATCATGTGTGTCTCCCATGGTTTTATATAATATGTGTACACCAACATCACCTTGATTTTTATGTGTATTGTGGCAACTTAATTACATGCACTAAACTATTTTTGCAATAAAATAAGAATCCTGAATGATAAAATCATTCTTCATTTGTTATTTGACATAAAATTGTTCTTTCTTCTTTGTGTTTGAGCTTGAATTTCTCTCTACATATATCTGAGGATATTAAGTTGTCTGTGTTCTTTTTTAATGTTTAACTTTGAATTCCTTAAATTTTTTAAGTTTTATAACATCCTATCTTTTTTATACTTGTAAAATATGGCAGGTACAGTGAAACCAAGTACTGTCACTGATGGTTTCCATAATAAAGAGAGTAGGGTTTGCTCTCTGAGTGAAATTTTGAGTGCTTTAAATTGTATGTATTGTAAGTTATAAATGTGTTTTCCTTCTAATGCTATATGTTGTATTTGTGAATATATATATATATATATATATATATATATATATATATATATACACTTTTTTGTTACGGTATTTATTCTTCATCACACAAACACACACACATTACAATAATTTGAATTTTCAAGTTTACCATGTAACTCTGAGTTTGTGCCATGGAACAGAAAAAAATCCTGTTTTCATAAATATCATTTACATTTCACATGGCTGACCCTAAATGCATGAAAAATCATAATGATATATAATGATATATAGGTAGATTTGTGAATTCTCAGTTATATATTATCCTATCTTGGAGAAAACATTACAGCAGGAGCTCAAACTACATGAATATTCAGATCACAACAATAAGTGTTAAGCATAGATAATGTGATATTTGTCACCTGACTTTATATCCTCTTACTACTTGTATTTGTGTGGGTACTTCTTTATTTTGAGTTAAAATGGTAGAGTGTAATGGTGGTATATTTAATGTGCTCATAAATGAGCCCATGTACTTGCACTCAGAAATCGGTGTTAGTTCCTAATTTCATCACTCTGAGTATTCATTTTCTCTGTTAGATTAGGTTCTCATTGACCCAGATTCCCACTCTTCCAGTTAGACTCGCAATTCAATGATATCCTGAAACCACAGAAATGTACTATCACACCTCATATTTTACTTGTATGAATTTGAACTCAAATTCTAATGCTATAACACTAAACCCTTTTATGAACAGAAAATCCTCCTACTTGAAACTTTCCACACTTTTATACACTCTGCACCCAAGGTCACTGGAATGGTACCATCCTGATTTAGGATAAATTTATTTCTATACATCTTTCCTCAAAATGCCTTCACAAAAGTGTGTGGTTGAAATTGATATTTTCAATTAAATTGAAACTGAAAATGGAGATAAATTTTAAAATCTCATTTTCCAATTTGTATCTCTTGATTCCCAACCATCTCAATACACTTCAAAATTGCCCTAACTTATTTCTTTTATATATTTTTTTAACCATTGAAAAAGGTTTAACTTGTGTCTGTCATGTACAATAACGTTGGGATGGGATTTTCTCTTTTCTGACTGGTTATCCTTTCACCACGAAGCAGATATTCTGGTTCACAGTGTTATTAAACTTTAATAAGTGACATACAAGGCTTTTTCAAGCTGTTTCATGTATTCACATTCCCACAGTGTGTGTGTGTGTGTGTGTGTGTGTGTGTGTGTGTGTGTGTGTGTGTGTATGTATGTATGTATGTATGTATGTATGTATGTATATAGACCAGAAGACAAAATTTGTGAGTGTTTTCTCTCCATCATGAAATTCAAATATTTAATCTATTTGAATTAGGTCCTCAGAGTTGATGTTGAAATTAGTTTTATCCATATTAACTTCCCTAACCTGGCCTGATTGTATCTTGATACTTTGTTAAGTTTATTATTTAATATATTTTAATACAAATATGTGTTTTCATTATGTGAGTTGTGTCTTATGAATGTGTACCATTCATGTGCCTGTCTGCAGAAGCCAGAAGAGGGCACTGGACAGTTGAAGCTGGAGTTATATGCTTCAAATAAGCCACAAGACTTGAATACTGGGAAGTGAACTCAGGGCTTTTGGAAGAGATCTAAGGACTCTTTGCCTCTGACCTAGCTCTACTTCCCCGAATTTAAAACCTTTGCAATTAAAAGGTTTTTGTCTTGAGTAGTTTATTTATGTCTTATTTGTGTCCCAGTACAACTCTGCACATATGTGCTACCACACAGACTTTAGCATCCAAGGATAACTCTGAGGAGTTGATTCTAGCTTCTTAAAATTTAGATCCCTGAAATTGGACTCAGGTAGGAATTGTGGGAAGTGCTGTTTCCATTTGATCTACATCAATGGAGCTAGAGGCTAAATCACACATGATCAAAAACATTGTTGTCATCATAGCACAGAACACATCTAGCACCTATTCCAAACAGCCAGCCAAGCAAGCACCTGCATGAACCTGGACCACTTTTCTCCAAGAGGTATAAACACGTGTGTTGCGAACCTCTGGCCAGGTAGCCATTGAGATTTCTCTCAGCCATTGCTACACTGTCTCCACTGGGGCTGGTGTGGCACTAGTTTTTGCAATTAAGCTTGTTTAGCCATTTTAGTATCTACCAAACTAGACTTCAACCAAAACTTAATAAAATGAGATGGGGAAGATCAATCCATATTCAAAGGGAAACTATAGCAATATGACATTTCACTTCTTAATATCTGTGTCCTAAGCACAAGATTAGGAAGCATACAAAAGAAGAGTAGACAGGAAGAAACTATTAAACAATGGTTAAAATTAACAAAATACAAGTAAAATAAAAGTATTAAAAGAAAAACAAATTTCAGATCCTTGGCCCTGCTTGACATAATGTTAGAGGTGAGCCTTTTGCCAGAGCAAATGTAAAACACCCTTCATTTATTTGGAACTTGCTGGTTGGGCCCTGAGCATCCTGGATCCCCCTATCCATGAAGAACCACTTTGAGCCTGCATTGACCTAATCTTTGAGAAGCACAAACTGCCCACCACCTGAGGTGAGTCTGGTACCAGGACAGGGAGAATCCATGAAGAACTGCTTGGGTTACCTCCACATCTTGCTCACCCTATAGTGTTGGCCTGAGTGGTTCCATCCTGGTACTCTGGTCCATATATGATATACCACCCAGAGCCTGCATTCCCAATTTTTTTTGGTCCTGTTGTACCACTGCTGTAGGTTAGCACTGGGCCAGAGCAGGTCCAATACCCAATCAATCTACTTGGAACTCCCTGGGTCAGCTCTGAACATACTGGATGCTCCTATCCACATAGGACCATCTTAAGCCTGCCCTCACCATATCTTTGTGCCCCTATGCCTACACTCTCCCTGAGACTCTGCTCTGAGCATACTGGATTCAAAAATCTAAGGAGAACCACCTTGATCCCACACTCCCCTGACCCTTGAACCCCAATCCGAGCACTCTACCTGAATGATTGAGACCATCCTGTGTCTGGCTTTCCAACATCATAAGCCCTTCAGGAGACTCAAATTGAGAGAACTCCAAAAGAACTCAAATCATCGAGAGCTAAAGACATCAAATTCCTGATTCACTTATACCGACCAAGAGAGAAGTATTTATAGATAGAGAATCCAACTGTACACACTGGAAGAAGAAAGGAGAAGAAGGCAATATAAGAAAATATCCAAATATACAAAGACATTACCACCAAATCTAGAGACCCTACACAAACTAGACTTGAAACACCAAAAACAGATGAAGTAGAAGTGAATAATTCACAAAATAAATTCATAGAAATGATAGAGGCCCTCAAGGAGGATATGTGAAAAAATCCACTAAAGAACTGGAAGAAGAAACAAACAAAAACTTTAAAGAAATATAGAAAAAAGACTAAACAAAAAAATTCAAGAAATGAACACATCTCTATAAAAAAGTAAAGAAAGACAATAAAAAACAATCAAACAGAATGAGGAAACCATTCAAACAGTCCAAACCTGAAAAGTGAAACAGACAATAAGGAAAACTCAAATTCAGGGAATACCAGAAAGAGAAAACAATGAGCATACTATCAATAACTACCGATGCAAGCATAACCAATATAATACATGAGATTAAAACAGAATCTCAGGCACTGAAGATAATCTTGAGGAAATAGATTCATGGATGATAGAATATCTTAAATACAACAAATCTTTAGCGCAAAATATCTAGGAAATGTGGGACACAGTAAAAGACAAAACCTAACAATAATAGGCACAGAAGACGATGAAAAAGGCCAGCTCAAAGCTGCAAAATATATATTCAACAAAACCATTAAAGGAAACTTTCACAATCTGAAGAACATGTTACTAAAATAATTGGAAGAATATCAAAACCAAATAGACTGGAACTAAAAGAGAACAAGAACCCTAGCCAGATACTTATCAAAACACCTAACATACCAAAAAAAAAAAAAAAAAAAAAAAAAAAAAAAACACTAAGAGCACCAAAGGGAAAAGGAATGGTAACATATAAAGGCAGACCTATCAAAATTATGCCAGACTTCTCCATGGAAACACTCAAGGATAGAAAGGTCCTGGATAGATGTTCTATAAGTACTAAGAGTCCACCAATGCTAGCCCAGTATACTATATCCAGCAAACTCTCAATCACTATAGAAAGAGAAAACAAGATATTTAATGACAAATCCAGATTTTTGTAATACATATCTACATATCCAGCCCTACAGAAAGCTTTGGAAGGAAAACTCCAACCCAAGAAATTTAACTACGCTCACAAAGACATAGGCAACAGATAATCCCACTTCACCAGAAACCAAGGGTAAAGCAGGACAAATAAATTCAAAATACCCCTGCCAAAAGCAAATCTAAAACAAACAAGCATTGACAATCAATGGGCCTTTCTCTACCTCAACATTAATGGTCTTAAATAACTTGTAAAAAGACACAGGCTAACAGAATGGATACGAAGACAGAATTCATCCTTCTGCTGCATACAAGAAACACATCTAAGCTTCAAAGACAGACATTACCTCAGGGTAAAGGGCAGGGAAAAGATCTTCCTATCAAATGGACCCAAGAAGCAAGTAGGTGTGCCTATCCTAATATCTGACAAGTTAGAATTCAAACCAAAATAAATAAAAAGAGATGAAGGCAGTCATTTCATATTCATTGCAGGAGAAATCAATCAACACAAAGTCTCAATTCTGAACATCTATTCCCCAAATACAAAAGCAGCCACATTCGTAAAAGAAATGCTACTTAAACTCAAAGCTCACATAAAACCTCATACACTTATAGTGGGCGACTTCAACACACCACTGTCACCACTAGACAGGACCACCAATCAGAAACTCACCAAAGAAACAAAAGAACTAACAGAAGTTATATCTCAACTGGGTTTAACAGATAGGTATCAAACACTCCATCCAAACACAAAAGAATATATCTTCTTCTCTACTCCAATGGAACCTTCTCTAAAATCCACCACATACTAGGTGGTATAACAAACCTCAACAGATACAAAAGAATTGGAATAGTCCCCTGTATCTTATAAGACCACCATGCTTTAAATTTGAAACTGAACAACAACACAAATCGCAGAAACCCTACAAACTCATGAAAACTGAACAATGCAAAATTGCACTTCACCTAGGTCAAAGAAGAAATAAAGAAAGAAATTAAGGACTTCCTAAAATTCAACAAGAATGGGAAAATGACTTACCCTTCATGAGGATAGTTCATTAGACTGAGTGCCCATATGAAGAAAACAGAGGAGAGTCAATTAGAGAATTAACAGCACAACAGAAAGCCTTACAACAAAAAGAATTAAACTCACCTCGGAGGAGTAGACACCAGGAAATAATCAATTTGAGAGCTGAAATCAATAAAATAGAAACCAGGAAAATAATACCAAAATGCAATGCAACAAAGATTTGGATTTTCAAGAAAGTCAACAAGTTAGACAACCCTTATCCAAACTAATGAAGAAGCAGAGAGAGAACATGCAAAATAACAAAATAAGAAACAAAAACAGGGACATAACAACAGACAAAGAAGCAATACAGACAACTTTCAGGTCGTATTTGGAATAACTGTACTCTACAAAATTTGAAAATTCAAAGCAAATGGACAAATTTCTGGATAACTATCCCATACCAAAATTAAATCAATAATAGAACTTTGTGATTTTTTTAAAGAAGATACCAGAAAATTGAAAGATCTCACACACGCATGGATTGGAAAGATAAATATAGTAAAAATGGCAATCTTGCCAAAAGCAATCTACAGGAATCCCTATTAAAATCCCAGCACAATTCTTCACTGACCTTGAAAGGATAATAATCAACTTTGTGTGGAAAAATCAAAGACCAAGGATAGCCAAAACAACGCTGTACAATAAAAGAACTTCAGCAGGCATCACCATCGCTGACTTTAAGCTATACTAAGGAACTATAATTCTGAAAACAGCCTGTTAATTGTCACAAAAATAGAGAGGTAAACCAAGGGAATCGAATCGAAAATCCCAATATTAACCCAAACACATATGAACACCTGATTTTTGACAAAACCGCTAAAAGAATACAATGGGCGGGGAGGAAAGCATCTTCAACAAATGTTGATGGCACAATTGGATGATAGTGTGTAAAAGACTGCAGTTTTGTGCCAAAACTCAAGTCCAAATGGATCAATGTCCTCAAATAAATCCAGGCACACTGAACCTCTTGGAAGAGAAAACTGGAGGTACCCTTGAACAAATTTGTATAGGAGACTGTTTTCTGAAAATAACTCCAGTAGCACAGACACTGAGATCAACAGTTAATAAGTGGGACCTCCTCAAACGTAGAAGCTTCTTTAAGGCAAAGGACACAGGGGGCAAGACCAAACGGCAGCCCACAGACTGGGAAAAAATATTTACCACTCATACATCAAGGGATGTTCTCCAAAATATACAAAAAACACAAGAAAATAATCAACAAATCACCAAATAACCCTATTAAAACTGGTACAGAATTGAATAGAGAATCCTCAATAGAGGAAATCAAAGAGGCTGAAAGACACTTGAGAAAGTGCATTATCTATCAGGGAAAGGTAAATCAAAATAACTATAAGATGCCATCTTACTCCTGCCAGAATGGCTAAAATTAGAAACACCAATGACAACTTATGTTGGAAATGATGTGGAGTAAAGGCAACACTCCTCCACTGTTGGTAGGATGGGAAACGCATACAGACAGTTTGGAGATCAATATGTCGGTTCATCAGGAAAATGGAAATTAGTTTATCACAGGAACCAGCAATTCTACTCTTAGGTATATAGGCAAATGACCTACATCCATGCAACCAATACATGTTCTCAACTATATTTATTGCACCATTTTTTGTAACAGCAAGAACCTAGAAGCAACCTAGAAGCCCCTCAACTGAAGAATGGATGAAGAAGGTGTGGCACACCTACACAATGGAATACTACTCTGCAGAAAAAAATAACAGAATTTTGAAATTTGACAACATGTGGATGGAACTTGAAGAAACCTTCCTGAATGAGGTAACTCAGTCATAAAATGAGAAAAAAAGGTGTGTACTCGCTCATATATGGATTTTAGATCTAGAGCAAAGTATTACCAGCCCATAATTCACACCACCAGAGGAACTAGAATAGAAGGTGTATTCTAAGAGATTCATATATTGTTCTTCACAAAAGGGGAAAGGGAGAAGTCCCTCAGAGCACTTTGGAAGTGCAGAGGGCAGTGAATGGAGAGAGAATTAGGAAAGAGAAGGGTAGGAGAGGAAAGCATGTGTGATTAGGTAGATTGATTCAGGATAAGAATAGAAGACTGAAAATATTGAGAATGTGTGTGTGAGAAGTAGAGAGAACATAAAAGAGGGAGCCATTATTGGTTTGAAGAGAAAACTGAACCGAAATAAAAGACTAGAGATCTACAAGACTGACTCTAACAATTAGAGCAATCGTGGAAAGACTACCATAAATGCCCTTCCTTGATATTGAGATCATCAACTAAATTATTCACCATCATGGAGCCCTCATCTTGTACATGGTGGAAACAGAAGCAAACACCCATAACTAAACACAGAGTTGACCTAGAATCCAGATGCAGAGAGAGAAGACACAGCCCAGATTGCAGAAATGCACAATGACAGCTGACATGAACAAGGAGGAGCTGATATTCCCCCCAGACTGATAGCAGGGAATCAAGAATGGGTCTTACTCAGACCCTCTGAATATGTGTCTCAGCTAGAAGGACTGTCTGGGTGACCTCAGACAGTAGAAATAGGATCTATTCATGGTGCACAAAAGGGCCTTGTGGACACATCCCCCACGGAGGGATACCACTTTAACCTAGAGACAGGAGAGACGTCCTAGTCCCTACTCAAATTATTTGACAGATTTACATGACTCAACCTTGAAAGCATAGCCCTACATGTGAAGTGGGGGTGGGGTGGGAGGGGAGGGTGGAAACGGTGTATGCCACGGGCGAAAAAGGGTAAAAGGGAGGGAGCATGGGAGAGGAAATTGAGATCAACATTTAAAATTTTTAAACTATATTGTTAACAAAAATAAAAACAATCAATGATCTACAATTTCCCTCAATATTAGTGGTCTTATTGTCTATAAAAAGACAAAGGGTAACAGAATGAATATGAAGACAGAATCAATCCTTTTAATTCATATAAGACATGCATCTAAGTTTCAAAGAGAGATATTAATTCACGGTAAAACGTTTGGAGAATATTTTCCAATAAAACAAACACAAGAAGAAAGCAGGTGTAAAAATCCCAATATCTAACACTTTTGACACAAACCAAAATCAATCAAGAGATGAAGAAGGTCATTTCACATCCATCAAGGGAGAAATACATCAGTATAAAGTCTCAATTCTGAGCACATATGACCCAAAATCAAAGGCACCCACATTCTGAAAACACGCACTGCTAAAGCACAATTTCTAATATAAAACCTCACTCATTCATAGTGTGATGCTTCATCACCTCACTTTAACTACTAAACAGGACCATCACACTTTAACTTAACAAAGAAACAAAAGGATTAACAGGACTGGGTTTAGCAGACATTTCAACCAAACACAAAAGAATATGTCCTCTTATCAGCTCCACATAGATCCTTCTCTAAAATTGACTACATACTACACAACATAGCAAACCTCAACAGAAGAAAAAAATGGAATAGCCCTCTGGATTTTATCAAATCACCATGCTTTAAAGTTGGAATACAACTAGAACACAAATTGAAATTGTGGACAACCTACAAACCCATTTCTATGGAACAATGAGCAATTGCATTATTCCTGGGTACAGTGCAATACAAGCATACAAGATTAACACAATGAAGGAGGAAGTCATCTGTAGCTCGATAATATATAGGCAGAGAAACTTCACAATTCACAATAGGCACAGGCAACATAAAATATCTTGAGGTAAATCTAACTAAACAAATGAAAGACACATGGGACAAGAGCTTTACGTATTTGAAGAAAAAAAATTAAAGAACTAGAAAACAAAAAGATTTCACATGATCATGGAAAGATAGGATCAATGTAATATATATGAGAGTAACACTAAAAGCAACCTACAATTTCTGTGCAAAACCCCAGCACAATTCTTCACAGTCCATGACAGAATTATATTTGCCTTTATAACAAAAATCAAAATGCCCAGGAGAGCCAAAACACCCCTGTAGATCAAAAGAACTTTCATAGTGATCAAATTCACTTATTTTTGCCTCTAATATAAAGTTACAGTAATTACAACAGCTTTTTATTTGCATAAAAAGAGACAGGACCAATGAAATCAAATCCAAGGCCCTGATTTAGATCTACAAACCTATGACCACCTGATTTTTCACAACGGAGCTAAAATTCTGAAAAACTAATTGAAAGCATTTTTAACAATTGCTGTTGGCACAGCCGGATGTTTAATGTAGAAAAATGCAAATAGTTTCATATTTCCATACACAAAACTCTAGTTCAAATGAATCAAAGACCTCTATTTAAATTCAGCTGTACTGAACATCATAGAATATAAAATGTTAAATTGCATTAAACACTGTGCCACAAGACACCACTTCCTAAATACAACACAAGTAGTACAGACACTGAAAACATCGATTAATAAATGTAACCTTCTGAAACTAAGAAGGTTCTGTAAGGCAATGAACAAAGGGAGTTTACATAATAGGAAAAGTTATCAGCAATCCCAGTTCAGACATAGGGCTTATCCTGAAAATGAAAGAACTCAAGAAACTAAACATAAAAATACAAAGTAATCCAATTAAAGTAATGAAATACCAAACTAATCAAAGGTACCTCTACAATGGTTCTCAAATGGCTGAAGACCTTTTTAAGCATTATTCAACATACTTCACCTTCAAGCAAATGTAAATAAAAACTACACAGAGATATGATGTTACACATGTCAGAATTATTAAGATAAAAACACTGATGACTTCATATTCAAGAGAGAACGTGGAATGACGGGGAATCTTCTCCATTGTTAGTGGGTGATCAAATATGTACAATCACAAGTTAAATCAATATGGCAGTTTCTCAGAAAATTAGTAATCAATCAACAGCAACATCTCAAAATACCTCTCTTGGGCAATTAATTACCCAGAGGATGCTCAACCAGACCAAAATTTCATTTGCTCAACTACATTCATAACACCTTTATTCATAATCGGAAGACTTTTTAAACAACCTAGGTGTCCCAAAAGGAAAGAATGGATAAACAAAATGTATGTTTACACAATCCAGTATTAGTAGCAAAGACAATGACATAATGAACTTTTCAGGCAAAAGAAACTATAAAGTCACTCGTGAGAGATACAAAGCAGACCCGGATAGACAATCATGACATATACTCACACATATATGGATATTAGATGTAAAGTAAAGCAATGGTGACTAGTGTATTAATCCACAGTCCAAGATTAGTTAAATAACAAGGTGGACCTTAAGAAATATATGTGGGTTTCTCTTTTATGGAAAAATGGGTAGATCTATTGCATAAACTAGTGGTTTATTGGGAAGAGATAAGAACATAAATGCTCATAGATTTTCACGTTGTGGAATGGAAGAAAAGGGAGATCAATGAGATAGACATCTAGATAGAGGGATAATTTTGGATTATGGTATAAGATTATACAAGATAACTTAATGGAATACATGTGGATGACCTCAGGTAAGAATCCTGCAAATAGTGTAGTGGATGCCATGCCCTGTAATTAGGTGTTGACTACCCTAATTGAAAAAAAAAAAACACCTGTATCGAACAATTGATGAAGCAGATGCAGAAATCCACAGCCAGGCATTTGCCTGAGCACAATGATTCCCACTGATGAAAGAGACGAAGATATTTTGGAGCACAGGAGAAAGGATATCAACTGGGAGTCCCATAGATACAGCTGACCAGAATGTTTGGGATCTCACACATCAGAGACTGACAGCTATGGAGCAAAAATGGGCCCCTACATACAGATGATTGCTTTATAGCTTGGTCAGTTTTTGAGATCCATAGTAGTGGAATCAGGAACAAATAGCTGATTTTTTTAACCTATTTCCCATATGATGTAGAGGCGTGAGTACTGTCTTTGCAGAACTTCCAATGCTGAAAAGATAAAGACTGGATAAGAAAAACACAGGAATATAATAGTAAGTGAAGATGTTAAAAAGATGGAGTGGAAGCTGTGTTTTTTATAAAATTAATTAAATACTTAATTAAAAGATGATAATTATGCTTAATTATATAGAGCAAGAAAATTAAATTAATTTAGTTTAATTTAGTTAGTTTCTCTCACTTTCTGCCTTTGCTAAGCAAATCAACTACAAATGAACAGCATATCAAAAATGCTGCCAAGTGTCAGGACATTTAATATGTAATTCTGACCAGAAACATTTTAACAAGGTATAATCAGTGAAATGATGTTGAGACTGATGATTGTATATTACCCTCTTTTACAATGATGGGAGACACCTCTCTAGTAAGAATACCGCTGGATAAATGCACAGAGTCTACAAAAAATGGTAGTTGAAAGAACCCCAATCTTAGGTATATGGTATCCAGAATCCTCAGAAAAACCTACCTTGAACCAGTGCCCAAAAGAAATGCATGCAAAAGAAAAAAATTATTGATGAGTGCAAGAGCCTTAGCAATTATGTGGACTTTAAGGTATAACTAGACTGCAGTAAAATCAATATTCTCTTTTTATACTATGGATCAAGGCTTTTAGAAGACATCAGATAGAATATATTTTACATCTACCACATTAGAAAAAAAAATGACCCATGCTGGTCAGTGGTAGTTCCCACCTTTAAGACTATCACTTTAGAGACAGTGGCAGGCAGATGTTCAAGCATTGGAGGCTAGCCTTGTCTGCATAGTGAGTGTCAGGAAATGTTCCAAAGGCACACAGAGAAATCCTTCTTGAAAAACAAAAAAGTAAGAGAAAAACAATAACCCCATATACTCACTTCAACCTCTGCCAAGTCTAAGAATAGTTTACCACATAGCTGAATATCTCTGTAGTTTTAATATCTTTGTTTGGTAGTTCATAGTTTTACTATTTAGAAAAGACCAACCAAATTATTTGATTAGGTTTTCCAGATATTATATTCAATGTGATGAAGTACCCTTGAGTTTTGTAATGTTTCCAGCAAAGATGCCAACTTACATGGCTCTGACTGTTTCCTCATTGGGAGTATCATCTTGCACTTGTACTAAAATTCAGAAATGTGCAGATTGCATCTTTGGTAGAGTAAAATATACAAAGAAAGCTGTGCATCTCAGGTAGTTGCTACTGGTACGTCTATAATATGGCCATAGATAATCCCACTAGGATTATTAGGTCATCATTATGATGCCGAAGACTGTTACATTGTAATACATTTCCTCATGTTAAACAAATTCCATCCACACCTGGCTCCAGCTTTTATCCTCACTGCATTCTCGCAAGCACAGGAGTCATTCTCTGCATAGTTATTTTTTTTTTTTTTTACTTTTCCTACTCTGCAGACACTATATGCAAGATGAATGGATTAGCTTGTATATAAAATTCATATGTGAAAGTTCTCATTTCTAAACAATGGAGACAACACTTTTGTATATCCACCTTTTATATCCCCTTTAACTTAAACGAATACAAAATTTCTTCACCCTGCTTATTTGGGCCTGGGGGGTGAGAAACTCGACGAACTGTGTGCAGTAAGTAGATGAGTAAATAATTCATCCAAGATATATAGAGAAAAACTAAGACACACACCTTAAAGTACCCCTGCATACACAAAATGAAAAAATGACAAATGTGTTTATGAATCCCATGGTTACAGAGATTCATGTCACAAGTGACCACAGCGAAGAGTTATCTCTGAAGTCTTGGTAATTTGGTACATTTGTTTGGAAAAAAGTTTTCCATATACCAAAATAATACTTTTTAATTAATGTGCTTTCAGTAAAACATATATTTGTTGAGATATTTTTTCATAATATAACAAAAAAGACTGCATTTCTAGGCTTGAAAACATCCTTTTGCACTGAGGCTGAGTCGGTATAAATTCCTGGGTCTGCTGTGAGTAAACAGGACCCACCTGTCCACAAGGAGCACCATTGAGGCCACATTATCCTGACATTTGGACACAATCACCTACCCTCTTCTGTATGAGAGACCTACAAGAGAGTTTGGATCATCAAGAGTTGCACAATCAAACTTCTGTCACACCTAGACCCACCAGGAGTATAGGGAAGAGGGGATCTACCTGCACCCACTAAAAGAAGCAATGGGAAAGGAATGTGGGAATGCAGGAAAACACACAACAGTAGAAAGACCAATATGACCCTACCAGAATGCTGGGACTCTACACAAACTGGAACTTAACACACCAAAGTAGAGGAAGTAGAAGAGAATGACAACCAGAAACTACAAATGCAAGCATAACCAACAGAACAGAAGAAATCAAAGATAGAATCTCAGGTGGAGAAAATAAAATACATGAAAAAGATTCATAGAACAGAGAAAATCTTAAATGCAACAAACACTGAACACAAAAATTCATGAAAAAAAAATGGGTCACTGTGAAAAGGCCAAACCTAATAATAATATGCATAGAAGGAAGCAGTAATCCCAAATCAAAGGTGCAGAAAATATATTCAATAAATTACTGAAGAAAAATTCCACAATCTGAAGGACATGCTATGAAAGTACAAGAAGCATACTGTATGCCAAATATACTTGATCCCCCCCAAAAAAGTCCCTTCACCACATAATAATCGAAACACCTAAAATACAGAATAAGGAAACACTATTAAAGGCAGCAAGGGGAAATGGCTAGGTAACATACAAAGAAAATCTATCAAATTTCAACTGACTTCTCTATGGAAATTCTCAAGACCAGTAGATCAAGTATAGATGTTTTACAAAAACTAAGAGCCATAAATACCAGCAAAACTGTCAATCATTATATACAGAGAATATAAGATATTCAATGACCAAACCAGAATATCACAATACATATCCACAAATACAGCCCTACAGAAAGCTCTGGAAGGAAAACTCCAACCCAAGGAAGTTAACTACTCTCACAAAGACATAGGAAATACATAATCCCACCTTAGCAGAACCCCTAACAAAAAGCTTGGCAAGTATACTTATTAAAACATCACCACTACAAAATCTAAAACAACAAGAATTAACAATCAATGGCCCTTATCTTCCCTCAAGAATAATGGTGTCTTCTTACCTATTTTAAGTCACAGGCTAACATAGTGTATACAAACACAGAGTCCATCCTTCAGCTTCATAGAAAAAGCACAACCAAGCTGCTCTGTTTCTGCTTTGCTGGTGATAGTTTCAGCATCATTACCCCTGATGCTGCCTTCCCCGCAGCTTATGCCTCTCCTCTACTGCTACTCCAGGCATGGGCCCATTATAACAGCTCCTGCAGCATCACAGAAGATATTCAGTGCTAGGCTATGTCAGCCAGACAGTGTTCATCAGACTAGACCATCCTATTATCTGATTATTAAATAATTTAATTTTAAAAATCAATGATGACAGCTTTCTTCATCATGTGTGGTATGTCACCCCAGGAATTGATGATGCAAAATAGTCCAAGTATTTAAATAGTTAATCATTTAATTATTTCAATGGACCATCACATCATCTGTGATCACTGATGTTTGGTGCTACCTTGGGGTAGTCAAGGGTGTCAGACCATCTAACCATCTGATTATTTCATTATTCAAATCTGTCATTATCTACTTGAAAAAGAGTGCAATCTGAATCCATGTTAATTGTGGCATGTCATTTCATTTTTTAATTATTTAAATCAATGATGATATCATTTTGTTATCTCCTCAGGGGTGAATCATAAGATATTATCTCATTATTTATTCATTTTATTGTTTCTATCTATGATTAAATAATCAATGATCTTCTTAATTTTGTACACTCTTGTAGAAGTCAAGTATAAAACACCATCCAATCTTTTAATTTTTACTCATTTAATTATCAAAATGTATCATTACTTATTCACTGGTAACTGGAGTTTGAAGCCTCTTTGTGGGAGTCATATGTACCAGATCATCAATCCATCTGATGTTATAGTTATTTATAAAATTAGGTCATTAAATAATCAAAGATCACTGGAGTTTTGTTCCACCATGTGGAATCAATTATTCCAGATGATCCATTTTTAATTAAATTATTAAACCAACAATGAAGTTATAGATCATAAGTCAGTTTTGAAGTCAGATTGTGGGAGTTGATGATGTGAAATCCAGTGATTACTGATTAAATAATAATAGATTTTAATACCTGTATAATTACATGATTTAAAAACTGGATGATTTTGCATCACTTTTCAAGAGGATGCACCTGAACGGACCCATGAAGGACACAGTCATCACAGGTGGCTTTCAGCAGAAGATACAGAAATTTCCATGTATGAGGGGGACTTGAGGACTTTGTAGAAAGGAAAGAGAAGTTTCCTGAATAGTTTATCATGAAGGGTGGGATTTGAAAGACTGTTGACAGGAGATAGATTGTAACAGAGCTGCAACTATTTAAGAATGGTTCCCTGGTGCCCCCTAGGAGATGGTTCATTTGGGGACCCTGAGCCAGGTTCTATTAGGCAAAGGGTTAGGTGACATGCATTATTTATTCTTTCAACGTGTCCATGTATCCACACCTAGGGATCTGGGCAGTCTGCTTCCTGGGACAAGATCACTGATATTGCTAGTCTCTTAGTGGTACTTGTTGCAGTTGATATGTGGCAGCATTCCACCTGCACCATGACCATGATGCCCAAGGCTTCTCATATCCATTCTCCTTTCAAATCTGTAAATCAGGAAATTGGATTAATCATGAATGCATGTATATTCCTGTAATTTGGCTTGTATCCAACACAGACAAACCTTTTGCCATTTTGGAAGCCTGTTCTGAGCTTAGAGGCCCAATGAGGTGGAATGTATTCACCCTAATATCCCCTGCCCAACTGCCTGTGAGCCTGTTTTCTGGGACACCAACACCCTACTGCCCTACAAGATCTGTGTCAGCCTGGGAGGCCCATTTTTGGCTAGCTGAATTTACTTGGATTTTTGGTTGTACCCAGTGTGCAAGGTGCCAGGAGATCCAAGGACTGTCTGATATCTAGAGTGGTATTCTGTGTCTCTAGATTCAAGCAGATACATGATATATCTTTCAAGGTGGGCATTGTTGGGAAAAGAGTGTGTATCAGTTATTTTTGTCCATTGAGGATTGAAGAGGTCACTAGAAGGCATGGAGGTGAAGCGTTATAGGACTCAATGCTTCAGCTCCAGCTAAGGTGGGGACTAAGTCTGCTGATGTCCTGGTGTGTGTGTGTGTGTGTATGTGTGTGTGTGTGTGTGTGTTGTTGTTGTTGTTGTTGTTGTTGTTGTCTGTACTTGGAGTTTGGTGGATTAGTCCACCCTTCAGGAAACATAGGGGAGGTGGAAGGACAGTGAGGTTTAGTTGCCATTCTGGCATATCTAGGAATTCAAAACTCCTCAAACATCTCCTCTCAACACCCCTATATAGTTCACTTCGTAGCTTCAGAAGAGATGCATCAGGAGGCTTTGTGGAAAGGCAGAGTTGGAAGACACAAAATTAGGAAAGCTACAGGCTATAGTGGAGTGGGTTTCTTCTAAATGCCACCTTGAGAGATCTCAGCATTGTGCAGGATGTCCTCTCTAGTCACTAAGATTTCTCAAGAGACCAGATCTCTTCAGGGTACTGAAAAGCATTTCTCTACTGAATATGTGATATTATGTGGATATTGGGAGACTTAGCTGTACTGGAGGCCATTCATTGAACTGTACATAAGAGCCAGGGTTAGAGGGAGACACATACAGAAGAGGAGAAAGATCTTTATGAACAAAGATAGATACATGATTACACAAAGTGGGATTTTATAATTTCATTGATTTGTGTGGGACGGTATTTTTGCATGAAGGGTAATGTGCTTTTGCTTTCTGTATGTGAACACTTGTTTTTCTTCTATGTGTCTGGGGTGCTGAAAGGAAAGGATGAAGGTTTTCCTTGAGAACACTTGGAATTTTCTGGGAAGTCCCTTAGTATAATGGGAGCTTGTATGTGCTGTAGGCCTTCTGGCATGAAAAGCTGGAATTGCTTCTTTTCAGTTGATGTAGAGATTGCCTTACTCTATCCACTTGAATCTCTTCAGAGATCTCTGAAACACCTGCATCCTAGAACTTGCTATGGTAGATACACATCCACAGATTGCACACACAAAAATTTCTATGTCTGGGGAAAAATTGAGTACTCTTGAGGAATTGGAATTTTTGGAGTGGGGCCTGCTAAGGAAAGAGGGTGGAGAGATTTTGATAGGAGGGACATTGTGATGGTTAAGATACACTGTTTATAATTTAGAAAAGATACTTGAAATCAACGTAGCAAAGCATCCATACATTTTTCTTTAGAATCTTTGTTGTGGTGCTGCATAAATTTAGTCCTAGGAATCAAGATTAAGATGGATCTATGTTAAGGCCACACTTACTCTATGATATTAATCCAGAAATAGCTGTAAAAATGTGATCCCTGCACCTTTGTTCTGATGCATATGATCCAAGAACTAGTGATGTGGAAATAGGTGTGATATGGATAAGTGCAGAATAAAACATATGGAGGAGAAGACGGACTCTGAGAGTGCATATGATCCCAGGAAACAGGAGTAGGATTTTATCTGAGTATAGTAACACCTACTGCCTTTAATGTTTTGTTTCTCTGACATGAAACTTAAAAGTTAAACCCTGCTGTCATAGGAGTTTTTTTTTTTTTTTTTTGGTTCAATATATGACACAGTTGGAGAAAGCTGTGAATGGTCACCTGGTAATACCTACTATGCAAGTGGTCAATTGATTTGGAATGTTTATTCTTTCCAGGAGCTATTAACCCCAAATCATGGATATCCAATATTCCAGGCACCACAGTACCCCCTGCTGCAGGTAACATGGGGCAGCATTCAACTTAATCCTGATGGCCAACCACGATGTGAATGAAAGCCAAGTTTTCCTGAAGTCTTACTCCTTTTTTAGCAAAAAATGAGACAAACAGGACCACTGTTCTGAAAATCTGTATCCCTCACAACTACACACATCTCTCTGCCCTTTTCCCTGTGTCCAGCCCAGGCCAGCCTGCTGTGAGATGAAAAGTCAGTGCTGAGCATAGGTGAGTGAACCTAACCCCTCTGTCATCTGTTCACCTCCCTTGTGCCCTGTGCTCTGGGACACCACCATACTGATACCCTACCAGCCCTAGGTCAGCCTGGAAGGACCTTTATTTGCTGGCTTTTTTGAACAGAAAGTTTGGTTTCATCCAAGGTGCAAGGTGTCAGCATACACAAGTCTCGCCAGTTCGCTAGGGTAGTTAGTTGGGTATCTAGAGTTGAGGTGATATTTGCTAGATCTCTGAATGAAGTTGGAGGTCACCTCCAAAATAACCTGTATTGCCTGTCAGAGGACATCCCTCAGCTCCTGATCCTCAGGTCCATGAGTTTGGTTCTAGAATACATTTTTATGATCCTTAGAGGCAGTGGGTTCCTGTAGGCTTCCTTAGGGTATCCTGCAGACTTGAGTGTGAGCCTCCCTGTGCCCTCTATAATGACATTCACTGGACTACCTATTTCAAAATAAGAATGTCTGGAGGCAGTGCAGTTGAAAACCCTATGATGTCTCTTAGCTCCATATATCCACTTCACCTTGCATCATTCACATGATTTGGAATTGATCCCTTGCATCAGATCTGAGACCCATCTTCAGCCTATTTTGGCAAATTGGTTCGTGGATATTTTGGAGAATAATACAAGCTTACTTGGGGTATTGTTGCTTTGGAAAGTGGTGATGTACTCCACTTATGGACTTGGCAATTGGCATGCTTATTGCCCTACTGCTGTGAATTAGAATATTTTTGTGTTGCATATCCCTTCTGGACAAGGCTACAGGCTGCCCAGGGACAGGCTTCCTGTGCTTGCACCACAGGACATAAGTGGATGTCTTGCCATCTATGACCCAGAGAAGGCCAGGAAGAATCAGTGTCCTGGTGACCCAGGCTGAGTTTCTTCAACTTGTCTTGCTGGGGCACAGAAAATTAAGGCTCCTGGGTCCTGGAACTGGCTTGTCTGGCAGGATCAAAGGAACTCTCTGCAGGGATTCTGCATCCTGGTCTATGTCTGTCTTGATACAGCCCACACTCTCGTACACTTTGCTCAAGGCCACCCAGGGAAATATCTTTGTTTTGCTGAAGCTTTCATCACCAGCACCCTCGGGTTACTTCTGGAAAACACATACACAACCCAGAATCTCTTGCCTATTCTCAGGTTCTCAGCAACAGGCACCAATTGTGCTAAATATCTGACATACTATTAACTACTTTCCTACCATCCCTTCTCCTTCTCATCTGCCAGGATTTCTTTCTGGATTTCCTTTGGTTTATTTTAGGCATGATATTCTTCTTGAGCTGTGCTGCAGGTGTAATTCAGCAAATGTGACTGGATAAAAATGGACTCTAATCCGGAGTTACAACCCCAAACCATACAAGGTATCTGAGAGGAATCATCATAATGGTAATATGTAAGCTGTTTTTGTATACTTTATGGGTAATGATTTCAAGATCCAGTGTGGTGGCTCAGGATGAATCCAAATAAAAATTGATGGAGTTCCATGAAAATTGAATGAGAATTGAATGAGTTCCATGGGAACAAATGAGGCCACGCACGCTTGTAGTTACCATCCTGCCTTTTTTTTTATGTGGAACAATTTGAGGAGTATTTGTATAAGCTTTTGATTGAATTTCTGGTATAATTGTGCACTTAAGCCATTGGGCCCTGGGATAGTTTTTGTGGGAGTAGGAGGCTTTTGGTTACTGCCTCTGTTTCATTAGCAGTTATAGGTCATCTTAAGGTTGTTATCTATTCTTGATTTAATTTTGATAAGTTATAGTTATCCATAATTTGTACATTTCTTTTAAATTTTCAAATTTTTTGGAGTATAGGTTTCCAAAGTATGATCTGAATATTGTCTGGATTTCCTCCGTGTCCATTGTTATGCCCCCCTTTTTGTTTCTGATTTTGGTTAATTTGCATGTTCTCTTTCTGCTTTGGATAGTTTGGATAGTGGTTTCTCTGTCTTCTTTAGTTTCTTGCAATACCAACTCTTTGTTGTATTGATATTTTCTAACATTTTCCTTGGATTCTACTTCATTGATTCCAGCCCTCACCTCAAATAGATTATTTCCTGGCATCTACTCCTCCAGGGTGAGTTTGCTTATTTTTGTTAGTGTTAGGTATTATGAGAGGCATATTTTGTGGTATTCATTTACTGTCAAGCCATGATAAACTTCCATGTGAGGGATAACACTTAATCAAACCTAGCTCAAGGCAGGTAACAATGGAAAACCCACCATATACTGGAGAGTTCTGAAGCTTTAAAATTTCTTAATTTAGAGTTTTACTTCTCAGCTGAGAGAACAGTCACCCACAAAAGACTGTGAAAAGCTGTGTCAGAGGCTGTATCCTCTAAGATTATGTATCCACTATTTAGGTCATTTTCACAGTGGAAAAGGTATTTGCTGAGATTTTGGGCACAGGTGATGTCCTATGCTGTTAAAAGTTTATAGAGTGCATTCATATGTCATACTAAATACTTAATATAAAATGTTTATCTAAGTTGCTCCCATATCTGATCTCAAAATTGTATGGTAATTTAATCATTAAAAGAACATTTCAAAGTAGAAAAGTGAAAAGAAGTATGAGAGAGAGGAGAAATAACCAATAAAAAGAAGAAAAGAATAAAGAATATTTTGAAGTAAAATTAAAACAGAATATGAGGAGGGAATAATGTTAAGTGATAAAGGATATAAAGTGATTGGGGAAAAAAGGTATGAGAGAAGAAGAAAGGATGGATAATTAAGTCAAGCTATAAAATAAAAATAAGTAAATCATTGTTTATAGGAATGTATATTTTAATGAACATAGTTTATATAACAAAAATTAATGGTAATTGGGCTATGGATAGGCTGTAGAAAAGATTAAAATATATTATTGTTCAAACATCATGTTATTATTTTATAATTTAATCAAAAATGATATATCTTATATAACAAATTTTCATTTTAAACTGAAAAGACCATTTCTGCCATGCTCCACAGCTCTGAATTTCATCTAGTTCATTCTCTTTCATTCAAACAACTCAGATTTGCCTTCAGTAATTTTGTCAAGGGTTTTGTTGATTTTGTTAGCTCATGCTTGATTCTTCACGTTTAGAAAAACTTACCAAAGTAGACATGACACAACATGAATGGAGTATTTGGGAGAACACAAATCAAGGAACAATAATATAAGCATACTCTAATTTCAACAGTGCAAAAACAGCAAACTCTAGGAGGAGCACAAATATCCCCTCAACTTTACTGGAATAAAAATAATAGCCAGAATATGTTTATCCCCTGAATATGTGAAATGTTTTGCTTTTAATAGCGAAGGAACAGCTGTAAACAGTTAAGTGGGTCTGCATAAAATGTGAATGTCTCTTTATAATATTGGCCTGTGTTTTTCCAACCAAGTATGAAGTCAAAAGTCTAGGGACAGTCTCCACTACACAGGCACTGTATAAAGACTCAGAGTAAGAAATTTTGTTTTCTAAACATGACCGTTATCGCAATTGTAAAACTATTAGTACTATTTCTTGATCAAAAATATTAGATCCTTACATGCCTTGGGAAAGTTCAAAGTTTTTTCCAGACACAGGCTTTAAATAACTTTGAATTTCAATGAAAGATAAATAATGAAATGGGCTTCAGAATTATATTTATTTTGAAAAAATGGAGGTTATTTTATACTTAACACTGTATAATTACACTAAGATGAAATATCAATTGTGAAACATCATGTCCCAAATACAGCATCAAACACAACTGTAAACACAACATTATTGAAGTCTAAATCACAAATCATAGCCCACATTAACAGTGCATGTCTTCCAAATCACATTTCACAAATTGAAAGGTTGGCCAGATGAAATCTTAACAGAGAAACAAGGAAACTAACCAAAGTTATGTCTCAAATTGATTGCACAAGGTTTATAGGTCACTCCACACAAACACAAGAGCCCACCTTCTTCACAGCATCTCATCTCATGGAGCAATGTCTACTATTGTCTAATTGTTCAGAAACAGAATGAATGTCAAGATATTAAAAAATAACTTCTAATATATTAAGTGATAATAATGGTTAAAGCAAGAATTCAACAACAACATAAATTACAGAAATCCCGTAAATTCTTGGAAATTTCACAGAGCACAACTGAAATACATTGAGTACAGGAAGAATTAATGAAAAAATTTAAAGTTTTCCTAGAATAAAATATAAAAGAATATACATCATACACATGCTTATGGTACATTATAAAAATTGTGCTAAGAGTTCATAGCACTAACATAAAGGTGCAGATGCAAGTAAAAAGAACTTTCTCATGAACATTTATGAAAAAATCCTCAATAAATGGCAGGTAAACTAAATACAAGAACACATCAAAAATTTACCAACATGTTCCAGTAGTCTTCACCACAATTACACAGGGTTGGTTGAACATACAAATGTCTGTCGATGTAATCCAGCATATAAACAACTTGAACAAATAAACCAAATGATCATCTCACTGGATGCTGAAAATTTTGACAAAAATCACAAATCCCTTCATGATAAAGGTCTCGGAAACATTAGGGATAAAAGCATTATTCAAAAATATTGTAAAATCAAGTGCAGCAAGTCAACATCAATCTAAATGGAGAGAAACACAATATGATTACTCTTGAAGAAGGAACAAGACAAGTTTGTTCACTCTGACACTATTATATTATTCAATATAATATTCAAAGTTCTTGTTACAGTAATAAGACAACAAAAGGAAGTGAAGGTAATACAAATAGGAATGGAATAATTAAAAAAAAATTTGGTGTTTGCATACAGTATGATTTTATACATAACTGATCCAAAACTCTACAAGGGAACTCTAATGGCTGTGATATCCAGTATGCAGGATTAGCAAAAAAAGAGTAGTACTCATATATATCAATGACAAAGAGGAAGAGAGATATCACTCATTACAATAGGAACAAACATCATAAAATATGTTTAGATATCTCCAACAAAACAAGTCATCGTAATGTATGACAAGAGCTTTAAGTCTTTGAAGAAAGAAATTAAAAATGATATCAGATAATGCAAATACCTCCTATGCTATGGTAAAGATAGAATCAACATAATAAATATGGTAATTTACAAACAATCTACAGATTTCTCAAAAATCCAAGCAGATTTCTTCACAGATTTTGAAAGAAGAATAATCAGCATTATATGGAAAAGCAAAATGCCCAGGACAGCCAGAAGAACCATGTACAATGAAGACACAAACAGAGTATTCCCCAACACTTATTTTTACTTCTTTTATAGAGTGACAGTAATAAAAACAGCTTACACCAAAATAGACAGGTGAAAAAAATGAAATCCAATTGAATAACATGATAGATACACATATGTATGGCACCTGATTTTTGAAAATTATGCAAAAATTCAGAAACATAAAAAGAAATATTCAGAGCTATTGTTGCTGTCCCAACAGATTCTAGAAAAATAAACATATACCTCACAAGAAAATAATGAATAAATAAATTGTGGTACATTTACATAATGGAACATTTCTCAGTGGTAAAGACAATGACATCATGAAATTTGAAGCCACATTTACAGAACTAGAAAAGACCATCCTGACAGAACTAATTCTAATACAGAAAGAAAAATGAACACGGTGACCACTCACACATGAATGAATATTATATACATTGTAAAGCTAGAATAACCAGTCAACTAACCCACAGCGCCAGAGAATTATATGACTGGATGGATCTCAAGAAGAATGCATGGAAGATCCGTTTAAGTATAAATGGATAAATTTCTTGATTAAACTAAGTGTTTAGAGGGAAGTGATGTGAACATGAAGAATCAGGATTTTGGAGTGGTTGGATGGAAGAAAAAGAATAGCAATGCAGTAGATATTATGATAGAGGAAACTATTATGGTGCTAGGGAGCAAACTAGTGCCAACATAATTACATGGAGTTCCCAAAGATGATCCCATGTAAAACTCCTTTACATAGTGCAAGGGGTGCAAATACACTCAAAGAAACTCTGTCCAGAAATTCCAAAAAAAAATTAGAAAAGAAAAAAGGAAATAGAATAGAAGAAAATAAAAGAAACAACATACACATAAACCCCTGCCTTGTCTATATACCAAAAATCCCAATAAAACAAAAAAAAATAAAACCATTTTGAGGTAAATCTTACTAAGCAAAAAAAGACATGTATGAAAAGAGCCTTAAGTCTTTGAAGAAATTAAAGAAGATACTGGACAATGGAAAGATCTCCGATGCTTTTGGATAAGAAGGATAAACATGGTAATAATGTCAACCTTGCCAAAAGCAATCTACAGAGTCAATGCAATCCCCATCAAAATCCCAGCACAGTTTCTCACTGACCTTGTAAGAATCATTCTCAACAATATATAGAATAACAAAAGATTCAAAAAATCAATAAAAAACCTGTACAATAAAGGAACTCCAGGAGGCCTCACAATCCCAGATGTCCAGCTCTATTGCAGAGCAATAGCCCCCAAAACAACTTGGTATTGGAACAAAAATAGACAGACACGGCAATGGAATGAAACGGAAAACCCTGGTAATAACCCACACGCCTCTGAAAACCTGATTTTGACAAAGAAGCTAAATTAGTACAATGGAACAAAGAAATAGAAAGCATCTTCAACAATTGGTGCTGATAAAACTGAAAGGTGGTGTGTAGCAGACTGCAGATAGACCCATGTCTATAATCATGCAGAAACTTCAGTTCAAATGGATCAAAGACCTAAGCATAAATTCAAACACACTGAACCAAATAGAAGAGAAAGGGGGAGGTACCCTTGGATGAATTGTTACATTAGACCACTGCTTGAAGATAACATCAGTAGCATAAACAATGAGATTCGAAATAACTGGGACCTTCTGAAACTGAGAAGCTTATGAAAGGCAAAGGACAAAGTCTACAAGACAAAACAGCAGCCCACAGTTTTTGAAAAGATGTTCACCAACCCCACATCTGACAGAGGGCTGATCTTCAAAATCAAAGAGCTAGAGAAATTAGTCAACAAAACACCAAATAACCCAATTAAAATGTGCGTTATAGAAATCCAAAAATGGTTGAAAGACACAAAAATGTTCTCAGCGTCCATAGCCATCAGGGAAATGAAAATGAAAACAACTCTGAGATACCACCTTACTCTTTTCAGAATGGTTAAAATCCGAACACAAATGGCAGCTTGTGCTAGAGAGGATGTGGAGAAAGGGGAACACTATTCCCCTGCTGGTGGGAGTACAAAAAGTACAGATATTTTGGAGAAAAGTATGGTGGTTTTCAGGAAAATTGGAATCAGTTTACCACAGAACCCAGCAATCACACTCTTGTGCATATACCAAATGATTCACATGCATAAAACAAATGTTCATAGAAACATTATTTGTAATAGCTAGAACATGGAAGCAACATAGATGCTAATCAACTGAAGAATGGATAAAGAAAATGTTGTACATTTACACGACAGAATCCTACTCAGGGGAAAAGAAACAATGGAATCATGAAATTCAGAGGCAAATGTATGAAAATTGAAGAAACCAACATGTGTGTGTTAACCCAGTCACAAAAAAGAGGATTATGGTATGTACCCACTAATATATGGTATCACACATAAAACAAAAGAACATCAGAATACAATTTATACTGTGAAAGAAACTAGGATACAAGGAGAAACCTAAAAAATTCATTCAAGGTCCCCAAGGAAAAGGGAAAGAGATAAGATCTCCTGTGCATTTTGGGATGGGGTGGGCAGTAATTGGAGAGAGAGGTGGAAAAAGAGAAGTGGAGGAAAGTTGAACGTGTGAGACCAGGAATATTGAGCTGGGGACGGAATAGACAACAGCAAGTAATGAAAGAAAATAATAGAGGGTACCATTTTAGGTTTGAAGAGAAACATGACACTAGAGAAATGTTCAGACATGTATAAAGACGACCCCAACTAACAATCTGAGGAACAGTGGAAAGACTTACCTTAAATGTTCTTCCCCAGAAATGAGAATTATAACTAACTTATATGCCATCATGGAGCCTTCATATAGTAGCTGACAGAAATGGAAACATGTATGCATATATATATATATATATATATATATATATATATATGTATGTATATATATATATATATATACACACACACACACACACAGAGAGAGAGAGAGAGAGAGAGAGAGAGAGAGAGAGAGAGAGAGAGAGAGAGAGAACTAAACCCTAAGCCAAACTCTTGGGATTTATTTCCAGAGATGGAGGAGTGATAAACAAAGGGGTTAAGACCACACTACTGTAACCCATACAGACAGCTGACCTGAACAAGGGAGAGCTCATGGACCCCAGACCGATGGCTGGGAAAAAGCATTGGACTAACACAGATGCCCCAATCATGGGTCAGAGTATTTTACAGGAATTCTGACAGTGGAATCAGTATGTATTTGTGGTTCATAAAATGTCTTTTGTAGCACATTTACTCACTTAACCTAGAGAAAGAAGGGAGAGCCTAGGCCATACTCCAAATGACTTGACTGATTTTTTTTGATACTTCTTGGAAGACCTCAGCCTCACTGTGGATTGGGTGGGGAATGGAATTGGTGGGGGCATCAGTGTCAGTGGAGGAGGATGGGAAGAAGAGTGAACTAGGAATGATATGTAAAATAATAATAATGAAAAATAACTCACACATGAATTCCTACCTAGTAGAACAACAGCAAACTCACTCTTATGGATATCTCTGTTTTCTTGATTTGTTAGTTCATAATCTTACTTTTGAGAGAAGTAATTCTTTGAGGAGGTTTTCTTGACACTATATTCAGTGTGATGAAATTCCCTCGAATATTGTAATGGTGCCAGCTAGGACTCCACTTTCCAGTTCTCTGATTATATCCTGTTTTAGAGTATCATTTTGCATTCATACTGAAATTCAAGAACATACTGATAACTTCCATTGGAGAGTAAAATATCCAAAGAAAACTCTACATCTCAAATGTCTGCTGTTGGTAGACCCATGGTATGAGCATAGAGAATCTCACTTGGGTTGCCAGGTAACAATTATGATGTCAAAGACAGTCACAATATAATATGTCTCTCTATGTTAAAAACATTCCACCCACTCATGGCTGCTCATTCCTCTTTACATTCTCAAAAGCAAAGTAGTTACTCTGCGAATTGTTATTCTACTTCGCATACTCCACAGCTACATACTATGTTTAGTGAAATACACATGCAAGATGAGGCATAAGAAAGCCTATACAGTGGATGTATAAGCTATCATAATATATATTTCCTTATTTTACATATCGATCCCTGTACCCCCTCCCTTCTTCCCTTCCATGTCCACTAAACCCCTTCCATCACATTCTCCCTTCACTCCACAGGTAGGGTGATGCTTTCCAGGAGTGATCATCAAAACAATTCAAGTTATCTGGAGTATGGTCTGGGTCGTCCCCCCTTCCTCTATGCTAAGGGAGTATACTTCCATGGAGAAAGTGCTCCCAATATCATGCCATGCAACCAGAGATTAATCCTGGTTCCACTGTTAGAGGTCTCTTCGATTGCCCAGGCCTTCTCACTGAGGCGCACTTTCAGGGGGTCAGGCCTTTTCACTGAGGTCCACTTCAGGGATTCTTAATCAGTCCAATGCTGGTTTCCCAGCTATCATTTAGGGGATCCATGGGCTCCCAGTAGTTCTGGTAAGCTGTCTCTGTGGGTTTCTGAAGCCTGCCCTTTACCCATTTTCTTATCATACATCCCTCTCTGTAACTTGATTCCAGTAGTTTGTCTCTGTGTTATCTGTGGGGATGTGTTTCTGATTCTATCAGCTACCAGCTGGGGGATCTATTATGGCATACCAGTTAGATATCAATCTCATTGTTATGGAAATGCATTTAAGGTATCTTCTCCACTGTTGCTCAGATGCTTAGTTGGCATCATCCTAGTAGGTCTCAGGACATTTCTCTAGAGTTAGTTTTCGAGTTAGTTTTCTCTTCTAACCCAATAATGGCTTCCTCTATTATGGAATCCCTGTTTTTATTCTCATCTATTCTTCACCAAACTCAATTTTCCAGGTCTCATGTGGTCTTCCAGCTCTGCTCTCCTCTTGCTTCTAACATTCTTATCACTACTCCACCAACTCGCAATATGCTCAGGAAATCTTATTCTCATCTCTTTCTGTGAGAGATCTTGTATAAATCTTTTAAGTTATTCCTTACATTCTAATTTCTCTGAATGTATGAATTATAGGTTGGTGATCCATTGTTCTATGTCCAAAATGAATACATGAATGAGTACATACAATATTCCTCTTTTTGTGATTGGGTTACCTCACGAATTATAGTTTCTTCAGTTTCCATCCATTTGCAAGCAAATTACATAACTCTATTTTTTTTCTGCTGAGAAGTAATCCATTTTATAAATTTGCCGTATCTTCACTATCCATTCTTCAATCAGAGGCATTTACAAATAATGCTGCTATGAACATACTTCAATGGATGTCTTATTGCATGGATGTGGACAAGTTGGGTATAATCCTACGAGTGGAATTGCTGGGTTCTGTGTAGACTGATTACCCTTTTTTCTGTTGAAAAAAACCTAATGATCTCCAAAACGTGTGTACAAGTTTGCAAGCCCACCAGCAGTGGAGGGGTCTTCCCTTTTCCCAAAATTTTCTACAGCATAAGTTCTAATTTCTGTTTCTACTTTTAGTACTTCTGACAGGAGTAACACGGTATCTCAGAGTAGTTTTGATTTGCATTAGCCTAATGGCTAAGGATGAAGAGCACTTTATTGTTTTTCAGCCATTATGGTTTCTTCTATTGAGAATAAATAGATTTATTTTATATTTAGGTGACTGGTTTCATGAATTGTTTGTATTCCTCTAAAATCAAGAAGATAACAAGTTTGCTCCTCTCTCCATATTTCTTCAATATTGTTCTTGAAGTTTGAGCTAGAGCAATATGAAAACAAGAGGAGATCAAATGATACAAATTAGGAAAAAAAAGAAGTCAAGTTTTCACTATTTGCAGATGATATACTAGTTTCTATAAGTGACCTGAAGAACTATACCTAGTAACAACTACAGCTGATAAACACTTTCAACAAATTAGCAAGATACAAGATTAACTAAAAAAATCAGTAGCCCTACAATATACAGATGATAAAATGGCTGAGAAAAAAATCAGAGAAACATCACACTTTACAATAGCCACAAACCACATAAAAACACTTTGGAGAAATTCTTACTAAACAAGGGAAAGACCTGTATAGTAAGAATTTTGTGTCTTTAAAGAAATAATTTAAAGAATACACCAGATAATTCAAAGATCTCCCATGATGCTAGATAGGTAGGAGAAACCTTAAAAATAGCAATCTTGACAAAAGCAATCTCCAGATTCAAAGCAATCAAGTTAAAATCCAAGCACAATTCTTCACTGACAGAGAAACATAATACTCAATTATTTATGGAATAATAAAAGACCCTGAATATCCCCACAACCGTTCCTCTGCCGGGGCTCAAGGCCCCATCCTCTGATGTGCCTATCCCCACAAGACCTTCCTGAGTCTTTGCCTGCCAGATCATTGGCCCCCATCTCTAGGCCTCTGTTGGAGACCCAGCCCTCCACCCACCCTGTGCCCTACCTAGCCAATTGCTACATTGCTCTGGTTGAGCACTGAAACTCTGTTTCCATAAGCTACTACATGAGGGCCCTATGATGGTAGATAAGTGAATCATTGATCTCATTACCGGAAAGGGCATTTGTGGTAGTCTTTACAATGTTGCTCAAATTGTTAGGTGTGATCAGTCTTGTAGGTCTTTGGACATTTCTATCGATTAATTTTATCGTCAAACCTATAATGTCTCTCTCTTTTATTATCTTTTATTCCCCCCTCTTTGTTCTCTCATCTATTCCTTTCCTTGCCCCACATGCTTTCTTCTCCCTCCCTTCACTTTCCCCAAGCTCCCTCTCCATTCACTGCCCCACACCCTCTAATATGCTCAGGAGAACTTGTTATTTTCTGTGAGTGACATTATATGAATCTCTAAGAGTCCTCCTTGCATCCTAGTTTCTCTGGTGGTGTAAATTATTGGCTGGTGATCTATTGCTGTAAGTCTAAAATCCATATATAAGTGTGTACATATCATGTTCCTAATTTTGTGACTGGGTCACTGCATTCAATATGTTTGCTTCAAGTTTCATCCATTTGTTTGCAAATTTCAAAATTCCATTGTTTTTTTTTATCTGCAGAGTACTATTCCATTGTGTAAATGTGCCATATCTTTTTTATCCATTATTCAATTAAAGGGCATCTTGGATCCTTCCAGGTTTGATATTACAAATTATGCTGCTATGAAAATAGTTGGACACATGTTTATTTTTTTTTTTTTGCATGTATGACTTAGGTATATGCCTAAGAGGGAGATTGCTGGTTCCTGCGGTAGACAGATTCCCATTTTTCTGAGAAACTGATATACTGATCCCCAAAATGGCTGTACATGTTTGCATTCCTCCCAGCAGTGGAGGAGAGGTACCTGTTCCCTATGTTCTTTCCAGCATAAGTGGTCATTGGATGGTCGAATTTTAGCCATTCTGGCAGGAACAAGATGGTATCTCAGAGTTGTTTTGACTTGCATTTCCCTGATTGCTAAGTATGTGAATCACCTTCTTAAGTGTCTTTTAGACTTTTTGATTTCCTGTATGAGAGTTCTTTATTCAGTTGTGTACCTCATTTTTAATAGGATTATTTGGTGCTTTGGTAACTAGTTTCTTGAGGTCTTTGTACTTTTTGTAGAACAGCACTCTGTCAGTTGTAGGATTGTTGAAAATCTTTTCTCTGTCTATGGGCTGGCATTTGGTTTTGTCAACTGTTCCTTTTGCCTTAAAGAAGCTTCTCAGTTTGAGGAGATCACATTTATTAATTGTAGATCTCAGTTGCGATACTGCTGTTATTATGTTCAGGAAGTAGTCTCCTATACCAATTTTTTCAAGGGTAGCTCTCACTTTCTCTTCGAAAAAGTCAGTGTGCCTGGTATTATGTTGAGGTCTTTGATCCATTTAGACTTGAATTTTTTGCATGGCAATAGACATGGTTCTATCTGCAGTCTTCTACACACCATCATCAAGTTGTGCCAGCACCATATGTTGAAGATTCTTTCTTCCTCCCATTGCATACTTTTAGCTCTTTTGTCAAAATCAGGTGTTCATAGATGTGTACATTAATAGCAGAATTTTTAATTTTATTCCACTTGCCTTCTTTTCCATTTTTGTGACATTACCATTCTGTTTTCAGGATTATAGCTCTGTAGTTGTGCTCAAAGTTGGGGATGGCGATGCTTCCTGAAGTTCCTTTATTTTACAAGTCTCTTTTGGCTATCCTGGATCATTTCATTTTCCATGTTAAGTTGATCCTTATCTCTCAAGGTCAGTGAGGAATTGTGCTGGGATTTTAATGATGATTTAAATGAATCTATAGATTGTTTTTTGCAAGATTTTTATTTTCACTATGTTTATCCTATCCATAAGCATTGGAGATCTTCCTATTTTCTGGTATCTTCTTCAATTTCTTTCTTTAAAGACACAAAGTTCTTATTATATAGGTTTTTTCACTTATGTGGTAAGCATTACCACAAGATACTTTATGTTTTTTATATCTATAGTGAAGAATGATGTTTCTCTGATTTCTTTCTCTGCCCAATTGTCGTCTGAATGAAGTATGGCTACTGATTACCTTGTATCTTGCTAGATTCCTAAAGTTTTATGTCAGCTAATAATGTTCCTGGTGAAGATTTTTGGGTCACTTATGTATACTATCATACTATCTGCAAATACAGAAATTTTCACTTCTACCTTTCAAGTTTGTATCCCCTTGATCTCCTCTTTAGTCTTATTTCTTTAGCTAGAAATTCAATTACAATATTGAAGAGATACGATTTTGGAATAATAACATTAAGCTTTTCTTCATTGAGTTTGATGTTGGCTGTTGGTTTACTCTCTGTTGCTCTTACTATGTTTACGTACATCCATTTTATCCCTGATATCTCCAAGACCTTTATGATGAAAGAGTTTTGATTGTGTCGTATAATTTTTCAGCATGTCAGGAAATGATAACATGGTTTAGTTTTTCAGTTTGTTTATTTCATGGAACACATTGAGACTTCGTATAATGAACCATCCATGAAACCCAGGGATGAAGTCTACTCCATCATGATGAATGATTCTATGATGTGTTCTTGGATTCAGTTTGCCAGTATTTTATTGAGTATTTTTGTATCACTATTCATGAGTGATATTAATGTCTATTTCGCTTCTTAGTTGTGGTTTTGTGTGGCTTGGGTATCAAGGTAATAGTGGCATCATAAAATGTGTTTGTTAATGAGCCATCTGTTTCTTTTGTGCAGAATAATTTGAGGAGTATGGAACTAGCTCTTCCTTGACTTTCTGATAGAATTCTTCATTGAAGCCATCTGGCCCTGGATTTTCTCTAATTGGAAGGCTTTCAGTGACTGCTTCTATTTCATTGGGGGTTGTAGGTCTATTTAAGTTGTTTGTCTTTTGTTGATTTAAAATTTTTAAGTGATAGTTATCCAGAATTTTTTTCCATTTCCCTTGAAGTTTCAAATTTTGTGGAATACAGGTTTTCAATGTATGACCAAAAATTAACTGGGTTTCTTCAGTGTCCGTTACCATGTACCTCTTTACACTTCAGATTTTGATAATTTGCATGTTCACGCTCTGCTTTTTTTATTAGTTTGGATAAAGATTTATTTATCATGTTAATTTTCTCAAAAAAAACCCAACTCTTTGTTGCATTGATTATTTCTTTTGCTTTCTTGTTTTCTACTTCATTGATTTCAGCCTTGAGTTGATTATTTCCTGGCATCTACTATTCCACAGTGAGTTTGATTCTTTTTGTCCAAAGGGTTTCAATTGTGCTGTTAATTATCGAATGATAGTATCCTCTCTTTCCTTCATATGGGCACTTTGTACAATGAACTTCCCTCAGAGCACTGTTTTCAAGATGTCACATAAGTTTGAGTATGTTTTATGCTCGTTCTCATTGAATTTTAGGAAGTCCTTTTTCTTCTTCAACCCAGGTATGGTGAAATTGGGCATTGTTCAGTTTCCATAAATTTGTAGGGATTCTGTGATTTGTGATGGTGTTAAATTCCAATTTTTAAGCATGGTGGACTGATAAGATAAAGGGGACTATTCCAATTATTTAGTCTCTGTTGAGGGTTGTTTGGAATGAATGTTTTATAGATAACTGTTAAAACCAATTGAGACATAACTTCTGTTAGTTCTTTGGTTTCATTTTTAAATTACTGACTATTGGTACTTTCTAGTTGTAAGAATGGGGTGTTGAAATCTCCCGTTATTAGTATTTGAGGTTTTTTTGTGAGCTGCTATTTTAGTAGTGTTTCTTTTACGAATGTGGCTGCCTTTGCATTTGCAGCATTGATGTTCAGAATTTAGACTTTCTGGTGATGGATTTTTCCTGTGATGAATACTAAATGACCATCTTCATCTCTTTTGGTTGAATTTCAACTCAGACAATAGAAGAATGATGTATTCATGATGCAAAAAAGGACCTTGCAGACACATCCCCCACGGAGGGTTACAAAATTAACCTCGAGAAAGGAGAGAAGGCTTAGTCCCTACTTCATAAAATTTGACAGATTTACATTACCCAACCTGGATAGCATAGTCCTACATGAGGAATGTGGGTTGGGAAATGGGAGAAGAGGGTGGTCTTTATCCAGTATTGGGCTGTTGTGAAATGTTTGTGATTTATTTCATGTGTTTGCCTATTTTGACTATTAAATGAGCCTAATATGAATTAAAAAGAAAGGATAGCCACACCTGCTTGCTTCTTGCGTCCATTTTATTGGATAATCATTTAACAACCATTTTTCCTAATGTAATGTCTGTCTTTGAATCTTAAATTTGTTTCCTGTATGCACCAGAAGGATTGATTCTCTCTTCGTATTCAGTCTGTTAGCCTGTGTGTTTTTATAGGTTAGTTAAGACCATTAATGTGAAGGGAAAGTAAGTATCATTGATTTTGATTGTTAATGTTTGTTTGTTTTAAATTTGTTGGTGGCTGTGTTATTGTGAATATATTTGCCCTGCTTTACACATCGAATTTGGAGAATTGGCATTATCTATTGCCTATGAATTTGTGAGCATAGTTAATTTCCTTGGGTGAGAGTTTTCCTTCCAAAACTTTCTGTATGTCTGGATATGTAGATATATATTGTGAAAATCTGCATTTGTCATTAAATATCTTGTTTTATCTATCTATTGTGATTGGCAGTTTTGTATAGTACCTGGGTTGGCACCATGTACTCTTAATAATTGTAGAATATCAATTCAGGACCTTCTGTAATTGAGAATTTCTATGGAGAAATCGGGTGTAATTTTGATAGGTCTGCTTTATAATATACCTGGTCTTTTTCCTTCACTGCTCTTAATAGTCTTTCTTCATTCTGTATGTTAGGTGTTTGGATTGTAATGTGTTGAAGGCTCTCTTTTTTCGTCCATTCTATGCAGTGTTCAGTAAGCTTCTTGTATTTCATGGGCATGCAATTCTTTTTATTGGGAAAGTTTTCCTCAATGATTTTGTTGAATATGATTTCTGTATCTTCTTATCCTTCTTCTATTCACTTTATTCTTCTTAGGTTTTGCCTTTTCACAGTGTCCCACATTTCCTGGATGTTTTATGTTAAATTTCTTTGGTTTCAAGATTTTCTTTGATCAATAAATCTATTTTCTCTAGTTTATCTTCAGTGCCTGAGAACTTTCTTCCATCTCTTCATTCTGTTTTATATGCTTGCAACTGTACTTCCTGATCGTTTGCCCAGTATTTCTATTTTCATCATTCTCTCAGATTGTGTTTTCTTTATTTTCTCTAATTCAGTTTTCAGTCTTGAACTATTAGAGTGTTCTTTTTAACTGTTTGATTGTATTTTCTTGGCTTTCCTTACTTTCTTTAAGAGATTTCCTCAGTTCTTGCATTTTTGCAGCAATTTCCTCTATTCCTCAAATATTTTGTTTTTTCTTCCATTTATTTAAGGGATTTTCACATATCATCTTTGACGGTCTCTGTCTTTTTTATGAAGATGGTTTTCAAGTCGTTCTCTTCTGCTTTATCTTTTATTGGGGTTGTCAGGTCTAGTTGGTTTGAAGTCCCTAGACTCCTGGTGTCATTCTTGTCTTTCAATTGTTAGTTGTTTTCTTGTATTGCCCTCTTCCCATCTCTTCTTACTTTTGGGTGCAAGTGGGAGGTGGAGTCTCTATCTCTCTCTCTATGCTACTCCACTGTAGACTTCAGTGGGTTAGAAGTTCGATGTCTGTAGCTCTGTGTGGTCCAATCGGTCGAGGATGTCTGTCCTCAGGCACAGGCCTGGTGATGCGTGTCAAAGTATGAGCAGGACAAATTCAGGATGGTCCAACAGGGATAGGCGGATCTCTGCAAGGAACCCAGATCTGGCAGCATACGGTGTTGGGGGTAAGAGATCAGACAGATGGTGACTCAGGATGGTCCCTCATGGATAGGCAGGACTAGTTTGCTCAGAACAGCTCCAGAAAGTTCCCTGGAGAGGTGTCAGGATTGTTGGATCCACCCTGTCTTCCAGTGCTCAATTAGATCAGTAGGCCAGTGGGCTAGGTGGGGCACAAGGTAGGGGTAGACCAGTCTCTTCATCGGGCAAAATGGGTTGTGAATTCGACCACCATTCGAGCTCTTGCTAGGTACAAGACATAGTGGGGGCAGGATTTGGGGCCAATCCAACAAGATCCCCAGAAAGGATTGGGGCATTTGAGGGAATCTACCAGAACTAATCCCAGACTAACCTCTAGCAGAATCCCCTTTATAATTATTTCATTGATTATTTGTGAATGTCTTATAATGTGCCCTAATTGAGCTCATTTCAAAGTATTCCCATATTCATCCCCCTCTTGTGTGATTTTCCACACCAAAGAAATATACATGTTCATTTTATGATCTCCATATAGATCCTGGTCCAAATATTAGTGGACAATCTCCCAATGTAAGATCAAACTTTCTTGCCTACATCTTCACAAGAGGCCAGGAGCTGAGGAAAGCATTGCTGTGACCTGAACAAGTCAGTATTAGCTCTGCCCACCCACCACATATAAGACAGTTCTGTGTGACAGCAAGGCATAGAGCAAGCTTTCCCATGAATGCGAGTGCAAGATTATTACCAATGTAGATATATGATACATATGCCTGCTTACCATGTGGTTACCAAAAATGTAGGCCTGCTTTTCTTATGTCTGAACCATATTTAGGAATGCTACTTATGGCTGTATTGTATATCAGTGACCATGGGAACATGACATCCAACACTGATTCCCATGAATGTTATGTTGTGGGTACACATATCCCAGATATAAAATTTTAAAATGGGGAGTTATTAGTCTCATCCAATTTTTCTGGCTGTTCAGGAGCTACTTTTGTCGAAAAAAATTAAAATAAAGAAAAGCACACTAGAAAGGTTCCTGAGTGATTTTGATGCCATTGCACTTTGGTTCACAGTTTTGGGAGACCTCACAGTAGCATGCTGGGACAAGTTAGGCAGGGATCTTCATTTTGCTTGGGAACAAGGGACACTAAAGTCTGAAGTCTGACCTGTTTGGAGTTAGTGCATAGCTGTATTGAAGACCAGAGGTACTGTAAAGAGGAGGTGGAAATAGGGCAAGCTGCGATCGAAATGATACAGGAAAAAAGATCAGAAGAGGTTAAGAGTAAAGGAAAGTCAGGTATGGATGAAACAGATTCTGAGGAAGAATTGCAAGCCCTCACAGAAAAGGTTCAGAAACAATCCCTTAAATAACGTAGAAGTGAAGGAAAGGAGAAATGATGATGTAAGGAGGAGGAAGACCTACCCAGGACAATGCCTTTGGTGCCTCCTTGTTATCAGAGTGAGGAAGGGAGAGCCTGAGGTACAGGGCATTCCTCTTGCCCTGAGGTCTGGAGAGCCATATGAACTGACTTATGTCTGGCCTATGCAGTTTTCCAGGATGCCCAAGGCAATAGACATGTGGAGCCTTTAGAATTTAAGGTCATCAAGGCTTTGGCTGACTCCGTGAGAACATATGAAATTTCAGCTTCTTTTACTGTAGCTTAAGTTGAAGCCCTAAATAGCCATTGCATGAATCCTAGTGATTGGAGTGGGTTAGCTCAAGCATGTCTAATTCCTGGAAATTATCTGGATTGGAAAGCCTTTTTAATTGAGTAGGCCAATGAGCAGTCTGCAGCTAACCTGGTAGCCAGAAATATTACTTGTACAGGGACACTTTGCCAATCAAAAGACAGGATACCCAATACAAGTTTTTTTTTCACATGCTGCTAATTTGTCATGACAGTTGTCTAGACATCCCTTAGGAAATTGGTCTGCTGATTTTGATGATCTGTTGGCACTGCTGTAAAGAGCCATTTTTGCAGTAATTCCAACATGTGTGGATGCAGGACTGACTGCCTGGTTGTCATCATGGTTCGCTATTACCATGGATCAGCTGAAAAGTGGGCGGGAATGGGAATCATGGCTGTCCTCTTTGTGCTTATCTCCTTCCTGGGCCTGTGCTGCCTTTTCAAGATGAAGATTGCTTGCTCAACAGTGGCATGAAGCTATGGTTGTGGGTGAAAGTGAATTGTTGAAATACCTACAGAAATTATGGCTGGAACAGTTAGAATTGCAGCTAAACAGAAGCCACAGGAGATACTAAATACCTGAAAATTAAGATTTGTATCTGTGTATCAGAGTAAAATAATCTGTTTGTATAGTTATCTTTAAGTACTTTTGTTTGATAAACCAAGATTTTTCATGCCAAAACCAGATTTTAAAAATACTTACTAATTAATTCAGGCTTACAGAAAGTTCTGGAGGGAAATCTCCAACCCTAGGAAGTTAACTACATCCAAAAAACATAGATAATAGACAAGAACTCTTTACCAACAGACAAAAGAAAATGGGGGAAATCCAAACATAATACTACCACAACCAGCAAATTAAAAACAAAGAGTTAACAAGCAATGGTGATTAATACCTCTCAATATTAATATTCTTAACTCACCTATAAAACATCTTGTTCTATGTGAGAGAATGTTAAAGTTCTTGGAAAAATCAGGAAGAGCAGGAACACACCCAAACATAATGAAAGCAATATAACATAAACCAGGAGCTACCATCAAACTCAATTGAAAGAAACTCAATGTGATTCCTCTAAAATCAGGAACAAGAAATGAATTTCCACTCTCTCTATATCTCTTAAATAGTGTAGGTGAAGTTCTAGCTAGAACAATAGGAAAAGAAAAGGAGATCAAGTAGATACAATTTGGAAAAGAAGAAGTGAACCTGTCACTATTTGAGGTTAGTATGATAGTTTACATAAGTGACTTCCCCCCTAAAAAAACTATATCAGGAAATTTCTACACCATACAAACACCTTCAGAATGGTAGCAGGATAAAAGATTGACTAAAATTAGCCTTACAATACACAGATGATAAATGGTCTGAGAAAGAAATCAGAGGAACATCACCCTTTACAATAGCCACAAACAACAAAACATATTTTGGGATAGCACTAAGCAAACAAGTGAAAGACCTATAGAGCAACAACTTTGGGTAATTAAATAAATTAAAGAAGATAATGGAAAACATAAAGATATTTACTGCTCTTGAATATGTAGCATCATTGAAAAAAGCATTCTGGAGATTCAATGCAATCACTATCAAAATCGCAGCACAAAACTCCACTGACAGTGAAAGGGCAATACTCAACTGTATATGGAAAAACAAAACCCAGGATAGCAAAAACAACCCTGTACAATAAAGGAACTTCAGTATGATTCATAACCACCCCGACTTCAAGCTCAATTTTAGAGCTATAGTCTTGAATGCAGCTTGGTATTGGCAGAAAAATAGATAGGTAGACCTATGTAATCAAATTGAAAATCCTGATATTTACCCCCACACTTACAAACACCTCAGTTCTGATGAGACAGCTAAAAGTACACAATGAGAAGAGGAGAGCATATTCAACAAATGGTGCAGCCATAACTGGACGGTGGTTTGTAGAATACTGCAAATACACCCATGTCTATTGCCATGCACAGAAAGTTAAGTCCAAATGGACCAAAAACCTCAACATTATTCCAACCACACTGAGCCTCTGAGAAAACAGAGTGGGAGGTACCCTCGAACAAATTAATACAGGAGTTAGCTTCCTGAACTTTACACCAGAAAAACAGACACTGAGATGGTCATTTAATAAATTTGACCTCCTCAAACTTCTGTAAGTCAAAGGACATATTTGACAAGTAAAAATGGGAGCCACAGACTGGGGAAAGATCATCACCATCCTCACTTCGAACAGAGAGCTGATATCCAAAATATAGAAAGAATTCAAGGCACTAGTCACCAAAGTACCAAAGAAACCTATTAAAAATTGGTGTACAGTGCTGAATAGAGAATTGTCAATACAGAAATCTAAAATTGCTGGAAGTCTCATAAGAAACTGTTGAATATCCATAGCCATCAGGGAAATGAAAATCAAAACAACTCTGAGATATCACCTTACTCCTGCCAGAATGGCTAAATTGAGAAACATCAATGACAGCTTATGCTGGAAAGGAAGTGGAGAAAGGGAAATACAGTTCCACTGCTGATGGGAGTGCAAACTTTTACAGCCATTTTTTAGAGCAGTGTGGCTGGTCATCAGGGAAAATGGAATAAGTCTACCACAAGACCTGGCAATAGCAAAAACATGGAAGCAACTAAAATGCCCCGCAATTGAAGAATGGATAAGGAAGATTTGGTACATTTACATAATGGAATACTACACAGCAGAAAAACACAATGGAATCTTGAAATTTGCAGGCAAATGGATGGGACTTGAAGAAACCATATTGAGTGAGGTAACACAGTAACAAAAGTAGGAACGTGGTATTCATTCATCCATATATGGATTTTAGACATAGAACACAGGATCACCAGCCTATAATTCATAGCACATAAGAAATTAGGATACAAGGAGGATTTTATGAGGTTCACATAAAATCTCTCCCAGAAGGGGAAAGAAACAAGCTTTCCTGAGCACATTTGGAATGGGGACAGTGGGTACAGAGGTCATTAGTAGAAAGAGAAGTGGAGAAGGAGAGAACATGTGAGTCATGTAATATTTAGTCTGGTCACCAAATAGAAGAGAGCAAAAAAAAAAAAAAAAAAAAAAGAGATCATAATATAGGGTGCCATTATAAGTTTGATGATTAAAGTGACTCTAGAAAAATATCCAGAGACCTACAAGGATGACCCCAAGTAACAGTCTGAGCAACAGTGGAGGAGTGACCTTAAATGCCCATCCCTGATAATAACGTTGATTACTAACTAGTAAGCCATACTAGAACCATCTCTAGTACCTGATTGAAACAGAAGCAAATACACACAACTAAACACTGACCAGAGCTAGTGGACTCTAGCTGCAGCAAGTGAGGAGTGATGAGATAATGAATCAAGACCAAGCTATAGTAACCCAAGAGACAGCTGACTTGAACAAGGAGGAGTTAATGGGTCCCCAGACTTATAGCTATGAATCCAGCATTGGAACGACTCAGACCCACTAAACATGTGTCTCAGTTAGAAGGTCTGAGCAGGCTAAGGGACCTTCACAGTTAAACGAGGATTTATCCCTGGTGCATGAAAGGACGTTGGGGAGTACATTCCCAATGGAGGAGTACTCCCTTGGCCTAGAGGCCAGAGGGATGGTCTAGATTCTCCTCCCAGTGACTTGAAAATTTTTGAAGATTCCCCCCTTGGAAAGCATCACCCTCCCTATGGAGTGGGTAGGGAATGGGATAGAAAGAGGTATCTGGGTTCTTTGAAATTTATATATATATATATATATATATATATATATATTATATATATGTGTGTGTGTGTGTGTGTGTGTGTGTGTGTGTGTGTGTGTAGTTTATAATTATATAGGCACTATAGACACTCCAATTATAATCAAAACTTATAATCATTTATTGTTTTCTAGATATGCACATATATATTTTAAATGTCTAGGTAATCTTTAAACCTTTAAAAACCTACAGAATATGGCATTTAAATAATTTTTTAGAGGTTCTTGGTGCACAACTGTACGTGTGAACTACAATTTGCTTGAGAGTTAGATGGGCATTGTAGAAACTTGTTATAGATTTTACCTTCAACATGGCGGACAATAATCATTTGGCAAGAAATTGCTCTTGCATGGACTGTTTGACTTTATGCTGTATGAAATGGACATGCAAGACCCACAGGAATGTAACTGCTGAATTCGTCAAAACAACATGGAACAGGCATTCAGAGTTCTTTATGTAATAGACTGCTAGACATTCTACAGAACTCAGAGAAAAGTGACTGAAAAAGTGTCAATACAGGTGGACAGTTTAAAAATTCCTGCTTCACTTACAATTGTACCAACAAACTATGGCCTGTGGGCTGAAGATAGATGCCCAAACATTACAGGATAACTTTGGTGAATGCCAGGCATCTAGATATGCCTGTCAATTATAGATGTTATATGTTAACATTTAGAGATCTTTCATAGATTTGAAGACAGATAGTTATGTTTATTGATTCCTTTCATTATGATAAATAATAAATTAATTATAAAATATTACAATCACAAAGATGAGATAAGACAGAATATTTACTTTAAATTTTGCAAAATTTATTTAATAACAATTATTAATTATAGTTCTTCCTAGGTGTTTTGTTATATATAATTTTACTATATTAATGTTAAAACTTTTCCTTTGTTTTATTCAGGAAGAGGAGATAATGGGGGGTATTCTACACATATGCTTCTTTTACGGATTGATCAATAACACACTGTTTGGTCAATAGCCAGAAAGAAAGCATAGGTAGAAGAACTGCCAAATCATGAGAAGGCTGGGTAAGACAAAAAATAGAGGTGCTATGAAAAGAGATACCATGTAGAAACCAGGAAGATTGGAGGAACCTGACATCTCTTGTAAGTTAAGGCCTTGTATAAATTCATAGGTAAGTATTTATTGCTAAAGAATTACAAAAAAAAAAAAGGTATGAAGTCCGTGCCTTCAGCTAACTATTTTATATTTACTATAGTGTTAGTGTTTTTATTTCGGGCTGACATTTGATAAGAACTTGAAGCAGGACCTGGTGGGACAGAAACATTCCCAGATAATCAAGAGCAAATACAAACAACATTATATCATACATTCAGTGTTAGCTCAGGTAATTGAAGTGATATCAACCCTTTCCTCCTTAAGATGTTTTGATCATGGCCACTCATCAGAGCAATACAAAAGTTAGATGACATCTACACCTTATAGTTGTTGGTGGATACAATATGGGACTTCCTTCAGACAAAAACAACTCGATGATTAACAACCCCTTTACTGAAGTAAGAAACCTTTCAGGGAGCAGACAGGAAATGGGCTGTTCTTTCTGTGTCAAGGTTGAGATATCTATGGCTGTTACTTGAATACAATAATTTAGCCTTCAGGAAGAACTAAAGACCTGGTGAGATGCCATGGATCATGTGTAGAAATATAAAAGAAGTGAAGTCACGTAAGTAGAGCTCACATAGAGTGAATAAAATCTGTCAGTATATGTAACAAAGGGAGAAATCAGTATTTGACTAGTAAAACACAGAGCATACTTTTGTAAAGAACGCTGGGAACTCATGTAGTCCATTTTCTTGCCCTAAGCACATAATTGTAGGTAGGCATTCAGAATACTACCTCAGTCATGCTCATCCTTTCATCAGGATATTTATCCTATTGATTCTGCATCACAGTTTGCCTCTCTAATAGCTGTAAGTCATACTGTGCAACTTTCAAATGCTCATTTCACAATCTTTCATCTTTCTTCAAAGATCTGTGAAATCTGCCTCCATGATTTCTGTTTCCAGCCTACTGGAAAGAGAAAATATAACTACTTGATCTTAACTTAGAACTAAATGTAGCAACAACAGAACAAGAGAAGAAACTATTTAGTCAGCAATACTTTCATATAAAACTAAAGGATGTTAGATTTTGTTGCTGATTTGGAAGACAATGCTTCTAGTTAAAAATAACAAAGTAGGTAGAGATGGCTTAAGACTATGTAAAATAGTGAAGGAAAATCAGTTTCCTTCTTTGTTTATTTCCTCCGTTTTGGAGGTGGATAAGGCTTGAGACAAAGTTTCTATTTGTGTAGCTCTGGCTGTCCTAGAACTCAGAGATCTCCATGCCTCTGTCTCTGGAGTACTGGGATTAAAGGTGTTCACGACCACAGTTCTGCAAGGTTTCTTATCATTAGAACATGAGCATAATTTCTCACAAGAATCAAATTTAATGCTGGTGGGCTGGCAGAAACATACATGCTACAAAGGCCTGTACAGAAAGCAGTGGGTGCCCAAACTAATAACAGAATGTCCACCTCAGCACAGAAAAACTTTTCTGTTCACTCAGCTGAGCTACTGCTAAACAATAACTTTGGTTTATTTGAATACTGATCCTGAGAGAACTCACATTTCTTGCAGGATATCTTGTCCAATCCTCAACTCAATCTCTGATATTTTAGCCAGGCATTCTGTCTCTGCATTTACCAGCCTGCTTCTTTAGTGACAGGCACATCCAGATGGGAAGTCTCTTCCTGTAGTCTCTGGCCCTGTCACTGCCACTCACTAAAGATTAGCTTTAACTATATATCTATTGTTAAATTTGTAAAGAAGACTGGTGATTCAAAAGTTAGGCCAAAAACATGAAGTTTCTAGAGGTGAAGTAACAATTAGTTAACCTTATCTCCTTGCTGACATACTCCAAAGTGAAATGTGCCACTCCAAATCTCTCCAAATTATCCCCTGTACATCTGACAAACTCTTCCAAATGCCCACTGGTACACTATGATAATATTTGTCAACATTTGCTAACTCAGCCTCCTGACTCAAGGTTAATTTTACTTAATTAATGTAAATGCAAACTTCGGGCTTACAGTGTGATTGAATAACCCCAAACAGCAGATAGCCAACTTGTTCATCACCAAGCGAAATGTGAATAATATGTGGTAATTATGTGTATGGAAAATTACACACAAACAATAAGCATTGGTGTATTTCATATAAATATTTAATTAAATGGCAAAATATATATCTAAAAGACAGTTTTTATGTTACACAGATAGGGATCTTTTGTGTAAAAATATGCAGTAGCAACATGTATCATTGTTTTACATGAAATAAAAAAACAAAGGAAAGAGCGAGCACCATACACAACTCAAAGCACTGTCGTGACTGTTGAGAAAATGAGATAAATAAAAGTGTGCTTAACTCTGAATTCAAGGCTCAGAAAAGATTTCAAGGGAAAAATATCTGTATTAGAATAAGATAAATTTAAATGCAGAGATAGATCATGAGAAAACATTGAATGAGGAAATTGGGTCATAAAGGGAAAAGAGGGTCAAGATATACTATTAGTATTTGAACATACAAAGGGTATCTTAATGGGTATTTTTCTAAATTCTTAATTATATATAAAGACTTGAAATGTCTCACAAAGTGCTTCCCAACAGACTCAAGATAAAGACAAGTTGAAACTAATAACTTTTCAGTGCTAATCTTAAGATGTTGCTAAGCTTTCCTTTCAGACAGTGTTTACGGCTGTAAAGAATCAAAAATTTTAGATGATAGTAAGAGAATATTGATGAGTGGGTAAGTTGATTTTTGACATTTCTGTAGAAGGTTTGCTGTTTTGGACATTTTAAATTTCATCTATTACTTGAGATTAAATTAATTTCAAATGATAAGGATATTTGTGATTTTCTTGCATGTAAAAGCTTTTGGATGTTGTGCTCTCTGTAAGTAATTTTAACCTAATTTCACCAATGATGTTCTATAGTTCATCATTAAGCAATTCAGTGTTATATACATAAAACTATGTCTGCTATTCCTGCCACAGATTTGAAGGAACAAAATGATAAGCAGATGCTTCTTTGAGGGAAAAGAAGTTACTTAGAAGTTTGTCAAATTCTGGTTTATGGGCATGTTAACATTACCAAAAATTATTTTTTAATATTATCATCGCAAGAAAAAGTAAACTAGAAACAGGACAGTTTTGCAAGCTAAAAAGACAAATGCAGTTTTAAAAAAGAAATAAAATGAAGAAAAGAAGAAACTAAGAACAGAAGGGAGAGAGACATGAGACATGAGACATGACATAGAGACATGAGCAAAACAAAAACAAAAACAAAACAAAAGAAGATTACACTGACACTATGGCAATACACCAATTGATTCCTGAGTTTACTTTTGCTACTGTTTGACTTGGGTCTCATATACTCAAAAATAAATAACAGTATTCCAACTTTCATCCAAAGATGACCATTCAAGCATGCATTCTCAGAATTCTGGCAGATGAGAATTGGCATCCCACCTGGACTGCAGCGTGAGTTTTAGGACAGATATGGCTATACAGAGAAACACTGAAAAAAAAGAAGAAAAAAGACAAAAAGACATATAGACTTGCAATCAGCAACCAGCATTCTTCTGATCCTACTTACCGAAGGCTTCCAAGAAAAGCCAAGAAATGGCTTTATTATGAGTCAGTGCTGTTGACAAACCACAGATTATGCACAGTCGAGTGCAAAAGCCATTGCTTAGGAAACTCTAGAAGAATAACTCAGTTCCTGGCCAAATATGACTGATATAAATAAATAAGATATGTAAATTGATGACAGATAATTAGATACATAGGTAGATAGGTAGATAGGTAGATAGATGCATAGATAGATAGCTAGATAGATAGATAGATAGATAGATAGATAGATAGATAGATGATAAATGAGAAAGGTGAATTTGGCCAGCATGTGGTGGTAGGACTCACAAGTAGAGGTTGTTAATTCTCTTAGTTGGAAGTAAGTTTGGTCTGAAGAGTTAGTTCCAGCAAAGCCAGGATGACACAAATAGACCATATCTTGACAAAAATTAAATAAGTAATATTTAACACATATACAATTAACTTTAAGTTAATCAATTGACACCAGATCTTGTTTCTGAGGGAATGGGTAAGCCCTGGGTTTCAGGCCGCACCATGCCATTTAGGTTATTTACTTTATATTTGCAAAAGTGTTTTTTGATGTGTAGAATTTACTGTGATAGAAGTGTTTCTGTATGCCATAACTAATGTGAACTCAGAGAATCAGAGCCTGCTTCTCCAGTGTTGAGAATAAAGTTTTGAAGCTCTGTACGAGGCTTCCTTCTATTGCTTTAACCACAGGAATATTTCCTGTAGGACCTGAGCCATGAACCCACATACACACAGAGATGGGGCACATAGATGAGGAAGAAGAAAAAGGGAAATTTATGGGATTACAGCTCATTTTTTTTGAATTCCAGGGCTATGAGTAGAGACCATGTCTGCATTATATAAGACAAGGTAATTGTGATTATTAGTATTCAGGCCACTTGTTGTCATTCTGACAAGAAGCCATCAGTTGTTTCCACTAAGAGCATCACCTGTGCATATTCACTATGTTCCCTTTTAAAATATTACTCTCTCTCTCTCTCTCTCTGTCTCTCTGTCTCTCTGGCTCTCTTTCTCTCTCTGGTTTTTCAAGACACAGTTGCTTTGTAACATTAGAGCCTGTCTCGATTCTGGAGTCACTATATAGATCAGGTTGGCCGTGAACCCTCAGAGATGCGCCTTCTGAGTACTAACAGAATTAAAGAAATTCTTGTACCACTACTGTTCAGCTCACTTTTTTTGTTAATGTTCTCTTTTGTTTGCTTTCTGAACCAAGGAAATCCATCACCCACTGAGTTCTTTTTAATGTCTTTTTTTTTTTTTTTTTTTTGTCTCTGTGCTTACTGGCCCCTAGATGACAGGAACTCAAACCTAGAGTTCACTTATGTAAAAGGGAAGTCACAAGTACTTGTTTTAGAATGTAACATGTGGAATAATATATATTTAGTGTGGATCTATAGACAGATAAACAAGTTAAAATGGAGACCTTATTGTAGAGCAACTGATACACATTTAATTGTTTTTGCTTGGTGGGTCCTTCCTACTCACTCACTTCTACTTAAGATAAAAATTACTTAAGCTGACACCCAGAAGCATCCAATTTTAAGATCAATCCCAGGAAAAGGAAAAAGGAGGGGGAGGGAAGAGGGAAAAGAGAGATTCTCAATTATAATACCACACTTCAATATGAGCTTCTCAAAAATGAGAAATAAATCCCCCTTATTTTCCATATTTCATTTTTTGTCTTATCTATGCAAATATACAGATCTTGCTAAAAATACAGGATGGGAACAAAGTCCAAGGAGACTGAGACACATTGAAATATCTGTCCCTTACACAAGAAAAACAAGATTTTCAAAACAAATATAAGTCTAAATGAGCAAAGAGATGACACAAATAGAACCTCTCTGTCACAAGCCAAAACAAACAAACAAAAAACAAATACAAAAAGAAACCTAGTCCCTAGATGGCAGGGCCTCATACCTACAGTACAGTATAAGTAAAAAGAAAACCACCAGACCCAATACTACTGAAATAAATAAGTACATTAAAGTAGACAGTTTAAGTCAGTTTCTGTCTAAACGAGGAATACATCCACAACAATTACAACAAACATAAGTAAATATGAATAAAAACATGCAACACAAAACAATTATAAAGATCAGAAGATTGGACAAGATCTCATTTCAACTGACTGTGATCCACCACGTGGTTGCTGGGAAATGTTTATTTACTAATTTTTGGTTTTCTAGTCATAGCTTCACTGTGTAGGTTTGACTATCATGGAACTCACTTAGATGCCCAGACTAGCCTAAACACACAGAAGCTCACATGCCTTTTCCTTCTGGAGAGCTGGGATTAAAGGCAATGTGCTATCACAGACCAGCAATTTGTTTTACATAATAGTAAAATATCAACCACTTTGGTTTCCAAAATAGCATACGTATAACATATTTTTTAGCATACCACCAGCCACTCAAATGGAAGCCAGTCTTCACCGAGGAAAGCAGTTTGGGTGGGAGGATCTGAAATTTTGCATAACAAGTAAGTGGTCCAGGGCGGTGAGTGTACCAATTAATTCCTCTTAATTGTGTTATGTGATAAAATGAACAGAAAACAACTTAGGAAAGAAAGGGTTAACATGGCTACCTGTCCACTTCACAAAAACTCAATGAGGGACTCAAGGCTGGAGCAACTGAGGGCTTCTGCTTACCTAGCTTTCTTTAAGGTCTGGGACACCTGTCTAGGGATGATGCCACCTAATGGAATGGCCTTCCTGTATCAGTAGTCAATAAAATTACCCCTAGGCCAATATAATCCAACCTTTCTTCTCAGGTGATTGACTCAATGATGTGTAGAATCAGCAAAGCAGAGACAATGAACAAACTCTAGAGGCCAAAATACAAAACTATAACAAACAAACAAAAAAAAAAACACATAAAATAAACACACACACAAACAAAAAAAAAACTAGCAACAATTATAACAAGTGCTAGAGGTCCTATGAAGGAATTGTTTAATGAAACCTCTCTCTATGCTTTCTAAAATCTATCCAGAATCATTTGATTTATTTTAGTTATCAATTCAAGGCCATCCTCTGCTCAGGGAGATGGATTGGCAGTCAGTTCACCATTTTAAATGCCATATTCTATAGATCTTTTGAAGTATCCTATTCATCTCAAATACCCTTCTGTGTATCTTGAAACTTTAAATAACTGAACTCTAAGTTTTGACTACCATAGGTATCTATCTATACTCTACTAACTTACACATTTCTAAGTGAGCTATATAAACGCAATACCTAAACAAGAGGAGAGATATACATATCACAAACTTGACCTTAAATTTTATCAATAAATTAAAATCCATTCTAAATCTGTCTGAGGTCCCTTAGATGGTTCAGTCCTTTAGCTGAGTCCCATATTCAGGGGGTCTGAGCTAGTTCCTTGCTGGATTCCCAGCTATCAGTCTGGAGTCCTATTAGCAACTTTTTGTTCAGGTCAGCAGTTTCTATGAGTTTCTTCAACCTGGTTTTGCCCCCTCTCTCTGTATCTGGGTTTGGATATGGGTGTTTGTTTCTGTTTCCAACAGGTACTAGATGAGGCCTCCATATATTAGATAAGTTAGTTGTTGATCACACTATAAGGTAAGGGCATTTATGGTAGCTTTTCCAGAGTTGCTCAAATTGTTAGCTGGAGTCAGTCTTGTAGGTCTCTATACTTTTCTTTAGGTTCAATTTTATCTTCAAACCAATAATGACTCCCTTTTTATATTCTCTCTCTCTCTCTGTGTCTGTCTCTCTCTCTCTCTCTCTCTCACATACATATATATATATATATATATATATATATATATATATATATCTTTTCACGTTAACCCTGACTCAATCTGTCTAGTCACACATGTTTTTCTCTCCTGCCTTTCTCTTTCTCCTAGTTTTCTCTGCATTCACTGCCCAATCACTTCCCTGTGCTCTGGAGGCACTTGTCCCTTCTCCCTTATGTGAGGAATCTGAGATGAATCTCCTACAACACACTTTGCATCCTAATTCTTCTGGGTGTGAATTATAGGCTGCTGATCATTTGATCTAGGTCTAAAAACCATATATGAGTGAGTACATACCATGTTCTTCTTTTTGTGACTGGGTTACCTCATTCAGGATAGGTTCTTCTTTTTCTGCGAATATCAAGATTGCATTCCTTTTTTTTACTGCAGAGTAGTATTCCATTGTGTAGATGTGCCAAATCTTCTTTATCCATTCTTCATTAGAGGGGCATCTAGGTTGCTTACAGTTTCTTGCTATTACACATAATGCAGCTATGATCATAGTTGAGCACATGTCTTTGATGCATGGATGTGGATCATTTGGACATATACCTAAGAGCACAATTGCTGGGACCTGTGGTAAACTAATTCCCTTATTCCGGAGGAATCACCATCCTGATCTTCAAAATGGCTGTATGATTTTGTGCTCCTAATAGCAATCATGATTCCCTAAAACTACCTAAGAAGAATTTTCATATACATATTTTTTTCTTGAGGCAATGACTCTTTATCTTAGAACTTAAATATATATGCAAGGCTGACCTCAAACTCAGAGATCTAGCTGCCTCTACCTCTTAGGTGCTGGGACTGAACTTTACACCACCAATCTCTCTCTCCTTCTCTCTCTCTCTCTCTCTCTCTCTCTCTCTCTCTCTCTCTCTCTCTCTCTCTCTCTCTCTGTCTCTGTGTGTGTGTGTGTGTGTATCTACTACATTTGGATATAAATCATGATGTATAATTAACATAAATTTTTTAGTTTAAATCCACCCATTGTAGAGTGCATAAAACACACTGCCACAGGCAATAGCCATGTAAAGGCCAGATATGTGGAATGCATGGTCATTTGCAGAGTGTGCACTACCAGTCAGAGCTCAGGCGATTCTTGGAGAGGATCATTTCCAGGAGATTTGGTGCCCTCTCCTGGCATCAGTGGTCACTGCATGCATACAATGCACATACATACATGGAATCTGAAGTACACTGCCATAAAATAAGCCACAACACACAGTGTATATTTAAAGATGTAAAGAAGCAGTTTCAAGTATATGCACTGTGTAAATAATGAAATCAGAAGAAGGCCATGAAAGAAACTGCATAATTGATGTGAACAAGAGTGGTCAAATAAGAAAAGAAACATGGACTTTTGGTAGGTTTCAAGTCATTCTCCACTGAATTACAAAGGAAACCAAGATAATTTGTTTATAGCTACACAATGAAAAGGCACCAAGAGAATTGCATAAACACAGGTAGATATATGCTTCCACATGTTCCTTTTTTTCAGTCACCCTAACTTCATTCTGGTAGGCATCTACAACTCTTATTGTTTTTATGGATGTTTTATTATTTTTACAGTTTTCATAAACAAATTGCCACCACAACCCAAAGGTCATCTCACAAATTGACAAATTTTTCATGTGATGGACTATGCAAAAGCTTAATTCTAGACTATAGGAAATGATGGTTTTGTCTGAATGCGAACAATTTCACGTCTCACACTCAACAGCATATCAGCAAATGCCAGTATGCCCGCTGCTCTTTGGCACTTTCTGTATACAGGAAAGTAGAACTCTAACCATCGAGTAGCACGTTCAGTAAGCCCTGCAGTATGAGCACTTGAGCCACATGAGTGGGTATGGATGGGATCATGCATTCACTTTACAGATGCGGGAAATGAAGCATACAATTCCAATGCTGGTGCAGAGTATAGAATAGATTCTCCATTTTCTGAGCAACTCTACATCCTTCACTACAAGGAGGAATGGCTTTAAGCTAAATCCCCCAATTTATTTTCAAATTCTTTCTGAGGAGAATAGAAAACTCTTGTGTATGGTATGTGTGTATATATGAGTGGGTACATGTGTGAGTCTCTTAGTATTTGGTGTCAGGTGCTTGCAATGAAATGCAAACCATCATAATTGGTAGCAAAGTGCTTACTGAAGAGACAAAGCTCAGGGTATACATTCTCAATTTATATTTTATTATTTTTTCTCATTTCACATATTTATACCACTTTTCTTACCCTCCCTAACATGTGCTGCAAACCCATCCCATCCCATCCAACCTCCCACGTCACAGGGTGGGTGATGCCTTATAGGAGGGTTCATTAAAACCTGAGAAGTCATTTGGAGTAGTTACTAAGTCCTCCCTCATGCCGCTAGATTAAAGTGGTATCCCTCAATGGGGAATGTGCACCCAATGTCCTTTAGTGCACCAGGAATACATTTTAGATACACTGTCAGTGGCCACTTAGAATGCCCAGTCCTTCTGAGACCCATGTTCAGTGGGTCTCAGTGTGACTAATGGTAGTTTATCAGGTATAAGTCTGGGGTTTCATTAGCTCACATTTGTTCAGGTCATCTGACTCTGTGGGTTTATGTAGCCTCATCTAGGCCTCTCTATCTGCATGTGGATTATATTTGGATACAGGCTTAGCTGTGAGTGTCTGCTTCTTTTTCCATCAACTAGTAGATGAGGGTTTTTTGATGGATGGATAAGTTAGTCATCAATCTCATTATCAAGGGGAGGGCATTTATGTTAACTTCTCTATTGTTACTCAAATAATTAGTTGAGGTCAGTCTTATAGGTCTCAGGGAATTCCTCTAGAGTCAGTTTTCTATTCAAACCTATAATGGCTTCCTATTTTATGATGTATCTCTTTCTCTCTCTCTCTGTCTCTCTCTCTGTCTCTCTCCCTCTGTGTCTCTCCATCTGTCTAACTCTGTCTTTTCTCATTTATTCCTTCCCTGACTCAATCTTTCTCTCCTCCCTTTCTCTTTCTCCTAACTCCTTCTCTACTCACTGTCCACCACTCCCAATAAGCTCAGGAGATCTTGTTTCTTTCCCCTCCTATGAGGGACCTTGTATAAATCTCTTAGTTTCCTCATTGTATCCTAGTTCCTTCGTGGTGTGAATTATAGGCTAGTGATCCTGTGCTCTATGTTTCAACTCCATATAGGAGTGAGAACATGCCATGTTCCTCTTGTTGTGACTATTTTACCTTACACAGGATGGTTTTTTTTCAAGTTCCATCTTTTTTGCATGAAAATTTCAAGATTCCATTGTTTTGTTTTGTTTTTTCTTTTATCCCCAAGAATAATATTCTGTTTTGAAAATATGCCACATATACGTTATCAATTGTTCAAGTGAGAGGCATCTAGGTTGCTTTCAGACTTACTATTACAAAAAAGCTGCTATTAACATAGTTGAACAGATGTCTTTGTTGCATGGATGTGGATAATTTGGGTATAAGCCTCAGAGTGGGATTCCAGGTACTGTTGTAGAGTGATTCACATTTTCTTGTGTCACCACCATACAGATCTGAACAATGGCTCTACACTTATGCACAGCATAAGTTTTCATTGGTGTTTGTAATTTTAGCCATTCTGGGAGGAATAAGATGGTATCTCAGAGTTGTTTTGATTTGCATTTCTCTGATAGCTAAGGAAGTTGAGAACTTTGTTATTAGTCTTTCAGCCTTTATTTTTTCCTCTACTGAGAATTCTCTCCAGTTCTGTACCTTTTATTCTTTTAAAAAAGTGTTATTAGGTGATTTGTTGACAATTTTTATGAGTTCTTTGTATATTTTGGAGATCAGCCTTTGTCAGATGGAGGATTGGTGAAGAATCTTTTCCACTCTGAGGGCTGCAATTTGGTCTTGTCCACTGTGCCCACTGTCTTAAAGCAGCTTTCCAGTTTGAGGAAGTCCCATTTATTAATTGTGGATCTCAGTGTCTGTGTAACTGGTGTAATGTTCATGAAGTTGACTCCTTTCCTAATTTGTTCAAGTGTATTTCCCATCGTCCCTTCTAAGGAGTTCAGTGTAGCTGGATTAATGTTGAGGTCTTTGATCTATTTGCAGTAGAGTTTTGTGCATGGCAATAAACATGAGTCTATCTATAGTCTTCTACAAACCATCATCCAATTGTGCCAGCACCATTTTTTGTAGATAATTTCCTACTCACATTTTATAATTTTAGCTAGTTGTCAAAAATCAGGTGTTTGATAGTGTGTAGGTTAATATCGGGATTTTCAGTTTTATTCCATTGGTGTCCCTGTCTAATTTGGTGCCCATAACAAGCTGTTTTCAGGACTATACCTCTATAGTAGAGCTTGAAGTCAGTGTTGGTAATGTGCTCTGAATTTCCTTTATTTTGTATGGTAGTTTTGGCAATTCCGGGTCTTTTGTTTTTCCACTATTATCCTTCCAAGGTCATTTAGGAATTGTTCTGTGATCTTTAAGGGGATTGCACTGACTCTATAGATTGTTTTAGGCAAGATTGTCATTTTTACTATGTTTATCCTCCCTATGCAAGAGCATGGGAGATTTTTTAATTTTCTGGTACCTTCTTTAATTTCTTTCTTTAAAGGCACAGATTTCCTGTTATTTAGCTCTTTCCCTTGTTTGGTAAGTGTTACCCAAAGCTATTTTATGTTATTTGTGACTATTTTTAAAGCGTGATGATCTTCTGATTTTTTCTCAGACCCTTTGTCTTCTGTACACAATTGAGTTACATATTTTTGGGGGGTCAATCTTGTATCTTGCTAATTTGATTAAGGTTTTTTCTGCTGTAGGTGTTCCCAGGTAGAGTTTTTTAAGTAGCTTATGTAACCTCTCATATCATCTGCCCATAGTGACTGTTTGACTACTTCCTTTCCCTCTTGTATCTTCTTGACTCCAGTTTGTTGTCCATGATTTAAGTTTAGATTGAATATATAAGGAGAGAGTGGCAACCCTTGTTTTCTTCCTGATTTTATGAAAATAGCTTTAGGAATCTCTTATCAGTATGATTCTTGGGAATGGTTTTCTATATATTGCATTATTATATTTAGGGAAGTTCCTATTATCCCTGGTCTCTTCAGACATGTATCATGAAAGGGTGTTGAATTTTGTCAAAGACTTTTTCAGCATCTAGTTAAATGATCATGTAGATTTCTTTTTAATTTGTTTCTATGGTGGATGCCATTTACATATTTTCATATGTTGAACCTTCCCTTCAACACAAGGATGAAGCCTACTTGGTTTTGTTGGATAATTCCTTTGGTGTATTCTTGTATTTGATCTGCCAGTATCTATATGAACCCCCCTAACGAAATAGAAGCAGTCATCAAAAGCCTCCTAAAAAAAGGCCCAGGGCCAGTTGGCTTCAGAGCAGAATTCTACAAGAAATTCAAACAAGAGCTAATTCTAATACTCTTCAAATTGTTCCACACAATAAAAAGAGAAGGTTCATTATCAAATACTTTGATTAATGTTAGTGAGAATAAAATTAAATTGCAAAATCAGTAATGCTCCTTTGTATAAATGACAAAGGAGTTAGATAGAAATCAAGGAATTAATGTCTTTCATAAATTTAAGTATTCAGGCATTATTCTGGCCTACCCCTGTCACTTGGCACAATGCACTCAGGTAGTTCTTGGGTCAGGCCAAGGTTCATTTAGTTCTATTCTAAAGGAAAGTGTAAATGACACCTTTACATATCAGGCCACTAACCACTTACACTCTTTTTGTTCTCCCTCTCTCCTGCTTTAGGTTGGCCATCAGGTACCCCACTCTTTTTCTCTTCCTCTCTCTCTCTATCCTCCCCTCTCTCCTCTTCTGTTCCCAGTGCCTAAATATCTCTTCCATTTTCCTTCATTTCACCTTCTAAACAAACTCCTCATTTAATTTCTATCTTCCTGGCATGTTATTTCCTCCACTTCTTGCACTTGTCACCCTCACCTACTATGTACTTGCTCATATATGGCCTTTAGACTTAGAGCAAAGGATCACCAGTTTATCATTCACACTGCCAGAAAAGTTGAGATGGGACAAGTTCTCCAGAGTACATGTAGAATTCAGGGGTAGGTGCAGTGAGTGGAGAGGGATCTATCAAAAAGAGAAAAGCACATGGGACTAGGATGAAACAATTTCAATACTCAAGGTAGAGACTAATGATATTGTAAAAATGATCATCCCATCAAAGGTAATGTATTGATTCAGTGCAAACTTCATGCAAATTATAATACAACTATTCAAAAAATTTGAAAGGAATGTCTTCAGCGTAATATGGAAACAATAAAAATTCATGATACCTTAATTGATCTTGAAGATTAAAAGAACTATTAGAGGTATTACATCCCCAAACTTGTATTAAAGCTGTTTATTAAAAAATCATCTTTTGTTCCATTATGATGATGCTAAAAACCATAGCCATTGGTTTTAAACACTGAATGAGTCCACTCACCTTATCTTTGCTCCATAGTGAAGAAAAACACATTGGACAAAAATACAACATCAAACAATATGCATCTCTATGGTATATCCAACTGAATGTTGACAAGGATAGTAATGTTCCCCCAAAGAGTTTTTAACATGTGCCGTCAATTTGAAATCCAATAACAACTGATGAAACTGACTTCACATGTGCTTCCCTCCAGAGCTTCTGTGTGTTAACTCAACAAAAGTCAGTATCTTTGCAACTCTTCCTGGAAGAAAAGAAAATGGTGAATTTCATGGTCAGCTTTTTAGGATTAATGTAAAGTTCAGTTCAGATTTCATTTCCCCATATCTACATTACCTAGTTTAAGTAGAACAGACTGAGGAGCCCAAGTTCTCACTGAAATCCCTGAGTGCTGAGCTGACCAGTGGAACTCTCCAAGGGAGACACTCAGCCCCTAAATCTCTACCCTTTTCAGGAGTATTTATGTAACCCACCCAAGAGTGAATACTCTGATTTCTGTGAATCTCAAGACGCTGAATGTTTTTCTAGCAGGTGAATATGTTTGGTGAAATGTTAAAGGCAAATCCACAAGACAGATTCCAGGAGTTACAAGCACACATTATTTTCCCAGAGAAAGAATCTCAGGAGAGATGCCTGGATCTGAAGAAAGTGTGACTTTGCTTAGCTCTATGCTCAATTTCTTCTATAACCTTTATGAAACTATATTACCCATCTTTTCTTCTCTGCTTATAAATTTAACATGGGATAAATGTAGAGAGAACATATAAAACATTGTAAATTGATACATACTGAAATACACATTATTTTTTAATATATTTTGCATCCACCGTACCCTTACTCTGTCCTTTAACCTTTTATGGAAGGAATACAGGAAAAAGGAAAATAAACCAGTCTCTATATCAGCAGAATGATGTGTACATGAAAAAAATATTTAAGATTAATTCCAATTTGAACAAGTTCTGAAGTGAAGATTAAAAGTGTGTTGTTGGAAATATTTATGAAATTTAGCATAAGAAATAAAATTAGTAAAATCCATTGGGCTTCATAAGTGATTCTGATTCAGAACCATGTTCTTATTACTATTGATATATCATATATCTTTTGAAATACAAATGAAACCCTCCATTTTTCAGTACTGTATTGGCTGTCAAGAATCCTTTTTTATGTTGCATATGTGTTAGAACAGTGTTTTTTTTCTGAATACCATGGTAGTGTATTGTGAATTTTGAAATGGAATTTACTCGCTTCAGATTTCTAAAGAGCTTTTGGTGAATGTCTTTTTTCTCAACAATATTTCTACCAATACACAAGCTTGTATTTACTTTTGTAGTAACTTTCTAACATTCTTTCTCTGGTGAATCAAAGTTTTTATTTTAGGTGATCTTTATTTTCTTGGTTAGGTTTCAGTAATAAATCATTGATTTTCCTCCTGTCAATTAAAATGGGAGTGTGTTGACAATTTCTTTATTTTATGATTCTTGTTAGTTCATAGAGAAGCTGATTTTGGCAAGTTTGTTTTTTTGTATCATGCCACAGTGTCTCATGTATTTTTCTAGTAGGTAGTTTTGGGTATAAAATAAAATTTCATATCAAATTCAAGGATAAAACTATGACATCATTCTTAAATAATACTAACCATTAAATTCCTTTCTCTTGCCTTTTTCTTCAACTAGTAATTGAATCACAATTTTGTGTTGGTAGGAAGATATTAGGTATCTCTGTCTCATTCCTTCTTTCAGTGGGATCATGAACAATCTTTTGTAATGGAAAAATTTTGATCTATATACCTCATATATAGCTTTATTTGCATTGTGGCATTTTAATTATAGGTGCATGTTCTTTATCACTCTCCCATTCAGGCATAATTATTCTCATTTTTAATTAATAATTTTAAATTGTTATAAATTAATATAATTTTAAAAATAGTCCTCTGCTTCTTTTGGTTTCCCCATCATGGTCTTGACCTCTTTACCCATCAGTACTCTCTCTCTACAGCTGGACTCTAGGAGTTCAGCTGAGTGTTTATCTGTGGATCTCTGCTTCTGCTTCCAATAGATACTGGGTAAATACTCTGGGATGATATTTAATTTAATTATCATTCTCATTATAGAAAAAGGGCATTTAAAGTAGCATCTCCAATATTACTTTGATAATTATGGGGTCATCATTGATGATCCCTGGACATTTTCCCGTGCCATAATTATCTTTAATTCTAGGTTGTCTCCCTCTATTATGGTATCATTTCCCAGTAATTAATGAACCAGAAAAAGAGATCCACAAAGATATAACTGGCATAGCTCTAAGAATCCAGTCAAAGCAGGGATTAGGAAATATTTCTGCTAGACAGGTGTAGACCTTGATGGAGGAATTTACAAAGACACTTGAACCAAGCTCATGGAAACTTGTACAGATATTCTGCAAAATACATGAAAACATGTTTGTTCCAATATAAATCAACTGTGACGTATATTTGAGCAAGTCATATTCATCTGGCTTATCAACCTTTGACTTCTAGAATTTGAAATGGATTGATTCAGATTGTTCTGTGTTTCGAACTTTTTGTCGATGAATCAATTGTTATTGTTTTGGAGTTTATATGTGATGTGTGAGTTTTCTTTCTTTTTTTTTTTTTTTTTTTTTTTTTTGGTTGTTTTTGTTTTTGTTTGGTTTTGTTCTATATTGTCCTTGCTACTTTCAGTTCAATTTCCTTGTTTTCTCTAGAAGTAGTTTTAAATTGGATAAGCCATGTTGACTTTCTGTTTTACTTTTTTTTTCTTTCATACAATATATTCCAAGCAAAGCTTTCCATTGCATCCCTTCTCCTAATCTCCTTTCATCTGTTTTGGTTCAGATTCAATGCTTTTCTGCTTTTCTCATAAATGAGCAGTCTTTCCTGTGACACCAACCAATTAGACTAAGGTTTTAGCCTCATAGTAAGGTGCTACAAGGAAACACAGCAGGAAAAACAAAGTCACACATGAGGGCACATAGTCAGAGACACCACCTAGCCTATTGTTACTACAACAGAAAGCCCGAGCCATCCTTATACAGCTTGTAAGCATAGGTCTGGTTTAGACTCATGCTTGCTCTCTGATTACCACTTAAGACTCTGTCAGATGCTATGAGATCACCTTCATTAAATTTGTGGGCTCTGTTCTGCTTTTCCCCCACCTACCCATCTGGCTCCTACAATCCTTCCACTGCTATCCCAGGTGACACATTTCAATGCTTGCTCTTTGGCCTTGGGCAACTACGCCTTCCTCCATCATGTGTGGTAAGATGCCTCTGATGACACTTCAGCTAGAAACTTATTCTGGGTGTATAGCCCAATAATATTAAGTTTCATTGAATTTACTCTCTGTGTGTATGTATTGGCTTTGTTTCTAATCTAGGCCTTTGAGTGACCCATGTTCCAGATTTCAGTCATGTTTGAGCAAGTGTTATTCATGGGCACCATTTTGTGGTGTGGCACTTAGGTGAGACCAGCCACTCTTTGGACATTACAGCATGCTTTGAACAAATAGGCTCCAATGCACATTGCAGAGAGAGAAGTTGGTAAGTCCCAGATTATGGAGCTGTTTTCCTGGATCAGTTCTAGAACTGTTGTCTCATCCAGAAGATGAGTGGTTCAAGCTTTATGTTACCCATAATTAAGAGTCCTTGCTAACAGCATCCTCATAGATTCCTGGATGTTTCTACTGCACTGCATTGCACTGCACTACACTGCACTGCCCAGCACTGTGATTCCAATTTGCGAATTAAATGTCCATCTATATCAGTATTGTCTCCATATAACAATATTGTTATTTGTGTCCCTCTCTCAGAAGTTCCCACATGTTTGTATTCAACTATAAAATATATTCTGTGATAATTAATCCATCTTTAACAGGAAATAGAATGTTTAGATTAATACATAAAAATGGAATATAAATACATGCAATTACATTGACAAAAAACTATATGGGAATATACAAGCACTTTATTCTTAAGCAAAACAAATAATCTCACATGTTATACATTGAAATTTCTGTTGTATACATAAATTTCAACACTATTTAATAAGAGAACTTTTAGACTGTGCTTAAGTACACAAAGTCTTCTGTTTGAGACCAGCAATCATAACAAGCTCATGCATGTGAGACCATTAATAATGAATAAAGAAACTTGAATTTTCTAGATTGTATCTTTTAATTCTGCAACCTCATTTACATACCAGGAAGATATAATAACTGAAAACCTTATATCCTTGAAAGATAAAAAGAAGAAATAAATAGGTGAACGTTAAATTTTCCTTCTGAACAGCAAAGGGAATTTGAGTCCATACTATGTGGTTATAACAATAAGGGATTGACATGAAACTGATTGCAACATGATGTCTCTTATTTGTATAGTGTATTTTGCACAATTAGGCTTATGGAGAAATAGTAAGCTAGGAGTACTTACATGTAGGTGAATTTCCCAAAATAATTAAAAAGTGATGGCGAAAGATTCCAATGTGTGTAGTGGAAGTGTTTTCATCAACAACCACATAATTTAAATTCTTAGCAGGCATATCATACTTATGCTTGAAGAGAAAGAACTTTTGAGCCAGCATTTGTCCCCCATCACCAGGCCTAGCCTAGAGGTGAGTCTGGGTCTAATTCTGCTGGGTAAATTCTCCCCTATCCCCTTCCGCAGGAAATCTCTGGGAGGGTCCTGGATTTTGATGCCCCTGTGTCCTGTCCCCCACCAGAGTGCTCTTGGATCTCTGATACACCCACACTTTACCCCACCAAGGACATGGCCTCCCCCTACTCTCTGTCCTACCCCACCCACTGTCCCACATCTCTGGATGAGCCCTGAGACAGAGGGTGGAGCCAACAATCCAGAAACCTTCAGGAAAATTCCTGGAGCAGATGTGAGCAAAATAGACTTGCTGATCCAGGTGGGACCACCATATAATTTCCACCTGCCTGTTTGCTGACCCACTATGGCGGTCTTCTATTGGAGTTCTTGTCCCCACCCAGAGATCTACCTATCTCTGCAGGGCTACTCTGTGTTCCTGCAGGCTGGATCCTTGACACCCATTGCAGGCTCCTCTGCTAAAGAGGGCTCATTCAGCTGGAAAGTGCAGATCCCAGCTAGACCCAAATGTCCCTGACGAAACATGCTGTGGGCTGGCCTCAGCCAAATAGGCCTCAGCTACCCTCTGCTGGAGCCTGATCTTTGCTCTCCATCATCGGGTCACTGCCTATGGGGAGAGACCTACTACAGAGCTTGGTTCACCAAGAGCCACAGTCATGGAACCTCTGACCTACCTAAGCCCACAGAGAGAGGGAGAGACCTCACCAACACCTACTAGAAGAAGCTATTGGAAGACAGCAATACAAGAAAACACCTAACATCAGAAAGACAAGCATAACACCATCAGAATCTATGGAATCTACACCAACCAGACCAAAACAAAAGAAAGCAAATGAATCAGAAGAGAACAACATAAAAATTATCAACATAAAAATGATAGAGGCCCTCAAAGAAGATGTGAGAAAATCCCTTAAAGAAATGGAAGAAAAATCAAACTAAAAATTGGAAGAAATGAATAAATTTATTAAAGAAAGTACAGAAAGCCAATAAAAAAATCTACTAAACAGATGAAAGAAATAGTTGAATTCTTGAAAACAGAAATGGAGAAAATAAAGGAAACAGAAACCAAAGGAATGCTGGAAACAGAAAAACTGGGCAAATGATTGGGAACTACAGACGAAAGCATAAGCAACAGAATTCAAGAGATGGAAGAGAGAATCTCAGGTGTGAATTCAAAACTAGAGGAAACAGACTCATCGACCAAAGAAAATTGTAAATCTAAAAAATCCTTAACACAGACGATCCAGGGATTATGGGACACTGTGAAAAGGTCAAACCTAAAAATAATAGGCATAGAGGAAGGTGAGGAAGCCCAGCTCAAAGGGACCGAAAACATATTCAACAAAATCATTGAAGAAAATTATCCCAATCTGAAGAAGGACATGCCCATGAAAGTTCGAGAAGCATACTGAACACCAAATAGACTGGACCAAAGAACAATATCCCTCAACATGTAATAATTATAACACCTATCATACAGAATAAAGAAAGACTATTAATAGCAGTGAAAGATGAAAGACAGGTAACATATAAAGGCAGACCTATCAAATTTATACCTGACATACCCATGGAAACCCTCAAAGCCAGAATGTCTTGGATAGATGTTCTACAATTACTAAGAGTCCACGGTTGCCAGCCTAGGCTACTATACCCAGCAAAACTCTCAATCGCTATAAATGGAGAACAAAGATGGTTAATGACAAAGCCAGATTTTCACAATATATATCTACAAATCCAGCCCTACACAAAGTTATGGAAGAAAAACTCCATCCCAATGAAGTTACATATGTCCACAAAGATGTAGACAACAGGTAATTCCACTTCAACAGAAACCAAGGATAAAACAGAACAAATATATTCACAATACCACTGCATACAACAAATCTAAAATAAACAATTATTAAAAATAATTTGTCCTTACTCTCCCTCAGAATTAATGGTCTTAACTCACCTATAAAAGACACAGGCTTTCAGAATGGATACAAATTTATAATCCAACTTTCTAAGGTATACAAGAAACACAACTAAGTTCAATGATAGACATTACCTGAGGTTAAAGATCTAGGAAAAGATCTTCCAATCAAATGTACCCAAGAAGCAAGCAGGTGTGGCTATCCTAATATATAACATGTTAGACTTCTAACCAAATTAATCAAAAGACATGAAGAAAACAGAGGATAGCACACTAGAGAATTGAAAGCCCAACTGAAAGCCTTAGAACATAAAGAAGCAAACTCACCCCAGAGGAGTATACACCAGGAAATAATGAATTTGAGGGCTGAAATCAATAAAGTAGAAATAAGGAAAACAATACAAAAAATCAATGCAACGAAGAGTTGGTTTTTCGAGAAAATCACAAGGTAGACAAACCCTTATCGAAATTAACAAAAAAGCAGAGAGATAAAAAGCAAATTAACAAAATAAAAAAACAAAAAATTAAACATAAAATTGGACAAAGGGGAAATCCAGACAACTTTCAAGTCATACTTTGAAAACCTGTACTCTACAAAATTAAAAATTCAAAGGAAATGTACAAATTTCAGGATAACAATCCCTTACCAAAATGAAACCTAGAAAGACAAACAAATTAATTAGACCTATAAGTGCCTAATGAAATAGAAATGGTCATTGAAAGCTTTCCAACCAAAAAATTCCCAAGGCCAGATGGCTATAGTGCAGAATTCTACCAGAAATTCAAGGAAGAGATAATTCCAATACTCCTCAAGTTGTTCCACACAATAGAAACAGAAGGCACATTACCAAATTCTTTCTACGAGGCCACTTTTATATGGTGATCAGCTCACCTTTATACACAAGCCTCACAAAGATACAACAAAGAAAGAAAACTACAGACCAATATCACTGATGAATGTCGATGCAAAAATACTTAATAAAATACTGGCAAATTGAATCCAAGAATACATCAGAAAAATCATCCACCATGACCAAGTAGGCTTCATCCCTGGGTTGCAGAGATGGTTTAATATAAAAAAAAATCTATCAATGTGATCCACCATATAAATAAACCGAAAAAGAAAAATGATAAGGTCATCTCCCCAGATACTGAAAAAGCCTTCGGCAAATTTCAACACCCTTTCATGATAAAGGTCATGGAAAGAGCAGGGATAACAGGAACATATCTAAACACAATAAGAGCAATATACAGTAAGTCAACTGTCATCATCAAACTGAATGGGAGAAGCCTAAGGTGATTCCTCTAAAATCAGGAATAAGAAAATGCTGTCTCTTTCTCCATATCTCTTCAATATTGTACTAGAAGTACTAGCTAAAGCTATAAGACAACAAAAGTTGGTCAAGGGTATCCAAATTGGAAAGGAAGACGTCAAAATGTCTCTATTTGCAGATGATAAGATAGTTTACATAAGCAGCCCAATAAACTCTACAAGGGAACACCTACATCTCAGAAACACCTTCAGCATACTATCAGGATGCAAGATAAACAGAAAAAAATCAGTAGCCCTATTTTATTCTGATGACAATGAGGCTGATAAAGAAGTCAGAGAAACATCACTGTTTACAATAGCCAAAACAACATAACATATCATGGGGTAACACTTACTAAACATGGGAAAGACCTATACAATAAGAAATTTGTGGCTTTACAGAAAAAAATTAAATAGGGGATCAGACAATGGAATGATCTCCCATATTTATGGATGGGAAGGATAAAAATAGTAAAAATGGCAATCTTGTCAAAAGCAATCTACAGATTCAGTGCAATTCCCATTAAAATTCTAGCACAATTCTTCACTGACCTTGAAAGGATAATAATCAACTTTGTATGGGGAAACAAAAGACCCATGATAGCCAAAACAACACTGTACAATAAAAGCACTTCTGGAGGTATCACCATCCCTGTCTTTAAGCTGTACAACAGAGCTATAGTTCTGAAAACAGCCTGGTATTGGCTCAAAAATAGACAGGTGAACCAATAGAATTGAATGAAAAATCCCAATATTAACCCACACTCCTATGAGCACCTGACTTTCGACAAAATTGCTAAAAGAATACGGGGGAGAAAAGAGTCTTCAACAAATGGTGCTGGCACAATTGAATGGTGGTGTATAGAAGACAGTAGATAGACTCATGTCATTCACCATGTACAAAACTCAAGTCCAAATGAATCAAAGACCTCAACATAAATGCAGCTACACTGAACCTCTTAGAAGAGAAAGTAGGAGGTACCCTTGAACAAAGTGGTATAGGAGTCCTTTCATAAATTTTTTTGTTTTGAAAATTCACTAAAGAACATCCCACATACATTACAATTTTAAGGATTCTCTCCAGTGTGTTCTGGTTGATGAACTTTAAGACTTCAGCTAGAGGTAAAGCATTGTTGCAGACATTTCCATTAGAAGGTTTCTCCGCAGTCTGTATCATTTGATGAAATTTAAATTTTGAGTATTCAGTAAAGGTCTTGTCACATACATTCAAATGTTGTGGTTTCTCTCCCATGTGAATTATTTGATGAACTTCAAGATTTGAGACATTTGAAAATGACTTGCCACATACTTTACAATGGTATGATTTCTCTCCAGTGTGTATACTTTGATGAACTTGAAGTTTTGATGATTCAGTAAAGGATTTTTCACCCACATTACATATATGTGGTTTCTCTCCATTGTGTATTCTTTGATGAACTTGCAGATTTGAACCCTGTGTAAATGATTTGCCCCTTATTGTACAATTGTATGGTTTTTCTATGGTGTGTATCATTTGATGAATTCAAATTACCGAGAATAAACTAAAGTAATTCCCTCATACAGTACAATTGTAAGGTTCCTCTCCAGTGTGTATTCTTTGATGAACTTTAAGATTTGAGCCACAGGTATAGATCCTGTTGCAGACTTTACAATTGTGTAGTGCCTTTCCAGTGTGTATCCTCTGATGAACTTTAGGGCTTGAATATTCAGTAAATGGCTTGTCAAATATAGTACAATTGTAAAGTTTCTCTCCGGTATATATCCTTTCATGAATTTGAAGTTTTGAGGATTCAGTAAAGGATTTGTCTCATAAATTATAATTGTGTGGTGGTTGCTCTCCAGTATGTACTCTATGATGAACTTGAAGATTTGAGCCTTGTGTAAAGGACTAGCCTCAATAGTCGCAATTGTAAAGTTTCTATACCTTGTGTACCTTGTGCATCACCTGATGTACTTGAAGATTTGAGCACCATGTAAATGACTTGCCACATACTTTCCAATTGTTTGTTTTTTCTCCAGTGTGTTTCCTTTGATAAACTTTAAAGTTTGAGGCAAAGGTAAAGAAACTCTTTCAGTTAGTACAATTGTGTGGTTTTTCTAGTGTGTATCCTTTGATGAACTTTAAGAGTTGAGTATTTAGTAAAGGACTTGTCACATACATTACAATTGTATGGTTTCTATTCAGTGTGTATTCTTTGAGGAACTTTAAGACTTGAGCCCTTTTAAAGGACTTGCCACATTCTTTATATTTGTATGGTTTCTTTCCAATATGTATACTCTGATGAACTAGAAGTATTGAGATTTCACTAAGGGATATGCCACATACATTATAATTATAAGATTTCTCTCCAAGGTGTACTGTTTGTTGAATTTTATGAGTTGAACTCAGAGTATATGCCTTTCCACATGATTCAAATATAAAGAAGTAGATTGCACAGCTAGGAAATGAAAGGAAATGAAAGGAAAAATGTTTTGTTTTGTTTTTTTGACTTTGTGTAAGTAGTGAAACGGTAATTCATAACTAATTTATAAAGTTACACCAATTGTGGAGAGTAATAAAAGGTGGGTCATAAATCCTTAGTGTTATTGCCATAATGAATCAAAAGTCCAAACATGAAGAACATGTGGAATGATATTTCATGAAATTGTGTTTTAAAATATGTAAAATTATAAAGGATCCTCTTTCACCGTGTAACCAAATTCTGCAGACATCTATTATTGACTATGAGCCAATAATATAAGTCTTGGATTCACTTCAATATTGTGCTATCTATCACCTTTCCAAACACTTAAATAATAAAATAATAAATATTATAATGTACTTATCTGTAAGTATTTATGATTATTTATTACAGTTATTTTAATTATTTAAGTGATTAATTCAAAGAAAACTAAATGATCATGAACACAAATATGACTAAGCCACAATGATTTATGGATATGAGGATAGAAGATTTTACATTATCCACAATCATATTTTTAATTGTATAAGTTTTATTTCTTCAGATTCCCAACAATATCATAAATTAATAAAAACAAGCTATTTGAATAATCTTTATTTTCAAAGTATTCTGAAATTTTCATTTATTTTTTAAAGTAAAATATTATAGCTCATAGTTTACATCTACAATGTACAGATTCTTTTAAAATGTATTTAAATTAAAACAATTTTATTATACCATGTCAAACCTATTCTTGTCTTTTCCTTCAAAATATTGCTGTACCCCCTCATCAATAATATAACTAAACTTGATAATTGTTTAATTGTTTTCCATACACATATATATATATATATATATATAATATATATACTGCACTTCTACATGATACCTATATGAAGTAATTACAGGACGTAGTAAATTTTAACTTGACAATACCACACAAAAGGAACGGTGACTAACAATAATGTTAGTACCAATACAAGAATCTTCACTTAACATTTCGTATATAAAATAAATATTATGTATAAGAAGAATACCATCAGTTTTTACTTTCCTATCTGTAACCCTCTGAAATTCATGTTATTAGGACTGCAGAGTATATAACATGCATTTAGATAGTGTGCACCCTTATTTTCTCCAAGTATACAGAATCTGTTTGATTCTCCATTTACAATGTTTGCTTAATTATTGGCATGTTTTAAACACATTCATTATATGTGTATATTTCCCTCTTTGCACTAGTTGTTTCCACCGGACTGCCCGCCGCCAGTCTGTTTCTGCCACCTCTCCAACCCCCAATAACATGCTGAGACTCTTTATTTGATACAAGTCTGTTGGCCAGGTACTAATTCCTTATTGGCTAGCTCTTTCTTAATGAGTAACCCATTTCTATGGATCTAAGTATTTCGATGTGGCTCACCTCACCAAGGAGTGATGGGCCGGCATCTTGCTCTATTTCGGCTCCCTATCTGACTCCTTCTTCCTAGTTCCTCTTCCCCCCTTGTCCCACCTATTTTGCTTTCCCTTTGGCCCAGTATGAGAAACATATGTACAGAATAACATCTCCCATCATCATCACCTCCTACTCATGAACCTGAAGGATTGTTGTATTTTATCAAATACCTATGCAACATCTACTGAAAGGATCAATTAGTCTCTATTTAATATTCTGGTCTTTTCAAGTGTTACACATGTAATAACTTATTTATGTTTATTATTATTAGCAGCTCTTGGATGAATCTGCAATGATACTTGCAGATGGTGAATTTGAGCTGTTCCTGTAATGGACATTTTCTATTATGGCACATATTTACAAGTGTATTGGTATTATTTCTTCACTGAAATACTGGTGTGATTCTGCCTTTGAATCCATCCTGTTGGCATTAGTTGTAAAGTTTTTTTCTTACTTCTTTTTAAAGTTAGGACACATGATTGGGCAAAGTAAATTATATGAGTTATTTTGATTAATGTTTTTTAGGTTATATGCTACAAAATCCATCCCTTAGTATACAAGGAGTGTTTGCCATGCCTGGTCTAGCAGTACCTTAGTTCAAATAAACAGAGAGAGACAAGTTTAAACTGTTTCTCAGGTGGCTCAGAGTACTTATTGGCTATCTCTTCCTAAGATATTCACCCTCTTTTACTAATCTAATTATTTCCACCTGGTCTTTGCTTACTGGAGATCTCCTTGCATCCTATCATCTCAGTTGCGCCATGGCATCTTCTGCCAGGTAATCTCTTTGTCCTCACCCTATATGACTTTTAAGTTATATCCCTGCCTGTAGTGCCTGCCTGGCTATGTCAAATCAGTGATTTATTCATTTACATTAAAAGAAACATACGCATTTAAGGTCATCCTCTAACAGAGTTTTTTTAATGTATTATACATATTGTGGGTAAAGGGATGGAACTGACAAGCATTTTTATAATTAATTGAAACTAGAAATACAAATATAAATTATGTCCTCAAATTTGTGGATAGTATCTTTTAAGAATTTGGTCTCTATGTTTTCTATATAATGTCTGCATAATTTAGGTAGCTAGTATGTGGACAATGTTCATATTGTCTTTTTTCTATGGGATAATTGAAGCTAATATTGTAACTGGGCATTGGTAGCCCATGCCTGTAATCCCTGCACTCAGGAGACAGAGGCAGGTGGATCTCTGTGAGGTTGAGTATATAAAACTGAAATTATGACCCAATAAATAAAATCTCTGTTATAGAAAATTTGTGACTTGTTTTCTGTTTTTATGCATCAAACATAGACAGCATTGCCATAGTAATTATATACCATCAAGAATACAATGTGAAGACCAATATACTTAAACATTGAATGTGTAGACATCAAACTTGTATTCAATCCTCTATTTCAACACTACAGAAGGAGAAACAGTCTTCCTAGTACCACATGATTTCCTCTTCTTCTGTCTCTTTCTCTGCAAGTTCCCTCTCAAATCACTGCCCCAACACTCCTCATATGCTTTGAAGATCTTCTCCCTCTCCCCTTCTGTGAAGACCATATAAGAATCTCTTAAAATCCTCCTTGTATCCTAGTTTCTCTGGCAGTTTGAATTATAGGCTGGTGATCTTTTGCTCTTTGTGTAAAATCCACATATGAGTGAGTACATACAACATTCCTCTTTTTGTGACAAGTTTACTTCATTCAGGATAGTTTCTTCATGTTGCATCCATTTGTCTGCTAAGTTCAAAGTCCATTGTTTTTTTTTTTCCACAGAGTAGTCCATTATGTAAATGTGCGACATCTGTATCCATTCTTCATCTGAGCTGGATAGGTTCTCGCTATTACAAATACTGCCTCTTTGAACATAGTTGATCACATGTCTTCGTTTCCTGGATCTGCGAGACTTCTGTGTTCTTTGGTAGACTGATACCCATTTTCCTTAAGAACTACCATACTGATCTCCAAAATTGCTATAGAATTTTGCCGTCCCACCAGAAGTGAAGGTATGTTCCATTTTCTTCACATCCTCTCCAGCATTAGTTGTCTTTGGTGTTTCTAATTTTAGCCATTGGGGCAGGAGTAAGATGGTATCTCAAAATTGTATTGATTTGCATTTCTCTGATTGCTAAGGATGTTGAGCACTTTCTTAAGTGTTTTTCAGACTTTTAGATTTTTTTTCTGTTGAGAGTTCTCTGTTCAGTTCTGTACCCACAATGTTTACTTTGAAACCACAAAAATCTGCTTGGCTCTGTTTCCTGAGTGTTGGAATTAAAGGCATGTGCCACCACACACAGCTACTCTTTTTCTTCTTAATATTCATTTTTTTAAAAATAGTATCCTATTCATTTTTATCCCGCAAGCATCTGCCTTTAGTGTAAAACTTTACCTTTACAGGCCATGAGTCTTTTTCTGATAAACTATATATGTCAAATGAAAGTCATTCCTGTAATAGCCATGGTCTATCAAAGATGGAGGTGGGTACTTTTACAGCCAGAACTGAGAGTTGTGCCTAATGTCTTGGTCTATGCTGCCATACAGCATGATGTTACCGGTTAGGAGATATTGTCATTGCCATTTCAAGCTCATTGAACACAATTAATTTGTTAGCAGAGCTTTTTAAGAGACTTGAGGGATTTTTTTTCTTTTGCTATTATGCTGAGACAGGAAACTTGCCTTTAAAGAGCCATGCAAGTCTCTGATTGTGTCTTGCAAAACAGACCACGATGAGAAAAATGCTAGTATCAAGAAGACTTGTTTGTCAGTGTTCCTTTTGTTTATAAATCCTTTTCTTAAGCTTTTGTTAAGTTTTAAGAGACTGTTCTTATCATTCACGTTGAATGTAGCATTTTCACAGCTGCATAGGCCACAAATTACACACAGAGATGCTGCATTAGAGCTAAAGCTATTGGACTATCTCTAGTATTCCTTATAGGATATATTTGTCTTAAATATTAACCCATTTCTATTAATCTAAATATTTCCACCTGGTCTTAACTTACCAGAGACAGCACCCAGCATTCTTCTCTCTTGTTCCTATATCTTGAATCTCCTGGCTACATATTCCTCTCTCCTCCTAATCTCCTATACCTGCCTATATTGCTTTCATATGGACCAACAATGCTTTATTCATTAAACAATTAGAGAAACATTTTTGTAAAAAGACATCTCTCATCTGTTTGGATTTTGAAAATTTGAAGCCTGTGTATTAGGAGAGGCTTACAACCCTTTGTGAGAATCATAGTTAAAGTATGTGGCATTGTAACATTCCACTATATTCAGGACAGAAGATAGCAAATAGAATAAATTTAAAAATTCAATTTAAATTTTCTATGTCCTAATATTTTCAGAAAATTCAAATATTTTTTGACAATATAGTGTACCTTGCATTCTTTGTGAAGTTTTTATTCAATCTAAATTCAATTATGGAATAAATCATAAAGATGTAGACTAAAATATATGCTATCAAGGTTATGATGTATAAACACTATAAATGAATAAAGTATACATGTCATTGCCAGGATAAGTGAATAAATTGGCAAGACAAACTTTAAGAAATCATTGTTTTTTCCATGACAAAATTCCAGGGTTTTTTTTTTATTGGCATTAGAAAGTCACTTGGACTATCCAAACACCTGAAAATCATACATAATGGAAATCACTAAGATTAACAATGAATCATGAAAGAAAAATTGTGTCACACACAAAGAGAAGGTTGATGTACATCTTCAAATTTAATCTTTTAACAAAGCTCCTTGTGCATCAACCGAGCATTGCTAGTATGCATGGCAGAAATCTGTTGCATCCTGGTATTCAAAACTCTTCTGACAAGGAAATTACCTATTTTATCCTGCGACTGAACTAAACCTTTGCTATCGTAAATTGTGAAAACAAAAATTAGTCTCAAGATCCATACACAGCCACCTTGAGGTCACTGTCACCTGATCTTTGAGCCCCATAAAACCAGCCCTCTGCCACAGGTGAGAGTGGGACCAGCTCAACCTGATGCCCCACACATTCTTCCCTGGAAACTCCCTAGTTTAGCTCCACATCTCATCCCCCTATACCTTGCTCTTGATGGTAGAGTCCAAGTTCTGTGTTACATAGACCACCCTGAGGATGCATTCACATCACTCACATTCAAAGGCCAACCTAACCTGAAATGCATAAACAGGTCTATTCCTGAGTTCATAACCTACAAAATTCTTCTTTTTACCTTGTCTAGACAGTGACATCTCCACTTTCTAGGTAATTCATTTTGTTTGCTTTTGATATTTCCAGGAAGGGTTTCTCTGTGTAAATGCCCTGTCCTTCAAGGATATGACTTTGTGAAGGAAGGCAGGCAAAGAGCACATGGAGATGAGCTCACACAGGTGGTGAGCAGATGGCAGGGAGAGACTGGTTACTGAGTGCTTGTTTTCCAGGACATAGATGAATGACCATGAGCTCAATGACAGTGAACCACACTTTTAAACTCAAAGTTCGAAATCCTAGGCCACAGAGCTCTAGGCACAGAGTGTGTTCCTGGCCAGGTGTGATCTACAAAGTTACATGCAGGACAGACAGGAAAAGACACAGAGAAATACTGCCTCGAAAGACCAAAAGCAAGCAAGCAAACAAACAAAAAAACAACCTAGAATGTGGTCAAAACAAGAAGAGAAGTTTAGAGTTTGCACTAAGGCCATCACCTGAATGTGCGTGCATTCCTTTGGATGATGGTGACTGTGTGTGTATGTTGTAGAAATGAGATGAAGGGGAACTTGAGATTTTTTTTGTCTGTAAAATATGCATATTTTGAAGTAGAAAAAATTCAGAACATCAGAACTGCCCTGAATAATTAAAAGAATAAACTTACAACAAAATGTATGTAAGAAAAATGAAAAGGAAAGAAAGAAAAAAATAGAGTCAAGTATGAAGACTTCTGTGCCCATATTGGTTGCTTCTCCTTCCTTGAATCCTGGCACCAGACTCTATGAGGCTGGAAGAACTCTAGGATGCTAAAGGCCACTGAGTTCATCAGGCCTTTGACTCACCGTCCCTGTGCTGTTCAGAAACAACACCAGCCCTTTTGCCAAGGGCTCTTGGCAGAAGCGCTTAGAAAGGCCTCCTCCTGCATGCTTTCCCAGAGGGGCTTTCAGCACTGAAATTGCCACTGGGCTGTTCCCCATTTTCCATCCAGCCAAGGAAGGAAGCCTTACCAGGAGTTAGTTCTTGCTCTTGCAAATCTCAACAAGACCACAGCTCCTGAAGAGAGTATCAAGGCCCATTTGCAAATTCTAGTACACTGGGCATATATATACACACACACACGTATGTGTGTGTGTGTGTGTGTGTGTGTGTGTGTGTGTGTGTGTGTGTGTGTGTTTTCGAGGAAGAATAGGGAAGTTGAGGAAGGAATGGTTCACCTCAAGTCAGGGATTCCAGCTTAATGTACAATCTGGAGGTTGACGACTTGTCTAGCTGTTTTTTTTTCCTATAGCCTGGTGCCCTTTGTCAGGATGTGAGAATCCAGTGTCAGAACACCATCCAGGCAGTCACTACGTGCAGGAACTTCAACCCCCATTGCAGAGCCACTGCTAGAGATGACTCTTGGAAGAGCTCGGTTTGAAACCCACACACACCCTTTCCTGGGACTCGCTGGATGGCCCCGAATCTGCCCCCCTGCCGTGTCCTTCCCCAATGGGAGTGCTGGGGTACACAGCTAACACCCCAAGATGATCCTGCCTTCCTCCACACTGTGACATTCCTTTCCCACTGGCCCACCACTTTGGATGAACACTGTAGCAGAGGAGAGATCCAACAATCCTCCCATCTTTGGGGAACTCCCAGGACCTCTCTGAGCACCCTAGTCTTACTTTACCACACAGGACCATACTGAGTCCCTGCATGACCTCTGTACACCACACCAGGACCTCTGTTGGAGTTCCTGGCTGGCCAGAGATTGGCCTATGCCCACAGTACCTCTTGAGTCCATACCTGCTGGATCTTTGAGCTCCTCCACAGGGTTTCTGCTGGAGCCTGATATTTGACCCCCATTTCAGGGCTTCTACATGATGAGAGACCTCCTAGAGATTTTGGACCACCAGGAGTTACAGGAATACATTGAATTTCTGACCCAAATAAGCCCAGCTGTGGAGTACCAGAGAGAGAGAGAGAGAGAGAGAGAGAGAGAGAGAGAGAGAGAGAGAGAGAGAGAGAGAGAGAAGAAAGAGAGACCCCACATGCAGCTACTGGAAGAATGGATTGGATGACAATACAAGAAAACACCTAAAAATAGAAAAACAAGCATGACAACACGTGAATCTAGGGACTCTACACCACCTAGACCTGATTACCCCAAAGCAAATGAAGCAGAAATGAACGACTTAAAAAATATCTCCATAAAAATGATAGAGGCCCTCAATGGTGATGCGAGGAAAGCCCTTAAGAAGTAGAAGAAATAACAACGAAAAAAATGGGAGAAATTAACAAATCTCTTTAAGAAAGTGCAGAATGTCAAGAAAAGACAATTAAACAGGTGAAGGACACAGTTCAAGACTTGAAAACTGATATAGAGAAAATAAAGATAACACAAACTAAAGGAATGATGGGAACAGAAAAACTAGGTAAATGTCTGTAATTGTCCCTGTCTATCACTTTTAATTTTCTAGTGTGAGCTTTTGCAGACAGACATTTGGGAGGTTGTGCACACAGATGTGCACTCAACCAAATTTCACAATTACTGCCTTGTGTGAAGCCTTTCATTACTCTGACATTTTTAGATGCTTATTTCCATGAGCTAGGCAAGTACTCAGGATTCTTTGGTGTACACTAACAGTATCGGTAGGCTGTCAATTACTGCAGCTTTCCTTTTACATTTCATCAACCCTTTTTTGACAGGTATGCTTGGTGCTACGGTGTGTGTAATTCTGTGTAGAGAACATGTGTCAGCTGTAAAGTGTTTACTTAGCATGAAGAGGCCCTCGCTTTGATTCTCCAGCAAAAAGGCACAGCAGTGTGACCTATTTGTACGTGCAGATTTGCTCTTTCCTGACTTGATATGTACGGCCACAAATGCAAAAGCCTTTCTGTCTTTAATAACTATTTTGATGTGCTTTGGTAATGAACTTGTAGATTTTATTTTGTCCTATTTGTACACCAGAGGTATCAGAGTCTCACCCAGAATGCAAGCTTTCTTTCTCTGACTCGGTTTAATTTTTATGATTTTCCTTTTAGCTCTGCTCTGGAAATTTGCTACTTTTTGTTTTTGTTTTTGTTTTGTTTTGTTTTTTTTCATGAGAAGTGAATCAGAGTCACAATTCTCGGCACCCTCTTTTTCTCATCTCCCGTGACAGCTCCAAACATCATATCCACTTCACTTGAAATCCCATCATAGACAAGGGGGGAGATATTCAAAAGAAATGCATTTGCTCTACAGAGCACTCTCTCAATGGGAGAGTTTAACACCAGCTCTGAATACTGAAATTTCTGCTTCTGAATAATCTTGCAAGTATCTTACTTCCCCAATGTCAAAGGGATGGAATAATCTTCATAGGGGGAGACAAGAGAGAAAAGCATAGGGGAAGAAGCCAGCATTGAAGTGTCAAGAAATATAACCTCATGTGGCAGCAAGAAAACTTTGTGATCTACTCATGTAAACAGCACAGGTTTGCTCTTTAACATTCACTATTCAAATGCACACACACACACACACACACACACACACACATACAAGCCACACACACACACTCACACACACACAAGAACACACCCAATATCTGAATATGTTAGACAAATCCTAAAGCAAATTATTTTGTATTTTCATAAGATGTTATTATTGCATTTAAGTAAAGTAATACCTGACATGCCTTCCATAATACCAGTATAAAATTAACATCCAGCATTGTAAGGTAGCAAAAATTGAACATGGTTTTATTGTATTTATTTATAATTGAGAAAATTGGGGGTTAATGTGATGTGCAAAACACTCTATTATATTCAATCACATCTTAAATATTGAAGATCAAATTATATTTAAATAAAAGTACATCATTCTGTGCTCACTTCCCTGTAACATAAATATGAAGAGAACTATCCCTAGATTTTGACTTAATTTTGCTACAGTCCCCCTGAATGTCATGACTCTTTACATTTCAAAGTACTATTGCTTTCATCTATTGTTATATTAACAAGATATCTTTTAATTCTTGACTTATATGTAATTTTACCTGATACATTGCTATATATATATATATATATATATATATATATATATATATATATATATATATAAACAGCTTTCCAAGAAACATGTTGGGGGACATTAATTTAACATATTGGTAAAATGTTTCTAAAATCAAATAAAGGATATTGCTTCCTGATTTCAGTCATTGGAATTTCATTGAGGTTGGAACATTTACCAAAACTCTGTTCCATTACTCACATTAGTAAAAAAGGAAAGAAAATATCATTTTATGAATACTGGGACATTAATTACCTAGGCATGGATTTTGTTTCTTTCTTGAGTTGTCTGACATGGTTTAAGTTTTGTGCTTCTTGTATTGAAAGTTTATATATTCTGTACATTTTGGGTGTCTGTCTACTACTGATAGTCTGTTAGCTTTGGAGGCCTGTGAATTGCATGCCACTTGACACATTATTAACCTAGAAAGCATTCTCTCCATTATGTCTTCTGTCATAGTTGTTAAGATTTAAGAACTTAGATGAATTGAACCCACATGCTTAGGAATTGGAATATTTCTGCTTTTAGTGAGTTTTTGTTGGGATCGTCCATCTGAAAATGACATTACATATTACATAGTCATTACTTTTTTATTGTTCTACCCTCTGTGCGTCTATATTGTCTTTGAAGATGTAAAATATGAGCACAATAGTTACCAAATCAGAACATCTTTAACTTTTTTCTCAGTATGTATTCTTTGATGGACTTTCACAGTTGAGAATTCACTTAAGAACATGCCACATAAATTACAATTGTAAGGTTTTTCTCCAATGTGTATCTTTTGATGAAATTTGATTCTTGAGCTGGTAATAGAGAACTAGTCACATGCATTAAAATATTATTGTTTGACTTCAGTGTGTGTCTTTTGTTGTACTTTAAATATTGAATATAGAGTAAAGGTTTTGCCTCATATATTACACTGAAAGGTTTCAATCTAGAGTGTAACATTTGATGAATTTTAAGTTTATTCTTTAGTACCAGAATTTTTACATACATTCCGATGTAAGATTTGTCTCCACTGTGTATTGCTTGATGAACTTGGATTATGAGCATTTTCTAAAAGACTTGGCACATACTGCACAAGTGTAAAATTTCTTTTTAATGTATTTTTTGATCTACATGAAGGTTTGAGCTATTTGTAAAGGAGTTGCCACATACTACATAATTGTAAGGATTTTCTCCAGTGTGCACATTTTGATGAACTTGAAGACTTGAGACTGTTGAAAACAACTTTCCAAATATTTCACAATAATAAGGGTTCTATAAAGTGTGTACTATTCGATAAACATTAAGTTGTGAGCCTTTATGCCTTTTCACCATTGTGTACTCTGTGATGATCTTTAAGTTTTGAGCTATTGGTAAAAGTCTTTCCACATAAATTCCAATTGTAAGGTTTCTCTCCAGTGTGTATACTCTGCAAAACTTGACGACTTGGGATTTGTGTAAAGGACTTGCAACAAACGTCAAATTGTAAGGTTTCTCTCCAGTGTATATTCTTTGATGAACTTGGAGATTTGATCCATGTATAAAGGACTTCCCACACACTTCACAAATGAAAGGTTTCTCTCCTGAGTGTATTATTTGATGAATTTTAAATGTTGAGAAATCTCTAAAGGATTTGTCACATACATTACATTTGTAACGTTTCTCTCCAGTGTGTATTCTTTGATGAACTTGAAGACTTGAACGTCTTGAATAAGACTTGCCACATACTTCACATTTGAAAGGTTTCTCTCCAGTGTGTATTCTTTCACGAACTTGAAGAATTGAGCCCTGTGTAAGGGACTTGCCACACACTTCACAAATGTAAGTTTTCTCTCCAGTGTGTATTCTTTGATGAACTTGAAGATTTGATTTCTTTGAAAACGACTTACCACATGCTTCACAATTGTGAGGTTTCTCTCCAGTATGTATTCTTTCATGAATTTGAAGACTTGAACCCTGTGTAGAGGACTTGCCACACACTTCACAATTGTAAGGTTTTTCACTAGGGTATTCTTTCATGACCTTGAAGCCTTGAGACCCATGTAAAGGACTTCCCACACACTTCACAATTGTAAGGTTTCTCTCCAGTGTGTATTCTTCGATGAACTTGTAGACTTGAGCCCTTTGCAAAAGACTTGCCACATACTTCACTATTGTAAGGTTTCTCTTCAGTGTGTATTCTTTGATGAATTTGAAGATTTGATCTCTTTGAAAGGACTTACCACAAACTTCACAATTGTAAAGTTTCTACACAGTGTGTATTCTTTTATGAACTTTGAAACTTGAGCCCCATGTAAAGGACTTGCCACACAATTCACAAATGTAAGGTTTATCAACTGTGTGTATTCTTTGGTGAACTTGAAGTTTTGAGCACTGTGTAAACGACTTGCCACATATTGCACAATTGTGTATCTCTCCACTTTTTACTATTTGGTGAGGTTTAAGTCTTTTAAGTCTTGAAGTCAGAGTGAAAGTTTTCCCAAGTTCGTCACCTATAAAAGAATGACAAATCAAAGATGGGAGAAATGAGACATTTGTTATCTGACATTGTGTAAGTAGTTAAATGTAATATGAAATTGATACATAAAGTCACACTATGGTGGCCTCTAATAAAAAGGTGAGTCATAAATTCTTAGCACTCCTACCATAAGGAAACAAATGTCTAAACATGATGGACATGGAAAATGATACGTCACGAAATTGTATTTCAAATTATGTAACATGCTAAATGACCCTATTTCACCATGCTACCAAGAATTGTAAACATAAATGTTAGAATTCAAATGAAATTATTTGTAAATATTATAAACTTTGTGAATTTCAATATTGTATTTTGATTTAGATCAAGGTCACATTTCCTAACACTTAAATGACAAAGTAACAAAAATGAAAATGCTATCCTATATAGATTTTCTGTATGATTAATTCATGAAAGTAATTTTTAGTTATTTAAAAAATGTGATTATTAAAATGAAAAAAATGATCATGAATACAAACATACATATGTAGGCAATATTGATTTATGGTTATGAGGAGAGGTAGTTTCCCACTATCCTCAATCATATTGTTTATTCTATAGTAGTTTAAATTATTCATATTCTTAAGACTATAATAAATTGATTAAATATCTATTTGATAATTTTTTTATTTTTAAAGTATTCTGAAGATTTGAATTATCTTCTAAATTAAAATATCAGATCACATAGAAACTTCTTTTTAATGTAATTTTAAATTTTAAACAATTATATCACCCATACCATGCTTTGTATTAGTAATTTTTTTGAAAATATGCCCATGCCCCCTTATGTATAATATAGTCTATGCTTAGTAATTGTATTTACTCTATGGATATACACATATTAGTTTATACATAGATGCATAACAAAGAGAAATATGTAAAGAACTTTAGTTCATTGTATCTTTAATGACTAAATATTCAGGTCTCACTACTTGGCATTATACAATGCAATAAAATTTATGGTATCAGTAATGTGTGACTTGTTTTCTGTTGTTATGCCTCAAACATATACAATATTGTCATCGTAATTAGTTGCCATTAGAAACCCAATGAGATCAATATACTTAGACATTGAATGGGGAGACATCAATCTTCTGTAAAACCCTCTATGTCAACCCAGCTGAGATCTTCACAGTAATAAAAGCTACCATCTATTCTATGCAAGGAAATAGTAGTCATCAATGTTTCCTCCTTACTAAACACATGGTCTTTTGTTGTGACTGGACTGAAAGACATTTGCAAATGTGGCATATATGTGTTGGCAATAGCTAACCAGTATTTGATTGTGTTAAAGCACACTCCCTTATTGGTACCTACACTTGACAATGTTATTGTAGATAAGGAAGAAACTGGGATCAAATTGAACATGTAGAGGCACACGATTTATAAAACAACTATTATTATTCTGATTAATAAATATGGCATTAAAATAATATTTTATATTTTTATCTAAAGATTTGTGCATAGTGACTCTTCACCCTAAAACGTTAATATGGAAATTTTATAGAACTATAACAGAATTGAATTATAATAGAATTCTATCCTATTCTATTAGAATAGAATAGAATAGAATAGAATAGCCAATAGAATTGAATCCACACACAAATGATAACCTGAAAATAGACAAATATGCTAGAAGTATACAAAGGAAAATGGAAAGAATCTTTAACAAATAGTGCTGGTATAACTGGATATTAACAAGTAAAAGATTTCTAGTAGATTACTATGTATATTCACACACAAAATTGAAGTTCAATTGATTCAATGACCTCAGCATACATCCAATAACAATGAACATCTTAGAAGCCAATGTGTAAATTACCATTGAACAACACGGCACAGGAGACCATTTCGTGAACTAATCACCAGTAGCAGAGACACGTATATTTATTTAAGGCTAGTATACACTTATAACAGAAATTTTCAGTCCACATGTCTAGGGAGGAGGTAACATCATCTCACTGGAGTTACTTTAAATTATTTGATTTTTACTCCACACATGCACCATTGTTTGATTCCAACTTACTAGCTTCTGTGCCTTGCTTCCTTATGTTCACTATCCATGGATCTTTGTTTTCTTCAAGACAGATAACTATCTCTGGTTTTGATACAGAAAGTCCTGTGAAAGAAAAAAGTCATATGGTAGTTTCTTTACATCATAGGCAATAAATGGCTTCTAACATATGGTTGTAGACTGTGGATTTGAAGGATCATAGGGAAAACTCACTAGTGAACACTTACTAGTGCATAGTTGGCAGTTATTGCAGTCTTATAAGAAATGCATACTTTTAATTTTGTATGCATACAAATTCTCTTCCATTATCTCATTATACAAATAAAAGTGTTGGAAGCAACTGCATCCCTTCTTCCTAACCTTCAGGCCATGTATTCTAAATAGGCTGGTGGCATTTATAAAAGAAAGGATAAGTGCTATCCAGGTAATGGTCTTAAGACAGCAGTACCAGATACTACGAGAAACTGAGGGATCGCTCTAAGATTAGAGCAATTCACAAGAAGAAGTGGGGAATGAAAAGTAAAAAATTTACTAGCTGTCTGTAGGGACATGAACTCGCCACCCTAGGGCCTCCGTCCCCTGCAGGTGGTCGCTCACGAGGTCGCTCACGGAACTCTCTTGAGAAAAATAGTTCCTGAGATAACTCCAGGATGTCACAACAACCTCTGTGGAATGTTCCAACGCCTTGTTTAATACAATACATAGCTTAACTGATAAGTAAACATGTAACTTCGGATCTCCCCTACCCCCTCCCTAGTCAGCTGATAAGTGAACGTGTAACTTTGGACTTCCTCTATTTCCTTCCACTCTTTTGATGTTTTTCCTTTATAAGCTTGTCACAAGTTTGGGTCGGGGTCGAACTCTTCCACTCCCCGTGGGTGTAGAGTCTCGACCCCAGCATGCTGGCCTGAGATCTCATCCAATTTCATTTTCAATAAACTTCCTTGTGTGATTGCAGCAAGTCCGGTCTCGGTGCCTCACTGGGTGCGCGCTATTCCCGAGATTTGAGTGAGGGTCTCCCTTCGGAGGGGGCTTTCAGTACCAGAATGGTTTGAAGATAGTGTTAGACAGAATCAAAAAGACCAATTAGAATGACATAAGATATAAGAGACTCTGCAGTAAATATTACACTCATCAACATCTAGAAATAATTGGAAGCGGGATTCATTGCTAAAAAACAATTCAAAATACAAATACAATTTGTTGGACCTTCCAAATTTAAGATGTAATCATGAAAGAATTCATTCTCACTTACAGAAACCAGGTTGCTGTAATTCTCCAACATTGTATCTCTGTACAAATCCCTCTCTGAAGTATGCAGTAATTTCCAATCTTCCTTGGAGAAAATTAGGGCCACATCCTTAAATGTCAATACATTCTGAAAGAAAATTAATTTTCCCCTTTTTGTGAATGTTTAAGTCCATTGTTTGTGGAGAAAAAAAATATTTAATGAAGGATTTACTGTGATATCAGTAATAGTTCTAAAATTTTTAAATGTTACACATAAAGAAAGGGACGATGGGACTTTGTCACATATATCAAAGTTTCTAACATCTAAAATCTTCATGAAATTCAGATTCCTGTGATAAATAACATATGAAGATTTCTTCATTAAATGTTACACATAAAGAAAGGGACGATGGGACTTTGTCACATATATCAAAGTTTCTAACATCTAAAATCTTCATGAAATTCAGTTTCCTGTGATAAATAACATATGAAGATTTCTTCATTGGAATTGAGTTTCATCATTCATCACTTATATCAAAATATCTTAAATATTTCAGGGATGCAGTGATTGAGATGAGTCATACCTGAAAATAAGAGACAAGATATAATAAAAGCAGGATATAGGACAAAAATGTGAACAATAATAAAAAATTCATACTGAAAATATGACAAAACAGAAAAAAGGCATTCTCACTGGGAGCAATTACACTGAAGGTTTATAGCTCTTCAAATAAAGCAATTGTGTGGATTGACAATGTGTCCCATCCTTATGCATACATTACCTGGGAAGAACACATCTGCCCTTTCCCCCCATTTGGATCCTGTACAGAAGTTCATATTAAAGTTTCTCCTTTCTGAATCTATTCTGTTTGTAAAGAAAAATTCTACTGTATCTCCTATTTTCAACACACTTAGAGACAGGAAGGCACATATAAATTTCTGCATGTGTTGTCCTGTCCCACAGCAGATGTTCACAAACCATGATAAATTAAAAAATACAAAACTTTGTCTCTCATTTCTTGCATTGGGAGGTGATTTTTCCAGGAGATGGTAGACATCCGTATAGCCTGGACTATTGACTTCAATATTATTGCCTTTGTACTGTTCTCAGTCATTTATGTTGAATTTGAAAAAAGCTTCAAGATTTTGGAGTGACCACATTCTCACATTTCTTTCCATGTGATGGTTAATTAAAACAGAACTGAGACATATATTTGAAGTAATTAAGGAAATCTGAGGGGTACTTTTCACATTGCAAAAGTAATATATTTGCCTGTAACCAGGACAAGCAAGTAACTGATTCACTAGCAATTTCTCCAATGAAGCATTCCCTTTTGTTTCCATGTGCCATTCTAAAATCCAACAGTTTCACAAATTTTGAGTGAGACAAATGATTAGATTTTCTCTCTACTTTATATTCAAAAGTGAGAATGCTCCATTTGTACACATTGTCAAATCTTCTGGCTGTTTAAACCTACATATGATATAACTGATCATATTTTAAACAATGTGGTTGTTGATGAAAACACTTCCACCCAATCAACTAAAATTTTCCTTGTTAACACTTTTTGATTGTTTGCAAAATTCATCTAAATATAAGTATTCCTTGCCTACTAGTTCTCCTTTAGCTCATTTGTGCATATATGCAGTATGCAACCATGGGATGGAATGTTGCAATGATTTGTGAATATATCATTCATTGTTTATTGTAATTCCTTTTTTAATGCACAGTATGGATTCATATTTCCCTTTGATATTCAGATGTGACATTTCACATTCCTCTATTTTTCTTCTCTTTTTCGTTCTAGGTTGCATGGTTTTCTGAGATTATATTTTTGTCTCATAAAAATGAGTTTGCAAAAATACAAGACAAAGAATAGAAAATTTCCATTCCATATTCATTATTAAATCAGTACAATTCATATTTCCAATGGCCTTGTCTTGAAAGAAACACATATTAAATGGCAAACAAATAAAGTCTGACCCTGAACAAACACAGAGCAGAAATATGTTTAGAACGCAGACTTCCAGCTCAGAAACGTAGAATGTTCTAACATGCATGGGCTTGTTTTGCATGCTTTTCTCAAACAAAATTCTTTTGTACTTTTGCACAGTCTAACACTTGGCATATTAACAGTTGAAATTGATGCATACAACAGACATTTTGATGTATAACATGCACGGCTTTTTCTATTGCTTGAGATTAAGGTGCTTGTGTATTCCCATAGACTTTAGCTCCATGTACTTACTTGTATTATTATTCCATATTTTTAAAATATTTAAATAGAATTTTAAAATATTCTATTATTTGTTACACATGGACTAATGATCAAAAACATATTTTAGTAGTGAAAGCGAACAGATGGGATTATTAAAGTGGAGGAGCGAAATTGGAAGAGGGATATACGGAGAAAAGATTGTAATAGGTGGGCATATGTGTAATTACGGTGCAGTGCAGTGCAGTAAAAACTTCCAGGATTCTATGAGATTGACATTAGTAAGGACTCCTAGTAATGGATAATATTATCTGTGAACCATTGATCTTCACTAGGTGAGGACCAGATGTCTAGAACTGATCTAGGAAGACAGCTGAATAATCTGGAACTTACAACCTGCATTGTCAGCAACTTTTATTTATGCCTGTTTATTCACAGCATGTTGTACTGCACAAAGAGTGGCTGGTCTAATATAAGCGCCACACCACCAAATGGTGCCCATCACAAACACTTGCTTAAAGATGTACAGAATCTAGAACCTTGATGGCTCTTCAACCTAGATTATCACCCCAACCAACATGTGCACACAGAGAGTAAATGCAATTATAACTAATATTATTGTGTTATACTCCTAGGAAAAATGCCCATCTGAAGTGTAATTAGAGGCTTTTTACCACCAAACCTGATGGAGGAAGATGTAATTACTTAAGGCCAAAGAGCAAGCAGAGAAATGTGTCCCCAGGGATAGAAAAAGAATTGAAGTAGTCAGATGGGTATGGAATCAAGGAGAACATAGCCCACAATCAATGCAGTTGTGCTCATAGCTCCTCACAGAGACTTAAGTGCTAATTACACAGCCAGAATGAGTCAGAACCAGCCCTGTGTTAACAAGCTGTATAAGGTTTATCTTGGGGTTTTTGTTGCAGTAAGAATGGGAGTGGTGGTGTCTCTGATGATAAGGCCTATGTGTGAATTAGATTCTCCTGCTGTGTTTCCTAGTACCAGCTTACTATGAGGGTATATTCTTAGACTTATTGCTTGGTAGCACTGGGAGTATTGCTCTTTTATGCAGAAAAGCAGAGAAGCTGTGTATCTGGATGAGAAAAGATGAAAGGAGGAGAATAGTAGGAGGGACAGAACGGAAATCTAGTTTTAGAATATATTGTATGAAAGAATAACAATGAAAAGAGAAACAGAGTCACAATAGCATATCCCACTTAAAACTCCTTTCATAGAAAACAAGGAAAGTGTACTGCAAGTACCAATGTCAAAAAGAAACCACACATCACATATAAGGAAAAACTCACAACAATAACAAGTGATTCATCAAGAGAGACTTTGAAACACAGAACAATCTGAAGCACTCCATTTCAAATCCTAAAAGTAAAACTTTGATAAGCTAGATAAATATAACTAGCTCAAATATGTGCCAGAGTTGATATACATTTGATCAAATGAGTTGTCATGTGGTTTACACAATATATGTACAAGTTTCCTGAACTTAGTTCAGGTGTCTTTATAAATCCATTCAAAAACCTCTACACCTGCCTGACAAATATATTTGTTCCTACATGATTTGACTGGTTTCCCAGAATTCTGCCAGTTCTTTGTCTGTGGGTCTCTGTCTCTGGATAATTATTTACTGGAAATGATACCATAATAGTCACAGCCAAATGGATTTCAAGATTAATAAGGCATTGGGAAAATGGTCAGGGATTCTCAACGATGACCCCATAAGTATCACAGTAATAGTGAAGATGCTAATTTAAATGTTGTTCTTCTGAAATGAGAATGGCACCATAGAACATTTACCCAGTAATATATAGAAGAAGAAGCAGAGATCCACAGGTAAATACTAAGCTGAATTCCTATAATTCAGCTGTAGAGAGATGAGTGAAGCACAAAGATTTCAAGACCAAAATGGGAAAAACCACAGAAGCAGAGGATAACTTTAAAATTAATATTAATTTAAAACAAATTAGATTTAAACTAAAAACAAGAAAAATATATCTCAATAGGAGTCTGATAAAGGATTTGGGGCTACAAGGAACATGCCACCTTACAATAAAAGCTATACATGAGAAAAACATATCTAATGTTTTTTATTAGAAAATGTTGTTAATGATCCCACTGACAAAAATATGAGACAGATATCTAATACTTCCATTTAAATTCATCATTGTGATTAAACCTAAGAAAGAGAATGAAGGCCACCTAACATAAAAGTTTGGAACGACCAGAGAAGGATTGTCAGAAAGTTACCATAAAGTAACTACAAGCTTGTGCAGTGGTAGAAGAAATGTTGTGAAAATGATATTTACCAATAGCTCTTTTCAAACCTGAAGCAACTTAAATCCAAATTCAAGTAAAAAAAAAATCTGGTCCAAAATATGAGTAACTTGAAAAAATAAGATAAGCTTGACAGCCACCACAGTCCTGACACGGGGGGGGGTATCATTTGTATTTCATAAGACATGTCATATCACAATAATAATGAAAGCATGGTACTGAATCATAAGCAACTATGAAGCCCATTGTATTTCACTAATTTCATTACTATTGCTGGATTTCGTATATATTTCCAACAACACTCTTTTAATTGATAAAAAAAGCTTCTACCATTCATCATCTTTGCAAGTGTTTCCACAAATTGGAATTAAGCTTTAGTATTATTTTCAAGTGCGTTTCATCCTGGGGATCTTCAGACTAATTTCCTTTCCTTTTTTTTCTGTCTTCACTCCAAAAATGTTGAAGGGCAGATTAAAGCTCTGATGTATGAAAATGAAAGAATGTGTACTTCAGTACATATTGATACACATGTTTTCATACTTTCTCTCTACATTAAAGCTATGTTTCATAATTTGTGAGAGCATTTTATAACAGATGCATTGTAATCTGAAAGCAAAAATGGCATGAACTGTCGTCTGTTGATAGTATAAATGTTGTAATGAAGAAATATATTTCTTAAGGCTTACTTTTCATAATCTAAAACGTAGACCTAGCTAAAATATACATTGTGCTTTAATTCCTTACATCTGCTAAGCACTCTGGTTGTGTCAGGCCCTGGATCAAATGTAATAAACTTGAAAGTAAACAAAAAGATCACAGAAGAGAATATTCATGAATGAAAATAAGTGCATTTTGTGTTTTCTACATGTGACCAACAACAACACATTAAATCTTTTTTATATAATGTACCATACAATTTTGAGACTTTAAAACACATAAACACATAAAAACTTATATGTATTTGATTCCATTTTGTACACATTCACTAAGTTTAAAAAGCTATTTTAAACTATTTGTGCAAAAAATACATTAAATGCACAATTGCAAAGGACAATACTCACAAATAACTACACACAAATTGCAGTACATGTTGTTTTCTGAACAGAAATGGACCTGACAGAATGGCAAAAAATTGGCCAGTAATTTTAATTTGCATATAAGCATTTATTCACTTATCCTTTTTACCGTGCGAGTCTCACACATGTTTAGAGCTTTCTGAGCATGATGACTAAAATCCCATGGATCTCTGCATCTTTATCAGATTCTAGTATTTTTTTCTTGAGATATTTTTCCACTGATTGTTTTGACTTATTTTTATTAGTTGTTAGATTTTGTTGTATCTTACTATAACATATCATATTCTGTGCTACTCTTTTCCATTGGAAACTATTTAATTTCTCCTGAGAGGCACAGATCGTGTGAATGTGGATGGGAAAATCTATAGGGAGGAAGTGTGATTGAGAGAAGAAACACCTATTATCCATATAAAAGTATATATGGTAAAGTATATAACTATGAACTTATGTATTTTGGCCTTGTCTCCCTAAAAGTTCCACATGAAAACATCTTGTTATGGAGAATTATTGGAGGAGATAAATAATTTCCAATGGAAGAGAATACATTATATTAATTTGGGAGAAGTTCACTATGTACATAAATTGTGTTATGTTATGTAAATCATTTGGCAATGTTTCAAATATTAATACTGATAATTTAACATATTCTGGCTACAGAACATTATAAACAAAATTTGGAAATGAAACCCAAGCTATTGTCTTAGGTGGTTAGACATTGACAGAGAGGATAAACTACAGGTGAATGAGTTCAACTTCAATACATTAACATTAACTAAAGACAGGTGTTCAACCATATTCACATCATTATTCTGTGAGACAGAGGAGCCAAGAAAGTAAGCAAGAAAATGTAATGAGAATGAAACACCAACAGTTATATGTCAAGTATACGTTAGATATATCTACACCATACCAGATTCTCAAATTCAATTAAGACATGTGTTTTGATTTCCAGGATAATATGGCATTTCTATTTCTACATTTTCATAACTGTATGATTAATGCTAGGCATCACATTTTTTGTTACTGATTATGCATTTTCATGAGGCAATAAACCAACAGAGCACTCTGATGTAATCCTTTCCATAAAATTGAATGTCTTCTCTTTATAGGAATATATGAGCTAGGCTATGGTAGAAGTGGACATGAGCAAATTAAAATGTTCATGATGTGCCTCAATGGAAATCTCATTATGAACGTCATCACTTTAATGAATATATATGTCTTCATAAAAATAACTGGGGAAGAATCCAATGGAAAGAAATACACACTGTGTAAAAATACATACTTAAAAACTTGATCATATCTCTCATAAGAATCACCAACAAGCAAGTGTCAGTAAAAGGATGATCCAAAGGCAATATTATGAGAAGCAGAGAGATAAATATGCACAATATAGATTTACAAACTTTGTTGAAGACACAGAGCATAGACCTGAGCAGAGACTCAATTACTTCAGAGCCAGCTATCTCTCCAGAATTTCTGTCTCAGGGAAAATTATGTGTGATTGTAGTTCCTGGAACCTTTCTTGAGGATTTGACTTTAAATTTTCCACAAACACATTCACCTTCTAGAAGAACATTCAGTGTCTTCAGAGCTTCATACATCAGCGTTTTCACTCTTGGCTGGGTTACAGAGACACAGCTGAAAATGAGAGGGATTCAAGGACTGGGTTTATCCCTTGCTGAGTTCCAGTTGTCAGCTCAGCTGTCAATGTATTCAATGACAGCATGGGCTCTATCGTATGTTCTACTCACCCATGGTAAAGCATGTTTGGTAAAAGAATACTGAACTCAAGTACATATTAAAATCTGAATATCTGACCATGACATTCAACAATTTCCTTTTTTCTGGCAAGGTTCACAAACATATTGGGTTTGCTACCACGATTAAGAAATTAAAGATCTAGAAGGAATCACAAGTGAAATCAATTGCATCAGTTGGAATTGGGATCCAAATTGACTGCACATATTAAGAATTCTTTGGGGGAACGTTTACACCGACACTGCTAGATGTATCTAATTGTCCATGTAAATATGCAGTTATCTGTCATTTTGAAATTTTGAAAGAATAAGTGTGTTACTATTTTAAATGGAAATTGTAGGGTTCTAAATGAATCAACACTAGCCATTGTTCATTAAACATGCAGCATATTATCACAGTGCAATATGATACCTACTGATGGACTCATATATCCAGATCTGTATGACAAGAAGATACTGAGATTCATATAATTCCTGTGAGGATTTGTTAGGAAGCATCTCTTTTACCTAAGCACAAGTAACCAAGAAATCTACATAGGAAATATGAGGTATCAGATAATGAAGGACCCCTAATTACTAAGTATGTGTTTTCTTATCGTTTTCAAAATATCTGTACAAATTGAAGTGTTAGGTCATTTTTATGTGTACATATTAGCTGGTTGTCAATTCATGACAGTGGCATGTATGAGGTTAAAAGTTGTCAAGAGTTTCTTTTATTTATTTTCCATAATTGCATGTATACACATATTTATATCCAAATATAAGTGTGATTCCATTATTGATTTCATATCCAAATATGATTTCATAATATCTATCCCTACACTTTTATTCATACCTCTCTTCTACGAAGATACAATTTCTTCATTACAAATATGTAATGAATTTGAGACTCCTCACACAAGACATTGAATGTGTAAATTTAACACATAAATAATATATCCAGTCACCTATAATGAAGTGTTACATTAAAGAGAGCAGTCAGTGAATAATTCACCCTGGGTATCATTTGATCAGGAGAAATCCCAGATTTAAATTTTCTGATTCACTCATCAGGTGTTCGTATTTTATCTTAACTGTCTTCCCTGTGCATCTGAATCTGTGACACATTGAAGGCTATTATGAATCCATTGATGATCCTGTGTATGTATTAATGACAAGGGCTTTATTCTATTACTTTTTTGAACAATACATGGAAACTCACAAGGTTTAGTGTTGAGGGTTACTGTAAACAAATATTTAAAATACTTTCATAAGAATTAGTCACTGAACCCACTTAACCCCACCTGATACCAATAACACATTGGAGAAAATAAAGCATTTTAAATGAAGTTTTAATTATACATTATATTTAGCATTTATTGTGGAAGAGAAGATAATTGAATTATTTAGCCATGCATTAGGTTAGGTTGCCATATTTTACTATGTGAAAAAAAATCAAGGGGCTAATGTTGTTTGCTTCATTTTTCTCTTATAAAATCATTTAACAAAAAAAGACAGTTCACATAGGGAAATGTAGAGTAATTTCTGAAGAGGTGAACAGGTTACCTAGACCAAAGTATTTAGGACCAATTAGTGACATCATCAAACTAAATGCCCTCCATAGATATGATAGTACTATTATTCAAATAAAGAGAAAATGTAAAGTATAGTAAAATATGATTACCAGCTTTCATTTGGCCGAGATTCTAGAATATAATACTAAGAACTAATAAGTTAAAAAGAGTAAATGCAGAAATAAAAAAAATAGACAGTGGCATTGAAACTGACTCATAAACCTAAACAGAATCTTTGAAAAACATAACATATGTCAGATGAGTGTTTTTATACAGTAATTTTTATATTTCCTTTTAAGTTATAACCACAGATCTTGCTCCTACACCTCTGAAATCTCCACTTCTTTTCCTCCGTAGTACACACTCATTTGCTCTTCCTCAATGAAATTGCCTTTCATGACTTTTCATGAAAATCTAACATAAGTTGAGAAAGCACTGAACCTCTGATCCATGTATTCAAGCTGAACACAACATCACACATTAGAATATGGGCAACAACAAGCTAGCTCATGTAAATTATTTTAAAATGTCCACATGCTTAGCAAGCAGGGAAATTCAAATAACAATAATTTACAATTACTTTCCAATGTAGACTGTCTAAAACCATCAATGACTATTACAAAAATGATAGTTTTAAAAACTGGTGTACAGCTGTTGAATTATTGGCAACTTGTAGCCTTTCATTGAGAGTTCACATTGCCAAAGATTAGGCATTAATTATGACATTGGAAAATGTTTCTACTACACACATGTACAAAAAAGCGAGGAGTTAAAAAATATACACATAGAATATGTAATGCAAAAATAGTTTTGAATTAAAAATATAGACCTGAGCTGTGTGGGTGTTGTGCATCATTCCATGGTTTTATCCTAAGGGCAATGTCTGAAATACTGTGTTTCAACCCACTGGGAATATATGGGAAAAAGCCCATCTTTACACATAAAGAGGGGACTGTATATTGTTGGGCATTGTTTTTTTTTGTCCACTATGTTTTTGTTGATACCATAGCAATGATAAGGTGAGTGGACTCATTCAGTGTTTACAATTTATTCTGTTTACCAATGAGTCATGATTTAACCAACATCATATTGGTATAAAGTTATTATTAATAAATTGCTTTAATATAAGTTTGGTGTTAGAAATATCTCTGATAGTTATTTTAAACTTCAAGATTGTTTAAGGTATCATGAGATTTTATTGTTTCCATATTATGCTGAAGACAGTCCTTTCAAGGTCTTTGAAGAGTAGAGTTGCACTTTGGATGAAGATTGCACTGAATCATTATATAAATTTTGATGAGATGATTATGTGTATAGTAACATTAGACTCTGCCATGATCATTGTAAATTTTTCATTTATGGATATTATTTTAATTTAAACCTTGAGTGCCTTATTTTTTTACATATAATTTTGTAGTTCAGTTACTAGTTCCTTTTTGGATAGTGCTATCTTAAATATTAATCCATTTCTATTAATCTAAGTATTTCCACGTGGTCTTATCTTACCCAAGAGAAGGGGCCTGCACTCAGCTATCTCCAGATTCTCCAAGCTGACACTTCCTTACTACTTCCTCAATGATTGTCTCCTAGTCCCACCCATTTTGTTTTCCAATTGGCCAACAGTGATATTAACTAACTAATCAGAGAACCATATTTACAGAATGACATTTACCATCATCTCTTCTTTTATGTCTAAAATAAAAATAAGGGGCTTAACCTTAACATAGCAAAATATATCATAAAACAGTTATGAAATAAGAATAACAGTTAAAAAACACTTAGTCTATTAACATTTAGTAAGATTTAAAGAAAACATTTCATCATCTATTCTATCTTTGTGAGTCTAAAGTCCTACATGTAACTTATCTTTAATCCTAACAAAGGAAAACTATAATGATAACTATCTGTCATCAACTCCAGCAAAGACCACAGAAGAATGGTATGTAAATTCTAGAAATGACAAAGACAACTCAATGCATGATCAATCAACCAAAGTACTTCTGTAATGTTCCATCTTCAGGCTATAGGCCATATTGCGTCTGACACACGCCTCAGCAAAGCAGGAAACTTTAAACTGTCCACCTATATTGGCCATTTGTCAGTCACTTTTCTCTGAGTTCTGCATAATGTCTGAAAGTCACTTCCATGAAGCAAGAGCCCTGTAGCAAATGTCAATCTTGCATCAGCAGTCGTTTTGCTGTGGGTCCTGCATGTCTAGTATATATAGCATAAAGTAGAACAGTCCAGAAAAGAGTAGTTTATTGCCCAAATGTCTAGTCTTATCATATTGGAAGTATACTCCATAACAAGTTTCTTCTCTGTCCATCTTCCTTTCTGACACTGGTTGTTTTGCAAAGAGCAGTTGTGCCTCAGTGTCAAGAAAAAGCCTAAACCATTTTAAATTCCAAATTCTGTAGATCTTTGAAAGGTTTAGAATCCTATCCATCTCAAATACCACTCTGTGTATCTTGAAAATTTAACTAATTTAACTATATTCTATACTAATTTAAACATTACATTTCTAAGTGAGCTATATAAACACAATACCTAAACAAGAGGATAAATACACATATCACAACCTTGACCTGAAGTTGTATCAATAAATGAAAATCCATTATAAATCAATGTATTCATATCTATACCATAATTCCCTTCTTTACATTTAAAAAGATTGGTTGTGGTCATTAACCATTTATAACCACCCCATTTAAATGAAAACAAACATTTATTAACAATATTAGAGAATTTTGGCATTGTTCTTTCCAAACAGCTTCCTGCTGGTAGGTGGTGCTGCAATGAGGGATACTAAGAAAGCACAGAAATCCTGGCTGTAGTCTGCAAGGCTGCGTTATTCCAACTGTTTTGAATGTTGGATCACCTGGGACACTTTTTCAGGGGTCTTGCTTGATCATACTATTTTAGTCTGGAAGGAATCCACAGCTTTTAATTTTGTGTGGAAACGAAAATAAAATCCTTTTTTCCCAGGAACCTGCTCTTAGAATTAAATTTTGAAGTCAAAGCATTTTTAAAATATATAAACAGAATTAATTTAGCAGAATTAATTTTAACAGTTGTTGCTTTTTCCTCAGCAGTCAAATGACTTAGAGATAACAGAACAACATATAATATCCAAAGTTAGTCTGTGCTTTCCATATTTATGTGGCTTTTTTATTACTCTATTTCTTTTTTTTCTTCATTTATTCTTTTATTTCTTTTATTTTACATGTTGATACCAGTCCTCTCCCTCCCTCTTACGCTATATGCCCCCTCACATGCACTGTGACCACCATCATCTCCCATCCCCCCCACCACTATTCCACATGTAGGGCTATGCTTTCCAGGTTTGGTCATGCAATTCTGTCAAGTCATTTGAAGTAGGAACTAGGACTTCTCTTGTTTCTCTAGGTTAAGGGGGCATCCTTCTCTGTGGGATGTGCCCACAAAGTCCTTTTCTGCACCAGGAATACATCCTGGTTCCACTGTACGAGGTCCCTTACACTGTTCAGGCCTTCTAGCTGATATCCGTATTCAGGGGATTTGAGTCAATCCCATGTTGGATTCCCAGCTATCAGTCTGAGCGGTCAATTAGCTTCTCCTTGTTAAGCCAGGTGTCTTTATCTGTTTCTTCAACCTGGTCTTGTGTTCTCCCTCTCTAGGTCTGGATTCTAGTTCGACTCAGTGTTTAGTTTATGTGTGTTTGCTTCTGTTTCTAACAGGAACTATATGAGGGCTCTATGATGGTGAGTAAGTTAGTTGTTCATCTCACTATCAGAGAAGGACATTTATGATTTCCTTTCCATATTTGAAATTTTTATGAGGGATTTAACTTGCTACTTCGAATCATTACATATATTTTCTGATGTAATTGTGAAACACATGAATTCCTTGATTTCTATCTAAGAACTTTGTCATTTGTACACAGAGCTACTGATTTTGTCATTTAATTTCATATCCCACTAACCTTAATCAAAATGTTTTTTAATTGTAGATAATTTCAAAATATATATGTGTGTGTGTGTGTGTCAAAGAGAGAAACTTGTGTTTAAATATATATATATATATATATATATATATATATATATATATATACAGCATCAGCTGATACATTTGCTTTGAGTTTGCCAATATATATTTCACCAAGTGTTCTCATGCTTACGTCTTAAATTTGTAGCTAGGATTTCAACTAATCCATTGAATACACACAGAGAATAAAGATCATTTTACTGTTGTTTATTACATGATCTTTGTGCATCTTAGATATAAAGGTAATGGTCCTCACTGAAGAATTTCACAGCATTCCTTCCCCTTCTGTTTTGCGGAATAAGTGGAACATAATAATTTTAAATCTAGAATAAATATTATATGTTAGAGTATTGCATACAGTTCCATTATCCTGCTACATGGTTATAGTTTTAAATTTGTTTCTGATGTCTTATTGTTTTACCTACCAATAATTTCATCTCTAAGTCTCCATCACAGAAGATTACTGCAGCATTTTACAGCTAGAAGTGGCCCACGTATGTGATCATATTTCTGATACAATAAAATATTCACCTCTATGTGGTAAATTGATATCATCTCCTCTGGTCAATGCTAAGAGATTGTTCAGGACAATGATAAAAGATGGTAAGTTTCACGTTGATGGATGCCTACAAAGAGACAGTGCTTTTTGCACAAAGTAGGAGATTTTCATTTGCAAACATAAGTGATTTTGATACCATGGATAAGACCCAAATAAGCCATTCTTTATGTTGCAGAGTTTTCCTGGGTGCTGTTAAGTTTCAAGTGTAAGATTTCTCCAAATTCTTCATGTAGGCATTTAATTCTATAAACTTTCCACTTACCACTGCATTCATATATTGTCTCATATGTTTTTAATTCTGTATAGTTATCCTCTCTTTATTTCTGCATTGACCAAGTGATGACACAGTTGATCATTGTTCAGTTTCCATGAATTTTTAGGCTTTCTATAATTTGTGTTGTGTTGTTGTGGAGTTCTAATTTAAGCCATGGCGAGTCCAAAGATTTTATTTTTTATCTGTTGAGTTTTAACCTGTGACAAAATATATGGTTGAAAGCATGATGGGAAATCTTACAGACACAGCAGACCTGAATTTCTGCAAGATCATAGAATCTAGACACACAACTGGGGACCATGCATGGGAGTCATCTTGGCCCATTGCTTGTTGACAACAACTGTGTAGCCAGGTGCCACAGACTGCTCAGTGGGTTGCAGGTCTGTGTGAAGACCAAGACTCAGATGACCAGGTCAGGAGTGGCTTCAGCTTGACAGACAGACACAAACACACCTGAGGAGGTTTGCGAACTGCTGCAAAGTTTACTTCAAAGTATTGGGTTTTTATACAGAAAGCTCAAAGAACAGATCTTTGGTCACAGTTTAAAGATAAACAGGCATTCTATAGATGTTAACAATTCCCTTTGAAGTTTCTCAGCAAGTGCATAATTAGGAACCTCTGTTTATTTTGGCCTGCTTGTGGTCAGCATATCAGAGATTTGATTTGTTGAGTTTAGAGGCTAATCTTTGTCTCTAGATTGTAAACTTTTATAGTGTTGATTTAGGGGCCCTAAGATCCCAAATTAGAGTATTGTTGTGAATCCCACAGCATGTTTGTTGTGGGCGGGTTAAGTACAGGCAGGGTCTCATTGTGGGCTGCTTCCTATAGCCTTAGCCCTAATTGATTTATCAGGCCCTGGCTGACATCTGAAGTCACAACTGGTGCCTTAGGATCTGTGTCTGAAGGCACAGAGGGCAATACCCACCTATTGACTTCTGATCTGTATCTCTTTCAGTTCCTGAAACTATATCTAAGTGCTCTCTAGGCATCTCTGAATTACTAGTAGAGCTTACAGGCTAAAATATCCCTTGAATAAAATATCCCTTGAATAAAAGGCAATATTGTTATCATAGCACAAAACACATCTAGCACCCATTCCAAACAGCCAGCCATGCAAGCAGCTGCAGGGACCTGAACCACTTTTCCCCAGGAGGCGTAACCACGTGTGGTGCCAACCTCTGGACAGATAGCCATTGAGATTTCTCTCAGCATTGCTACACTGTCTCCACTGGGGCTGGTGTGGCAGTTCCCCCTTTTTTATTTTTTAAGCGGAATAGCTGGAAATCACGCTGGAGGGTGCTGATGGAGTGAAGTGCTATTCTGAAAAGAATAGGAAAAACCAAGCACACTGTAAATAAAATAGCAGCTCCAATTCCTAGGAAAACAAAATACTGAGTCCAGCTTAATGGATTCAGGGATCTTAGGTTTTCTGAAAATTTTGATGCTAGGCCTGAAATGTCCCAAGTATCTATCTTTTTCTGACTCATGACTGTAATTTTCTCCTGTAATGCCTTGATATCATAGGTTAAATTAGTATCCTTCCATACTCCTAATAAATGTGCCTTAGTCTTGTTCCAATTAAAGGAAGAGTTGTATGGAAGAGGTGTAACACAGATATACTTAAATTCTGCATGACATTTAGTTGCTAATTATGTCTTAAGATTTTGTATGTCTTGGCCCATTTCTATTATTGCCTCTTCTAAAGCATTTATTCTAGTTTCTAATCTCAGATCTATTAACCTCTGTTCTGAGAAGGCAAAGGTGACATTCCTATGCATGTCATTTACAATGGAAGCTGTCTGCATTTCCTTTACTAATGCTGTTGTAGAAACTGTAAAAGAAGTCAAAGTAGCTATCAGTGCTGTGATTCCTAAAATTAGTGAGGCAACAAATCTTTTTGGCCTAATCAATTCATTAATTTTGTTAAACAAGTTTATAGCCGAATTATCATACCAAGTATCATTACCCAAATCTACTGGCAGCATCACATAAGCAGGCCTTTTAACAATCAATACAGTTGAAAAGGATTTATCATAACCTGATTGTACACAATTAGTTAATATGCAGGATTGACATTTAACAAAAAATGAGTTCCCTTCTTTCTTGATATGCACCAATTTGTTACGTCCAAACATTAAGGCATATGGGTAAGAGAGACAAGCAGTGGCAAGAACAGGCTCTGACTTGGCAGCCTTTGGTTTCTTTAATATTATAACATTGGCTGCTGCAATTAACCTGAATAGATCTGGCTGAGGAGTCCCATATGTCCCATCCGGTTTTTGTAAATACCATATAGGTGACACCCATACTGCTGAATACCATCTCCTTATAGGCTCATTTTTTGGAGGAGTGTATCCTCCAAATTGAGCAGAATGATCCTTAAGGTAGCCAGAATAGTCATGATCAGGTGATGGTACAGAGAAATCCCAGATAATTTCTCCTGAAGTCAAAGGAGAAAACCTTGTTCCAGCTTGAGGAAATCCATAATGAAGCCAATTAGGCATCTGATCTTCATTTCCCTCCCATAAGCTATCTTTCTTGTATTTTACCATGCAATGTGGCAATCTAGAAGGCAGTGGCTGATTTACCACCATAGTTTCATTAAAATTAGAGTATCCCAAAGTAGCAATTTGTAGTTGCCACATACGCCGCTGTTCTGGACTCCCATTTGTAACAGGTTTATTATCAGGAGTATCAGTAAGGAAAGTTCTATAGCTGACAGGCAAACAGCCAGCTGGAGGGGCACCACCAAGTGCTATGCAGATTGGTAAGGAATCTGCTCTACCTTCATAATTTATATACCCAGATGAATTAATTCCCATATGAAAATCAGGAGTTCCCCCTAGCACATCAGTAACATTAGTCATAATTTTAATGAGCTCTGTATTTCCCCAAACCACCGGATGTAAAAGTGGAGGCTTGGGAATGTATGCCCAGTAACTTTCTCCATTTACCCCAGAATTCATTGATAAGATAGCAAGAAAAGCAAGAAAAATTGCTACAGGAGTCTTAGGAGTTTTTGTTTGAACCAGTACGGTAAGAGCCTCTCGTTGTAGTTTCTTGAGTTGAATCTGTGTTGGCAGATCGTGGCGAAGTTCAGCTTCTGAGGCGGCTTCACCTTCTTTATTTGTTATCATCAGACTCGTCAGCTGCTTCCCCATTGTCTATAGCTCACGGTTTCTCCTCCTCTTTGTTTTCCGTGAGAGTCTCCTGCTGGTAGGGTCTGATAAGTCTGTCTGGAATCCAGATCGGCGAGCTTTCATTCTGTGGGAACACACAAGCATAGCCCCTCCCAGAGGTAATTAGCACATCTGGCCCTTTCCATTGACCCGTTAACAGGTCCTTCCAGCAAACCAGAGGCTGAGGCTCAGCTGCAGCCTGAGTATTCCAGTGTCTCTCAGCTGCGCTGAGACCTTTATCATCAACATTCATATGATTAAGCACAAACAGGGCATGTGTCAATACATGATGAGGAGTCAAGATGTTGAAGTTTTTAATTTTGTGATTTGAGCTTTTAAAAGCTGATGACTCCTTTCCATTATTGCCTGTCCTTGTGGATTATAAGGTATTCCTGTGGATCCTTCAATTTGCCATTTCTGCAGAAACTCTTTATAGCTTCTGGAAGTATAAGCAGGAGCATTATCTGTCTTGATTTTAAAAGGAACTCCCATATAGGCAAAGCAAGCTGTCAAATGTTGAACAACATCCTTTATAACTTCTCCAGCTCTAGCAGAGGCATACATCAAATGAGAAAAGGTATCTATAGTTACATGCACATAGCACAGTTTCCCAAACTCTGAAACATGAGTAACATCCATTTGCCATAAGGCCAAAGGCTTCAATCCTCTGGGATTGACTCCCATTTTAGGCACATTGGCAATATTAGGGCAGTCAGGACAAGTCTTGACTATTTCCCTAGCTTGTTCCCTAGTTAGTTTAAACATATATCTTAGAGCAGATGCATTTTGATGATGTAGTTTATGACTCGCCATTGCATTCTCAAGAGCAGTGAAAACTTGTGTATAGGAGTCTGCTATGGCATTTCCTTGAGCCAATGGTTCCTGGCAATTTTGTGTGTCCCCTAATATGAGCCACATGATATTTAAATTTTCTCTTTTGAGCCAATTCTTTTAGTTTGCTAAGCAGGTCATTAATTTCTGTTCTTATAGAAATCATAGCTGTCTCAATAGCAGGAAATAATCCTGCCACATACCTGGAATCTGTATAGAGATTAAATGGTTCTTTTATTTTCTCAATGGCCAAGATCACTGCAATGATTTCTGCCCTTTGAGCAGAAATTCCCTTTTCATATTTTATTATGGGAGGTTCCCCCTGAACAATCATAATTGAATTTCCTTTTGAGGAACCATCAGTGAAGATGACTTTGCCTTTTCTATAGGTTCTGTCGACCAATGTGAAGGGAAAATTATAGGTGTTTCTTTTATGAATTCAATGACTGGATGTTTTGGTAAATGAAATTTAATAATTCCTAAATATCCAATTAATGCTAAACCCCAATCATTACTTTCCTGTAACAAATGTTCAAATTGCTGTCTAGTATAAGGAACTACTATTTCTTGCATGTCTCTTCGAAATATTTCTTTGGACCTGTTTCTGGCTTTTACATTAAAAGCAAATCTCTGACAGTCATCAGGATGCAATTGTATCATAAAGAAGCAGTCCTGCAAGTCAATGACTATTACCTTCCATCCTTGAGGCACTGCAACAGGTGATGGTAGCCCTGGCTGCAGTGCTCCCATATCATACATAGTGGCATTTACTGCCCTTAAATCTTGTAACAGTCTCCATTTCCCTGACTTTTTCCTTATCACGAAAATGGGAGTATTCCACGGACTAAAGCTCTCCTCCAGATGACCTGCCTGCAATTGTTCCTGTATTATTTCCTCTATAGCCTGTATTTTTTCAGTTGTTAGGGGCCATTGATTAAGCCATACAGGCTCATCATTTTTCCATGAGATTTTATTTGCATATAAAGAGCTCACAATGGCCCCTAGGAAAAATTTTCTTCATCTTCTGTTATCAGTCTTACAGACATATGTTCCATTATGTCCCTTCCCCATAGGGAGAAAGGTAGTGAGGGAATTACATAAGGATGAATAAATCCCTCTTTTGCTTCACATTTCCAATATACAGCCTCTGCGGCCCTTGCAACTTTGGATACCATCCCCAGACCTTGTAAGGAAGAGGAGGTTTGGCATACAGGCCATGATTTAGGCCAGTCTTTTCCTGCTATGCAGGTCCTGTCTGTGCCTGTGTCCAAGATCCCCTTAAAGGGTCGTCCATTAATTCTTATGACCTTAAAAGGCCTCTCTTTTCCTATTTCTGTAACCCAGGCTACAACATCTGAGGAGCCAAATTGGCCTTCCCCCCTTTCAGTCTGTAGCTCAGGGTTAGGTAACTTCAAATATGGTAACAGCAGTAATTGTGCTATTCTTTGCCCTTTCTTGATAACTGTAGTTTGCTTTGTACTTTTAACCATGACTTTTATTTCTCCTTGGAAATCTGAATCTATTACTCCAGGTAATACTTCCAACCCATTCTTATAGTTGGAACTCCTTCCCAAGAGCAATCCTGTAATCCCTGAGGGCAAAGTTCCCTTTACAGAATTAGGTACTAATTGCACCCCATCTTCCTTTGAAAAGATTAAATCCTGAGTTGAAGCAAGATCAAGTCCTGCACTCCCTGGAGTTGCTCTTGGGAGATCATGTATTGTAAATTCTGGAGCTTTAGGGTTTAAATCTGACTGAACCTCCTGTAATGTTCTTTCCTCTCTTTTTTCGGGGCTGAGAGGCTGCCCCTTTACCAGTTTTTTGATTCCTCCCTGGGAATATCTTAAATTCGAGTTCGATCCTTGGTAAACTTGGAATGGCACTCACTCCTCCAATGCTTTCCCTTTTTACATCTTGGGCAGATGCCAGGTGCCCTTTTAGGACTTCCACCCTGGCCTCCCTTTTTACAGTCTTTCTTCATATGACCTGATTCTCCACAATTAAAACAAGTGGGGGCAGGATTCTTACCATTGCCTCCCCTATATGTCTGCTTCACAAAAGCAGAGAATTTTTCCCTTGCATAGCTGCTGCATAAGCCATCCCTTGCACTACAGCAGGTGAGGCATCTGCACATACTTTTATGTAATCCTGTATTGAGCCAGTTTTCCTTATGGGCCTGATTAAATCTTTACATAATGTATTAGCATTTTCCCATGCTAGTTGTTTTAACAGAATAGAGGTTCCTTCTCCTGCAGGGAGCATCCTATTAATTACTTCCTCCAATCTAGAAATAAAAGAAGTGTAGGATTCCTCATTGCCTTGCTGAATCCCTACTAGAGTATTCCCCTTGGTTCCTGGAGGAGGAATAGCCCTCCAAACCAACATTGCATTTGTTGTCATAAGAAATAAGTAAAACTCTTTGGAAGTGGCATCAGACATTAAACCTCTTTCTGCTAGCATATGTTTCAAGATTGATATGAGCGTTTTCTGTTCCTTTGAGCCCGAGTTTCCCATCTTAATTTCCCAGATTACTCACCCTTAACCAGCCTATTTTCACTGGCGGGACTGCAGTTCCCTTGGTGAGTGCCTATCCACTCCTTTAAAAGCAAGAAAGAGTTACCTGTCCGAGGGTCCCTGTTTTGGGCACCAGCTGCCACAGACTGCTCAGTGGGTTGCAGGTCTGTGTGGAGACCAAGACTCAGATGACCAGGTCAGGAGTGGCTTCAGCTTGACAGACAGACACAAACACACCTGAGGAGGTTTGCGAACTGCTGCAAAGTTTACTTCAAAGTATTGGGTTTTTATACAGAAAGCTCAAAGAACAGATCTTTGGTCACAGTTTAAAGATAAACAGGCATTCTATAGATGTTAACAATTCCCTTTGAAGTTTCTCAGCAAGTGCATAATTAGGAACCTCTGTTTATTTTGGCCTGCTTGTGGTCAGCATATCAGAGATTTGATTTGTTGAGTTTAGAGGCTAATCTTTGTCTCTAGATAGTAAACTTTTATAGTGTTGATTTAGGGGCCCTAAGATCCCAAATTAGAGTATTGTTGTGAATCCCACAGCATGTTTGTTGTGGGCGGGTTAAGTACAGGCAGGGTCTCATTGTGGGCTGCTTCCTATAGCCTTAGCCCTAATTGATTTATCAGGCCCTGGCTGACATCTGAAGTCACAACTGGTGCCTTAGGATCTGTGTCTGAAGGCACAGAGGGCAATACCCACCTATTGACTTCTGATCTGTATCTCTTTCAGTTCCTGAAACTATATCTAAGTGCTCTCTAGGCATCTCTGAATTACTAGTAGAGCTTACAGGCTAAAATATCCCTTGAATAAAATATCCCTTGAATAAAAGGCAATATTGTTATCATAGCACAAAACACATCTAGCACCCATTCCAACAGCCAGCCATGCAAGCAGCTGCAGGGACCTGAACCACTTTTCCCCAGGAGGCGTAACCACGTGTGGTGCGAACCTCTGGACAGATAGCCATTGAGATTTCTCTCAGCATTGCTACACTGTCTCCACTGGGGCTGGTGTGGCAGCCAGGTTTGTTTACATGAACCCTAGCATTGAGACCAGATGCCACCGTGGCATTTAGTGCAGGCTACTATGATCTGTGTCCATCCTGGTCCTACATCTCCAACCAGGCCTCAGGTGGCTGGTTTGATCCTGTGCCCTCATGGTGCTCAGTGGCAAATGTAGCCATTAATGTCAAGTTGGATACTGGATACTTCAGAACCACAGACACAGATAAAACTCTCAACAGCAACCCAGGACAAGATGACACCCTGACTCAGGTTGAATCTCTGGCTACCCATATTTTATGGCTCCTGCTGTGGTATGTACCCTTAATCCACCCAAGCTGCAGGCTCTGGACCAAATCCCTTGCCCCTGTATGGATACTGGTGACAATATATGCCACACAGTTCAACACAGACTTCGTCTGAAACTGGGCACTGGCCTCAGACATGGCCTCAGGCAACAGCTCAGCCTGGTTGTCATCCTTTTTCTGAGTGGTAGCTATGGAATCAGATCAGGGTGGAACTAATATCACCATGGCACTTGGACCATAGAATGCAGCTTAGACTATATGGTTCATGTGGCCTTTGTGGCACTTTTGGGATATTGGCACCAAAATAGACATCAGCTCTTTTAGGACCATAAAGCCAAACATACTCCTTGATAGAAGCCTCAGATGGTCTGACACCATGTTTTCAGTTGATAGCAAGTCCATGCTGATTACCACAGCCCTAGTGGCAGCATGGCTTATGGACTTGCACTCAGCCCCTGCAGTTATTACAGCCCATTGGAGTCAGTGTGGCACTAAATAGCAACAGGAGCCATGGATTGCCACATCACTCCAGTGGAGACAGTGTAACAATGGCTTAGAGAATTCTCATTGGTTACCTGTGCAGAGGTTCGCACCACACGTACTATGTTGTGCTATATTTACAACAATGATTTTGATCATGGGTGTTTTGGTCTGTAGCTCCATTGTTAGTTCAAAGAAACCTAAAAACACTTTGATATAGTATCAGCACCTAAAAGAGATACAGACCAATATTCAGTGGATGGATGTTTCCTTCTGTGCCCCCAATTATAAAACACACAGCGCCAGGTGTGAATCCAGATGTCAGCCCAAGGCCTGATAAACAATTAGAGTTAAAGCTGTAGAAGGCAGCACATAATGTGACTTTGCCTGTAATAAGCCTATCCACAACAAGGCCTTAGTGGGAGTTACTACAAAATTATCTTGGGGTCTTAGGGCCCTTAAATCAATGCTATTAAAAGTTTCCTGATCAAAGACAATAATTCTTCTCTAACGGCTGTAAATAAAATCTCTGATACTCTGAACATAAGCAGGCCAAAATAAACAGAGGGTACAAGTTACCCACTTGCTTAGAAGTATCTGTCATCTCATACTTCAGAGGAAATTGCTGACATATTTATAGAATGTCTGTATATATCTAAACTGAGGCCAAAGATCTGTTCCTTAAACGTTCTACATCAAAAACCCAATTCTCTAACATAAAAACTACAACAGTTCACAAACCTCCTCAAGTGTGCTGTGTCTGTCTGTCACACCGAATCCTCTCCTGACCTGGTCATCCAAGTCTTGGTCTCCACACAGACCTGTTACCCAGTCTGTGGCAATAGATATCAATACAAATCAGAGGCTACTAGAGGTCCGGAAGTCTACAAATGAATGTTGGCAGAAGCCTGGTCTGGACATCACCATGGGTCTGGGGTTAAGAATATTCCCCTTGCCTGTCTGCTCTTCAATGCCATCACCATCATCAAGTAGCAAGCTAGCCTCCAACATCTTTCAAGTCCTCTTCATCTATATATCTTCTTTTATGTATGAGCAGTTCTGCTTCTGTATCTTTCCCATTTCTCTGACCCATGTTTTTTTGATAGGCAGGACCTCTCACTGTCTTTCCATAAGCGTGGGTTGTCTTTTTTCTCACCTGATGGGAAGGTCCTAGCATGCTTGACCCTTTCTGAGCAGAACTGCTGGTTCGATCACGACTGGAAGAACTGAGTCCCAAGGTAAGCTGCATAGATATTTCAGTAGTGAGAGCACATTGGGAAATCCCTATGAGAATGGAAGGGCAAAGAGAATCAAGTTTCTGAGGTGGCTGGGGTTGTACAAAGTTAATGTTCTTGTGGAACATCTAACACTAGGAGCTGGGACTGACTCTGAATCTATTGCCTCCTTTTCTCCACATGTAATTATTTGTACAGACTTAATAGAAGAGGAGTGGCTAGTCTCACTGCAGCATGATATACTATGACTGGCTGCTATACATGGCAGTCCTGCATTTTTCTGAATTAAAACATAGGAGGAGGAAAAATGGATGTATGTTGGAAGTGGGAAGGTGTGGATGGGAGGAGGAGAGATGGGAAATATTGGTTGAGATGTAAAATCAATAAGAAAATAAATACAGGAAAAAATCCTTGATAAATTCATGAGCCAGGAGTGATGAATCTGATCATTGTCCAATTTTCATGAGGTTGTAGGGTTTCGGCAATTTTTGCTGTTAATTCTGACTATAAACCATGGTGATTTGATAAAATACAGGGTATTATCCCAATTTTTTGTATTTGTTGAAGTTTGATTTCTTGGCAGGTATGTGGTTGATTTTAGAGAAGGTTTCATGTGGCACCAGGAAAAAGGTATATTCTTTTGTGATAGGGTGGAGTGTTCTACTGATGTTTGTTAAACTAAATTTGGTTAGAACTTCTATTAGTTCCCTTTCTTCTTTGTTAAGTTTCTCTGTGGTAGTGGTTTCCATTGGTGATAGTGGGGTGATGCTGACTCCTACTATAAGTGTGGGTGTATTATGATCAATTTGAGTTTTAGTGATGATTCTTTTATGAATGTTGGTGCCTTTTTATTGTGGACATAGATGTTCAGAATCTAGACTTACTCTTGATTGATTCTTGATGTGATGAATAAGAAATGATGGTAAATGACATTCAGGAATGTTTCCCATGTAAGTCCAGAAAATCAACATATGTTGGATTTACAGAAATTTGTCTTATGCGGATACATGACAATAAGGACATCTACACATGCATTTGCATGGCATCTACTATATGAGGCACAATACTTATTACTAAATAGATTTTTAATATCAAGGTTATCTGTCCATGAAGATTTATGATGTGCAGGATTTCTTCCCATACTAGTACATAGTTTCCAGGGCTTTTTCTCATTCTGGTCATGATACCCACAACCGTTTACTACACAGACACAAGATATCTGGAATTGCTTGCAAGACTTCCTCCCATTCAGTTACATTATACATAAAAATGTAACCCATGTGTGCATTGTATATACAGCACTGCTTTCCATGTAGGTAACATGTATCTGGGACTGCTTCTGATGTGGGAATATAATACACATAACTGCCTCTCATGCAGCTTAATAATATACAGAAATTCTTCCGATGTAGATACATGTTATTCATGACTTTGTTCCAAACAGAAAAATAGCAAGATTATTTCATAAGTAGTGCCATATTATATGGAACTAGTTTTCAGGCAAGTACATGTTATAGAGGACCTTATTGCATAAAAGTCCCACTTATCAAGAACTGTTTCCCATGTGTAAAAACAATATATAAAATTGGTTCCCTTGCTGATACAAGAAATGCATTACTAGTTCTCATGAGGGTATACAATATATATATTACATCTTTTCATGTAGTTTCCAGTATCCAGGACTGCTTCTGTTACATGTACATGATATCAAAGTTTTTTTCTAATGTGTGTACACAATATTTAGAACATCATCCCATGCCATACATGGCATCCAGGGTTGCTTTAAATGTGGGTGCAACATATCCATGGATCTTTCCCATGTTGTTTCATGACATCCAGGAATATTTCTAAGTACAATATGTGAAATGTAGGACTTTTCACCATCTAAGTACGGAAGTCCATGCAGTTATATGGACAGTTCTTCACATTCAGATAACATATATCCAGGATGCCTTCCTATTCAGATACATGATATCCTGAACTGCTTCTAATGTCCATAAATGATATCATGGACTAATACTACACTGCATGTACAACATATCAAGGATTGGTTTTAAATTTTTTTTTAGTTTTATTTTACATATCTATCCAAATTCCCACTTCTTTACTCCTTCACTCCCTGCCCTCACTCTTTCCCTCTCTCCGTGGAACTCATGTCCTGAAGAACCCTCAATACCCACTTCCCCCTCTCCACATGTAGCATGATGGCTTCCAGGAGGGGTCATCTAAATCTGTCAAGTATTTTGGAGTAGCGACTAGGCCCTTCCTCCTGCCTCTAGGTTAAAAGAGTATCCCTCCATGGGAAATGTGTCACCAAAATCTTTTGTTCACCAGGGATACACCCTGGTTCCACTGTCCCACATCCTTTAGACTGCCCAGGTCTTCTAACTGAGACCCATGTTCAGGGCGTCTGTGTCAGTCCAATGCTGGATTTTCAGGTATCAGACAGGAGACATATTAGCTTCTCCTTGCACAGGTAAGCTGACTCTGTGTTTCTGCAGTCTGGTCTTGTCCCCCCTCTCTGCATCTGGATTCCATTTAAGCTGAGTGTTTAGTGGTTGGTGTCTGCTTCTGTTTCCATAATATACTACATGAGGGCACTATGATGGTGCATAAGTGAATTGTTGATCTCATTATCAAGGAAGGGCATTTATGGTAGTCTTTACAATGTTGCTCAAATTGTTAGGTGTTATCAGTCTTGTAGGACTTTGGACATTTCTATCGATTAATTTTATTGTCAAAACTATAATGTTTCTCTCTCTTATTATCTTTTATTTCCCATCTCTTTGTTCTATCATCTATTCTTTTCCTTGTCCCGCATGCTTTTTTCTCTCTCCCTTCTCTTTCTCCAAGCTCCCTCTCCATTCACTGGCCATACCCTCGAATATGCTCAGGAGAACTTTTCCTTTTCTGTGAGGGACCTTATAGGAATCTCTAAGAATCCTTCTTGTATCCTAGTTTCTCTGGTGATGTAAAGTATTGGCTGGTGATCCATTGCTCTAAGTCTAAAATTTATATACAAGTGAGTACATATCATGTTCCTACTTTTTTGACTGGGAAACCGCATTCAGTATGGTTGCTTCAAGGTCCATCAATTTGTTTGCAAATTTCAAGATTCCATTGTTTTATATCTGCAGAGTACTATTCCATTGTGTAAATATACCACATCTTCTTTATCCATTATTCAATTGAAGGGATCCTTCCAGGTTTGATATTACAAATTATGCTACTATGAAAATAGTTGGACACATGGGGTTGTTGCATGTATGTGCACCATTTGGGTAAACGAGTAAGAGGGGGATTGCAGAGCCTGTGGTAGACTGATTCCCATTTTCCTGAGGAACTGTTATACTGATCCCCCAAATAGCTGTACATGTTTGCATTCCTCCCAGCAGTGGAGGAGAGGTACCCATTCCTTATTCTTTCCAGGATAAGTGGTCATTGGAGTGTTGAATTTTAGCCATTCTGGCAGGAATAAGATGGTATCTCAGAGTTGTTTTGACTTGCATTTCACTGATTGCTAAGGATGTGGATCACCTTCTTAAGTGTTCTTTAGACTTTTTGATTTCCTGGACTGAGAGTTCTTTATTCAGTTGTGTACCTCACTTTTAATAGGATTATTTGGTGCTTTGTTGACTAGTTTATTGAGGTCTTTGTACTTTTTGGAGATCAACCCTCTATCAGATGTAGGATTGGATAAAATCTTTCTCTGTCTGTGGGCTGCCATTTGGTTTTGTCAACTGTGCCTTTTGCCTTAAAGAAGCTTCTCAGTTTGAGTGAGAAGATCACATTTATTAATTGTAGATCTCAGTTGTCATACTGCTGTTATTATGTTCAGGAATTAGTCTCCTATACCGATTTTTTCAAGGGTAGCTCTCACTTTCTCTTCGAAAAAGTCAGTGTGCCTGGTGTTATGTTGAGGTCTTTGATCCATTTAGACTTGAATTTTTGCATGGCAATAGACATGGTTCTATCTGCAGTCTTCTACACACCAGCAACAAGTTGTGCCAGCACCATTTGTTGAAGATTCTTTCTTCGTCCCATTGTATACTTTTAGCTCTTTTGTCAAAATCAGGTGTTCATAGATGTGCAGGTTAATAGCAGAATTTTTAATTTGATTCCACTTGCCTTCTTTTCCATTTTTGTGGCAATATCATGCTGTTTTCAGGATTATAGCTCTGTAGTTGAGCTCAAAGATGAGGATGGCGATGCTTCCTGAAGATCCTTTATTTTACAAGATTGTTTTGGATATCCTGGATCCTTTCCTTTTCCATGTTAAGTTGATTCTTATCTTTCAAGGTCAGTGAAAAATTGTTCTGGGATTTTAATGATGATTTCGATGAATCTATAGATTGCTTTTGGCAAGATAATCATTTTCACTAAGTTTATTCTATCCATGAGCATTGGAGATCTTTCTATTTTATGGTATCTTCTTCAATTTCTTTCTTCAAAGACACAAAGTTCTTATTATATAGGTATTATATAGGTTTTTTCACTTGTGTGGCAAGCATTACCACAAGATACTTTATGTTTTTTATATCTATAGTGAAGAGTGATGTTTCTCTGATTTCTTTCTCTTACCCATTGTCCCCTAAATAAAGTAAGGCTACTGTTTGTCTTGTATCTTGCTAGTTTCCTAAAGTTGTATATCAGGTATTAAGTTTCCCTGGCAAAGTTTTTTGGGTCACTTATGTATACTATCATACTATCTGCAAATAGAGAAATTTTCACTTCTTCCTTTCAAGTTTGTATCCCCTTGATCTCTTTTTTAGTCTTATTTCTTTAGCGAAAATTCAAGTACAATATTGAAGACATATATATGAGTTTGATGTTGGCTGTTAGTTTATGTTTAGGTACATTCATTATATCCCTGATATATCCAAGGCCTTTATCATGAAAGAGTTTTGAATTGTGTCATATAATTTTTCCGCATCTCAGGAAATGATAACATGGTTTAGTTTTTCAGTTTGTTCATTTCATGGAACACATTGAGAATTCATATGTTGAACCATCCCTGAAACTCAGGGATGAAGCCTACTTGATCATGATGAATGATTCTCTGATGTGTTCTTGGATTCAGTTTGCCAGTATTTTATTGAGTATTTTTATATCGATGTTCATGAGGGATATTGGTGTCTGATTTTCTTTCTTATTTGTGTTTTTCTGTCGCTTGGATATCAAGGTAATAGTGGCATCATAAAATGTGTGTGTTAATGAACCATCTGTTTCTTTTGTGCAGAATAATTTGAGGAGTATTGGAATTAGCTCTTCCTGAAAATTATGTGGGTTTCATCAGTGTCCATTATCATGTACCTCTTTTCACTTTTGATTTTGTTAATTTGCATGTTCACACTCTGCTTTTCTTTATTAGTTTGGATAAGGAGTTATTTATCTTGTTAATTTTCTCAAAAAAACCAACTCTTTCATGCATTGATTCTTTGTTTTGCTTTCCTGTTTTCTACTTTATTGATTACAGCCTTGAGTTGATTATTTCCTGGCATCTACTACTGCACAGTGAGTTTGATTGTTTTTGTTCAAAGGATTTGAGTTGTGCTGTTAATTATCGAAAGATAGTATCATCTCTTTCCTTCATGTGGGCACTTAGTACAATGAACTTCCCTCAGAGCACTGTTTTCAAGATGTCCCAAAATTTTGGGTATGTTCTGTGCTCATTCTGTTTGAATTTTAGGAAGTCCTTAATTTAGTCCTTCTTCAACCCAGGTGTAGTGGAATTCTGCATTGTTCAGTTTCCTTAAATTTGTAGGGATTCTGTGATTTGTGATGGTGTTAAATTCCAATTTTAAAGCATGGTGGTCTGATAATATAAAGGGGACTATTCCAATTATTTAGTCTCTGTTGAGGGTTGTTTGGAATGAATGTTTTATAGATGTCTGTTAAAACCTTTTGAGACATAACTTCTGTTAATTCTATGGTTTCATTGTTAAGTTACTGACTATTGGTCCTTTCTAGCTGTAAGAGTGGGGTATTGAAGTCTCCCATTATTAGTATGTGAGGTTTCATGTGAGCTGTTATTTTAGTAGTGTTTCTTTTATGAATGTGGCTGCCTTTGCATTTGCCGCATTGATGTTCAGAATTTACACTTTCGGGGTATGGAATTCTCCTGTGATGAATACTAAATGACCACCTTCATCTCTTTTGATTGATTTTGGTTGAATTTCAACTCAGACAATAGAAGAATGATGTATTCATGATGCACAAAAGGACCTTGCAGACACATACTCTATGGAGGGTTACAAACTTAACCTCGAGAGAGGAGAGAAGGCCTAGTCCCTACTTCATATAACTTGACAGATTTACATGACCCAACCTGGATAGCATAGTCCTACATGTGGAATGTGGGTAGGGAGATGGGGTGGTCATGGTACATGTGAGGGGGGAAGAGAGTAAGTAAGAGGGAGGAAACGAACGAGAAAGAGAGGGAGAGGAAACTTGGATCAACATGTAAAATTTTGAAATTATATTATTAATAAAAATATTCTGTGTCAAAATTTTTATGTGTGAATATGCTTGTTCATAATCATTTTGAGTTAATACCCAAGAGAGTGAGGGTAATTACTGAGTCACAACTGGATGGTTTATTTTCTAAAAACTTGTCAGATTGCCAAAATGAGTATTTCATTGCCTAATTCATTAGCAGTATGAGACTACTCTGACACTGTTTTCCAGTGGTGTTAGTCTTGTTTTGTTCATTCTGATGCTTATCAGATGATATTTTAATGGCTTTTCACCTTTGGTTAATGATAAAAGGCATTTCCCTGTAGTCTTTATCCAATTTTGGGCTGTTGTGAAATGGTTGTGATTCATTTCATGTGTTTGCCTATTTTTGACTATTAAATGAGCCTAATATGAATTAAAAGGAAAAGATAGCCACATCTGCTTCCTTCTTGTGTCCATTTTATTGGATTATCATTTCACAACAATTTTCCCTACTGTAATGCCCATCTTTAAATCTTAAATGTGTTTCCTGTATGCAGCAGAAGGATAGATTCTCTCTTCGTATACATTCTGATAGCCTGTGTCTTTTTATAGGTTAGTTAAGATCATTAATGTGAAAGGAAAGTAAGAAAAATTGATTGTTAATGCTTGTTTGTTTTAAATTTGTTGTTGGCTGTGGTATTATGAATATATTTGCCCTGCTTTACAAATGGGATCTTTAGAATTTGCATTATCTATTGCCTATGACTTTGTGAGCATAGTTGTTTTCCTTGGGTCAGAGTTTTCCTACCAAAACTTTCTGTAGGTCTGGATTTGAAGATACATATTGTGAATATATGCATTTGTCATTAAATATCTTGTTTTATCTATCTATTGTGATTGACAGTTTTGCTGGGTACAGTACCTGGGCTGGCATCTGTGTACTCTTAATAATTGTAGAACATCAATTCAGGACCTTCTGTCATTGAGAATTTCCATGGAGAAATTAGGAGTAATTTTGATAGGTCTGCCTTTATAATATACCTGGTCTTTTTCCTTCACTGCCCTTAATAGTCTTTCTTCATTCTGTATGTTAGGTGTTTGGATTGTAATGTGTTGAAGGCTCTCTTTTTTCGTCCATTCTATGCAGTGTTCAGTAACCTTTTTGTATTTTATGGGCATGCCCTTCTTTATATTGGGAAAGTTTTCCTCAATGATTTTGTTGAATATGATTTCTGTTTCTTCGAGCAGGGCTTCTTATCCTTCTTCTATTCACTTTATTCTTCTTAGGTTTGGCCTTTACACAGTGTCCCACATTTTCTGGATGTTTTATGTTAAATTCCATTGGATTAAAGATTTTCTTTGATCAATTAATCTATTTTCTCTAGTTTATCTTCAGTGCCTGATAATTTTCATCCATGCCTTCATTCTGTTGTTTATGCTCGCAACTGTATTTCCTGATCATTTGCCCAGTTTTTTCTATTTTCAACATTCTCTCAGATTGTGTTTTCTTTATTTTCTCTATTTCAGTTTTCAGTCTTGAACTGTTTCAGTTGTTTTCTTTTTTAACTGTTTGATTTTATTTTCTTGGCTTTCCTTACTTTCTTTAAGAGATTTCCTCAGTTCTTGCATTTTTGTGGCAATTTCCTCTATTCCTCAAATTTTTTGTTTGTTTTTTCTTCCATTTATTTAAGGGATTTTCGCATATCATCTTTGACGGTCTCTGTCTTTTTTATGAAGATGATTTTCAAGTCGTTCTCTTCTGCTTTATCTTTTATTGGGTTGTCAGGTCTAGTTGGTTTGGAGTTCCTAGACTCCTGGTGTCATTTTTGTCTTTCAATTGTTAGTTATTTTCTTGTATTGCCCTCTTTCTATCTCTTCTTACTTTGGGTGCAAGTGGGAGGTGGGGTCTCTCTTTCTCTCTCTCTATGCTACTCCACTGTAGACTTCAATGTGTTAGAAGTTCGATGCCTGTAGCTTTGTGTGGTCCAATCGGTCGATGATGTCTGTCCTCAGGCACAGGCCTGGCAATGCGTGTCAAAGTGTGAGCAGGACAGATTCAGGATGGTCCAACAGGGATAGGCGGATCTCTGCAAGGAACCCAGATCTGGCAGCATATCGGTGTTGGGGGTAAGAGATCAGACAGATGGTGACTCAGGATGGTCCCTCATGGATAGGCAGGACTAGTGTGCTCAGAACATCTCCAGAAAGTTCCCTGGAGGTGTCAATTTTGTTGGATCCACCCTGTCTTCCAGTGCTCAATTAGATTAGTAAGCCAGTGGGCTAGGTGGGGCACAAGGTAGGGGTAGACCAGTCTCTTCATGGGGCAAAATGGGTTGTGAATTAAACCACCATTAGCGCTCTTGCTAGGGACAAGACATAGTGAAGAGCAAGATATGGAGCCAATACAAGAAGATCCCCAGAAAGGATTGGGGGATTTGAGGGTATCAACCAGAACTAATCCCAGACTCACCTCTAGCAGAAACCCCTTTATAATTATTTCATTGATTATTTGGGACTGTCTTATAATGTGCCCTAATTGAACTCACCTCCAGGTATTCCCATATTCATCTCCCCTCCTATGTGATTTTCCTCAGCAAAGAAATATACAAGTTCATTTTATGATCTCCATATAGATCGTGGTCCAATTATTAGTGGACAATCTCCCAAAGTAAGATCAAACTTTCTTGCCTACATCTTCACAAGAGTTCAGGAGCTGAGGAAAGCATTGCTGTGATCTGAACAAGTAAGTACTAGCTCTACCCACCCACCACATATAAGACAGTTCTGTGTGACAGTAAGGCATTGAGCAAGCTCTCCCATGAAGGGTGAATGCAAGATTATTACCAATGTAGATATATGATACATATGCCTGCTTACCATGAGGTTACCAAAAAATGAAGGCCTGCTTTTCTTATGTCTAACCATATTTAAGAATGCTACTTATGGCTGTATCGTATATCTAAGACCTTGGGATCATGATATCCAACACTGTTTCCCATGAATGTTATGTTGTGGGTAGAAATTTGTGAAGATGGAAGTTTCTGTCCCACCAGGTCCTGCTTGAAGTTCCCACCAAACATCAGTCCCAAATTAAAACACTGAAATATAGTAAATATTAAACTGTTAGCTGAAGGCAAGGACTTCATACTTGTTTTTTTGTAATTCTTAAGCAATAAATACTTACCTATGTATTTATACAAGGCCTTATCTTACATGAGATGCCAGATTCCTCCTAACTTCCTGGTTTCTACATGGTATCTCTTTCCATGGCACCTCTATTTTTTGTCTTACCCAGCCTTCTCATGGTCTGACAGTTCTTCTGCCTATGCTTTCTGCCAAAAAGTGTGTTATTGATCAATCCGCAAAAGAAGCATATGTGTATAATACTCCTCATCATCTCCTCTTCCTGTATAAAACAAAGGAAATGTTTTAACTTTAATATAGTAAAATTATGTATAACAAAACACTTACATAGGAAGAACTATAACTAATAATAGTATATAATTTGGCAAAATTTAAAGAAAATATTCTGTCATCTCTCTCATCTTTGTGATTGTAAAATTTTATAAGTAATTTATTATTTATTATAATGAAAGGAATCAATAAACATAACTATCTGTCTTCAAATCTATCAAAGATCTCTAAAGGTTAACATATAAAATCTATAATTGACAGGCATATCTAGATGCCTAGGCAATCACCAAAGTTATCCTATAATATTGGGGCATCTATCTTCAGCCCACAGGACATAGTGTGTTGGCACAATTGTAAGTGAAGCAGGAATTTTTAAACTGTCCACCTGTATTGGCAGTTTGTCAGTCACTTTTCTCTGAGTTCTGTAGAATGTCTAGCAGTATCTTACATAAAGAACTCTGCAGGCCTGTTCCATGTTGTTTTGACGAATTCAGCATTTACATTCCTGTGGGTCTTGCATGTCCAGTTTATACAGCATAAAGTCAAACAGTCCATGACAGAGCAATTTCTTGACAAATGATTATTGTCTGCCACATTGAAGGTAAAATCTATAACAAGTTTCTACAATGCCCATCTAACTCTCCGGCATAATTGGTGTTCACACGAGCAGTTGTGCAATGAAAACCTCTAATAAATTATTTAAATGCCATGTTCTGTACGTTTTTAAAGGTTTAAAGACAATCAAGACATTTAAAATATATATGTGCATATCTAGAAAACAATAAATGATTATAAGTTTTGATTATAATTGGAGAGTGTCTATAGCGCCTATATAATTATAAACTATATATATATAATTTTTCTTATTTTACATATTGATCCCAGTTCCCTCTTTCTCCAAAGAACCCAGACACCTCTTTCTATCCCATTCCCTACCCAATCCATAGGGAGGGTGATGCCTTCCAAGGGGGAATCATCAAAATTTTTCAAGTCATTGGGAGGAGAATCTAGGTCGTCCCTCCTGCCTCTAGGCCAAGGGAGTATTCCTCCATGGGGAATGTACTCCCAATGTCCTTTCATGCACCAGGGATACATCCTGGTTTAACTGTGAGAGGTCCCTTAGCCTGAAAGGTATGGCACAGTGTGGGGGAAGCCAGGATCATCTTGGGGGGTTAGGTGAGTATTAAAGCACAAGGAGCACTCCCATTGGAGCAGGACACGACAGGGGGCACAGATTCGTGTCAATCCAGCAAATTCCCAGGGGAGGGGTGTGTGGGGGTTCCAAACCAAACTCTTCCCAGAGTCATCTCTAGCAGAGGCTCTGCTATGGGGGTCAAAGTTCCTGCAGGTAGTGACTGCCTGCCTGGATGGAGTTTTTACCTTGGATTCTTACATCCTGACTAAAGGCTCCAGGCTATGGGAAAAAAAACAGCTAGACAATTCAGCAGCCTCCAGATTGTACATTAAGCTGGAATCCCTGACATGGGATGAATCATTCCTTCCTCATCTTCCCTATTCTTCCTGGCCCAGTGTACTGGAATTTGCAAATGGGCCTTGATACTCTTTCCAGGAGCGGTGGTCTTCTTGAGACCTGCAAGAGCAAGAACTAACTCATGGCAAGGCATCCTTCCTTGGATAGATGGAAAATGGGGAACAGCCCAGTAGCAATTCCAGCGCTGAAAGCCCATCAGAAAAGGCATGCAGGAGCCCCTTCTGGGCGCTTTTGCAAAGATCACTACTCAAACTTTAGAACCAGGGAGGAACTGACCTGGTGTGGCTTCTGAACAGTGGAAGTCGCACAGGACTGGTGAGGCAAGGGCCTGATGAACTGAGTGGCCTTAAGCATCCTAGAGTTCTTGCAGCCTCCTGAAGAATCTGGTGCCAGGATGCAAGGTAGGAGAAGCACCCAGTATAGACACAGAAGTCTTCATACTTGACTCTATTTTTTTTCTTTCCTTCCCTTTTCTTTTCTTTTTTTCTTACATACATGCTCTTTTATGTTTGTTGTTTTAGTTATTTAGTGCAGTTCTGATCTTCTGAATTATTTCTACTTCAAAATATGCATCTTTTACAGAAAATAAAATCTCAAGTTCCCCTTCATCTCATTTCCACAAACACACACACACACACACACACACACACACACACACACACACACACAATCACCAACATCCAAAGAAATGCACACACATACAGGTGATCGCCTTAGTGCAAACTCTAAACTGCTCTTTTTGTTTTGACCTCTGGGACACTCAAATCTCACATTCTAGCTCTGTGGCCTAGGATTCCGGACATTGATATTAAAAGTGTGTTTCACTTTCATGGAGCTCATGGTCATTCATCTACCTTCTGGAAAACAAGCACTCAGGAACCAGTCTCTCCCTGCCATCTGCTCACCACCTGAGTGAGCTGATCTCCATGTGCTCTTATCCTGGCTTCCTTCACAAAGTCATATCCACGAAGGACAGGGCATTTACACAGATAAACCCTTCCTGGAAACATCAAAAGCAAACAAAAACGAATCACCTAGAAAGTGGAGATGTCAATGTCTAGACAAGGTAAAAAGAAGAATTTTGTAGGTTATGAACTCAGGAATAGACCTGTTTATGCCTTTCGGGTTAGGTTGGTCTTTGAATGTGAGTGATGTGAATGCATCCTCAGGGTGGTCTATGTAACACAGAACTTGGACTCTACCATCAAGAGCAAAGTATAGGGGGGATGAGATGTGGAGCTAAACTAGGGAGTTTCCAGGGAAGAATGTGTGGGGCATCAGGTTGAACTGGTCCCACTCTCACCTGTGGCAGAGGGCTGGTTTTATGGGGCTCAAAGATCAGGTGACAGTGACCTCAAGGTGGCTGTGTATGGATCTTGAGACTAATTTTTGTTTTCACAATTTACGATAGCAAAGGTTTAGTTCAGTCGCAGGATAAAATAGGTAATTTCCTTGTCAGAAGAGTTTTGAATACCAGGATGTGGCCACAGATTTCTGCCATGCAGAGTAGTAATGCCTGGTTGATGCATAAGGATCTTTATAAAAAGGTTTAATTTGAAGATGTACATCAACCTTGTCTTTGTTTTTGACATAATTTTTCTTTCATGATCTATTGTTAATCTTAGTTATTTCAATCATGAATGATTTTCGGGTGTTTGGATAGTCCAAGTGATATTTTAATGCCAATATAAAAAGACCTAGAGTTTTGTCATGGAAATAATAATGATTTCTTAAAGTTTCTCTTTTCAATTTATTCACTTATTCTGGCAATGACATGTATCCTTTATTCATTTATAGTGTTTATATTTCAGAACCTTGATAGGATACATTATAATCTACATCTTAATGATTTATTGCATAATTGAATTTAGATTGAATAACATCTTCACAAAGAATTCAAGGTACACTATATTGCCAAAAATATTTTGAATTTTCTGAAGTTCCCGGCTGGCTAGAGATTGGCCTATTCTCACAGGACCTCCTGATTCCCTACGTGCTGAGTCTTTGACCTCCACAGGACTCTGCTGGAGCCTGATCTTTGACCCCCATTTTAGGGCTTCTACATGATGAAAGATTATGAGAGACCTCCTAGAGAGCTTGGGCCACCAAGACTTAAAGGCATGCATCAAATTTCTGACCCACCTAAGTCCAGCTGTGTAGAGGGAGAGAGCGAGGGTGAGAGAGAGAGAGAGAGAGAGAGAGAGAGAGAGAGAGAGAGAGAGAGAGAGAGAGAGAGAGAGAGAGAGATGAGAAAGACAGACCCCCACATGAGGCTACTGGAAGAAGGGATTGAATGATGGCAATACAAGAAAACACCTAACAAATTAAAAACAAGCATGACAACGCATGAATCTAGGGACTGTACACCACCTAGACCTGATTACCCCAAAGCAAATGAAGCAGATATGAACGACTTAAAAAATATCTTCATAAAAAATATAGAGGCCCTCAATGGTGATGTGAGGAAAGCCCTTAAGAAATAGAAGAGATAACAAAGAAAAAAGTGGAAGAAATTAACAATTCTCTTTAAGAAATTACAGAATGCCAAGAAAAAAAATAATCAAACAGGTGAAGGACACAGTTCAAGACTTGAAAACTCATATAGAGACAATAAAGATAACACAAACTGAAGGAATGATGGGAACAGAAAAACTAGGTAAATGTCTGGAACTCTCCCGGTCTATCACTTTCAATTCTCTAGTGGTGGATTTGGGAGACAGACATTTGGGAGGGTGTGCACATAGATGTACTTTCCTCTCCAAATTTCACAATTGCTGCCTTGTGTGAAGCCTTTCATTACTCTGCTTTTTCAGATGCTTATTTCCAGGAGTTAGGTAAGTAGTCAGGATTTTTTGGTGTATGCTAACTGGATCTGTAGGATGTCAATTGCTGCATCTGAATCTTTCCTTTACATTTCATCAACCCTTTTGTGACAGGTATGCTTGGTGGTAAAGTGTGTGTAATTCTGTGTAGAGAACATGTGTCAGCTGTAAAGTGTTTACTTAGTATGAGAGTGGCTCTCGCTTTGATTCCCCAGCACAAATGCACAGAAGAGTTACCTATTTGTATGTGCAGATTTGCTCTTTCCTGCCTTATTATGTACTGCCACAAATGCAAAACCCTTTCTGTCTTTAATGAATATTTTGATGTGTCTTTTGTAATGAACTTGCAGAATTTATTTTGTCCTATTTTTAGACTAGAGGTACCAGAGGCTCACCCAGAATAAGAGATTTCTTTCTGTGATTCAGTTTTTTATGGTTTTCCTTTTAGCTCTGATCTGGCAATTACCTATTTTTTTTCTTGAGAAGTGATTCAGAGTCCCAGTTCTCTACACCCTCTTTCTCATCTCCAAGGACAGCTCCAATTATCATATCGACTTCACTTGAATACCCATCATAGACAAGGGTGGAGCTATTCAAAAGGAATGCCTTTGCTATACAGAGGACTTTCTCAAAGGGAGAGTTTAACACCAGCTCTGAATACTGAAACTTCTGCTTCTGAATAACCTTCCAAGTATCTATAACCACAATGTCAAAGGGATAGAATAATCTCCATAGGGGGAGACCAGACAGACAAGCATAGGGAAGAAGCCAGCATTGAAATGTCAAGAAAAATAACCTCATGTGGCTGCAAGAAAACTTTGTAATCTACTCATGTAAACAGTACAAGTTTGCTCTTTAACATTCACTATTCAAATGTACACACACACACACACACACACACACACATACACACACACACACCCAAGCACAGACACTCTCTGAATATGTTAGACTGATCCTAAAGCGAATTATTTTGTATTTTCAAAACATGTTATTAATACATTTAAGTAAAGTAATACCTGACCTGTCTTCCATAATACCATTATAAAATTAACATCCAACATTCTAAGGCAGCAATAATTGAACATGATTTTATTGTACTTATGTATAAATGAGAAAATTGGGGGTTAATTTGAGGTGCAAAACATTCTATTATATTCAATCAAACAATAAATATTAACTATCCAATTATATTTAAATAAAAGGTACACCATTGTGTGCTCACTTCCCTGTAACATAAAATATAAAGAGCATTATCCCTAGATTTTGAATTAATTTGGCTATAAGCCCCCTGATTCTCATGAATCTTCACATTTCAAAGTACAATTACTTACATCTCTTGTCATATTAACAGGATATCATTTAATTCATGACTTCTATGTAGTTTTACCTGATACATTGCTATAAATATAAACGACTTGCCAAGAAACATATTGGGGACATAAATTTAATGTGTTGGCAAAATGTTTCTAAAATCATATAAAGGATATTGCTTCCTGATTTCAGTCATTTGAATTTCAGTGATGTTGGAACATTTAACAAAACTCTGTTTCATTTCTCACATTAGAAGAATAGGAAAGAAAATTTGTCATTTTATGAATATTGGTACATTAATTACCTAGGCATGGATTTTGTTTCTTTCTTGAGTTTTCAGACATGCTGTAAGTTTGTGCTCCTTGTATTGAAAGTTTATATATTCTGTACATTTTTGGTGTCTGTCTACTGATAATTTGTTAGCTTTGAAGGCCTGTGGAATACATGCCACTTGACACATTATTAACCTTGAAAGAATTCTCTCCACTATGTCTTCTGTCATAATTTTTAAGATTTAAGAACTTAGATGAGTTGTACCCACATGCATAGCAATTGCAACGTTTCTGGTTTTAGTGAGTTATTGTTGGGATCATACTTCAGAAAATGACATTATGTATTACATAGTCATTACTTTTTTAATGTTCTACCCTCTGTGCATCTGTAGTGTCTTTGAAGATGTAACATTTGGGAAGAATAGTTACCAAATCCAAACATCTTTAACTATTTTTCTCAGTATGTATTCTTTGATGAACTTTCACCGTTGAGAGATCACTTAAGAACATGCCACACTAATTACAATTTTAAGTTTTTTTCCAATGTTTATCTTTTGATGAACTTTAATCCTTGAGCTGGTAAACGAGAACTAGTCACATGCATTAACATATTAGGGTTTGACTCCAGTGTGTGTCTTTTGTTGAACCTCAAAGTTTGAATATACAGTAAAGGTTTTGCCACATGTATTACACTGAAAGGTTTCACTCTAGTGTGTAACATTTGATGAATTTTAAGTTTAGTCTGTAGTACCTGACTTTTTTCATACATCACGATGTAAGATTTGTCTCCAGTGTGTATTGCTTGATGAACTTGTATTCTGAGCATATTCTAAAATGCTACTCAAGTGTAGCATTTTACACAAGTGCAAATTATCTTTCCAATGTATTATTTGATAAACATAAAGGTGTGAGCTATTTTTAAATGAGTTTCCACATACCACTTAATTGTAAGCATTTTCTCCAGTATATATATTTTGATGAACATGAAGACTTGAGCCTGTTGAAAATAACTTTCCAAATATTTCACAATAATTATATTTCTATCAAGTGTGTTTTATTTGATAAAGATTAAGATGTGAGCCTTTTGAATAGGACAAGCCACATTCATTACAATTTTATGGTTTCTCACCATGTTGTACTCTCTGATGATCTTTAATGTTTGAGATATTGGTAAAAGACTTGCCACATTCTTTATAATTGTAAGGTTTCTCTCCAGTGTGTTTACATGAATGAACGTGAAGACTTGGGATTTGTGTAAAGGACTTGCCACAAACGTCAAAGTGTAAGGTTTCTCTCCATTATGTATTCTTTGATGAACTTGAAGACTTGAACCATGTATAAAGGACTTCCCACACTCTTCAAAAATGTAAGATTTCTTTCCTGAATGCATTATTTGATGAATTTTAAATATTGAGAAACCTCTAAAAGATTTGCCCCATACATTACAATTTTAAGGTTTCTTTAAGGTGTATATACTTTGATAAACAAGAAGACTTGAGCCCCTTGAAAAAGACTTGCAACATACTTCACAATTGTAAGGTTTCTCTCCAGAGTGTATTATTCGATGAACTTGAAGAATTGAGCCCTGTGTAAAGGACTTGCCACACACTTCACAACTGTAATTTTTCTCCCCAGAGTTTATTATTTGACGAACTTTAAACGTTGAAAAATCTCTAAAGGTTGTGCCACATATATTAGTATTGTAAGGAATCTCTCCAATGTGTATTCTTTCATGAACTCGAAGATTTGAGCCCACTGAAAACGACTTACCACATACTTCAAAATTGTAAGCTTTCTCCCCAGTGTGTATCGTTCATAAACTTGAAGCCTTGAGCCCTGTGTAAAGGACTTGACACACAATTCACAATTTTAAGGTTTCTTTCCAGAATATATTCTTTGATGAACATGAAGACTTCGGCCCTTTATAAAAGACATGCCAAATACATTACAATTGTAAGGTTTCTCCCCAGTGTGTATTCTTTCATGAACTTGAAGTCTTGAGCCCCATGTAAAGGACTTGCCACATTTCCCAAATTTAAGATTAATCTCTAGAGTGTACTATATGATGAATTTTAAAAGTTGAGAATTCTCTAAAGGATTTGCCACATACATTTGTAAGTTTTCTCTCCACTGTGTATTCTTTGATGAACTTGAAGTCTTGAACCCCTTGAATAAAACTTGCCACATACATCACAATTGTAAGGTTTCATTCAGTGTGTATTCTTTCATGAACTTGAAGATTTGAGCTCTTTGAAAAGAACTTACTGCATACTTCACAATTGTAAGGTTTTTATCCAGTGTGTATCCTTTGATGATTTTGAAGATTTGAGCCCTGAGTAAAGGACTTGCCACATACTTCACAATTGAAAGGTTTCTCTCCAGTGTGTATTCTTTGATGTACTTGAAGATTTGAACCCACTGAAAAGGTCTTACTGCATACTTCACAATTTTAAGGTTTCTCACTAGTATGTATTCTTTGATTTATTTGAAGATTTGAGCTCTTTGGAAAGGACTTACCACATTCTTCACAATTGTATAGTTTCTTGCCAGTGTGTATTCTTTCATGATCTTGAAGACTTGAGCCCCATATAAAGGATTTGCCACACACTTCACAAATGTAAGGTTTCTCTCCAGTGTGAATTCTTCGATGAACTTGAAGACTTGAGCCCTTGGCAAAAGACTTGCCACATATTTCACAATTGTTAGGTTTCTCTCCTGTGTGTATTCTTTGATGAACTTGAAGATTTGAGCCCATTGAAAAAGACTTACCACACACTCCACAAATGTAAGGTTTCTCTCCAGTGTGAATTCTTTGATGAACTTGAAGATTTGACCCCATTGAAAAGGACTTACCACACACTTCATAATTGTAAGGTTTCTCTCCAGTGTGTATTCTTTGATGAACTTGAAGATTTGAGGTTTTGGAAAGACTTTACCACATACTTCACAATAGTAAGGTTTCTCCCCACTGTGTATTCTTTGGTGAACTTGAAGTTTTGAGCCCTGTGTATATGATGTGCCACATACTTTACAGTTGTGTATCCTTCCACTTTTTACTATTTGGTGAGTTTTTAGTCTTGAGGTCAGAGTGAATGTTTTGCCAAGTTTGTCACCTATAAAGGAATGCCAAATCAAAGATGGGAGAAATGAGACATTTGTTATCACACATTGTGTAAGTAGTAATATAAAACTGACATATAAAGTTACACCATTGTGGCCTCTAATAAAATTGTGAGTCATAAATTCTTAGCACACCTTCCATAAAGAAACAAATATCTAAATTTGATGAACAAGGGGAATGATATTTCATAAAATTGTATTTCAAAATATGTAAAATGCTAAAGGATCCTCTTTCACCATGCTACCAAGAATTTTAAAAATAAATGTTAGAATTCAAATGAAATTATTTAAAAATATTATAAAGTTTGTGAATTTCAATATTGTTTTTTGATTTAGATCAAGATCACATTTCCTAACACTTAAATGATAAAGTTACAAAAGTGAAAATGCTATCTTATATAGATATTCTGTGATCAATTATTAATTCATGAAAACAATTTTTAGTTATTTACAAAATGTGATTATTAAAATGAAAGCAAAATGATCATGAATACAAACATACCTATGTAAGCAACATTGATATATGGATATGAGGAGAGTTAGTTTCACATTATCCACAAACATATTGTATATTCTATAGCAGTTTGAATAATTCTCATTCTTAAGACTATCCTAAATTGAATAAATATCTATTTGATATTTTTTTTATTTTCAATGTATTCTGAAGATTTGAATTATCTTCTAAAGTAAAATATCAGATGGCATAGTTTACATGTAAAATTCACAGCTTCTTTTTAATGTAATTTTAAATTGTAAACTTGGCATTATGCATGAAATAAAATCTATGGTATCAGTAATGTGTGACTTGTTTTCTGTTGTTATGACTCAAACATATACAATATTGTCATGGTAATAAGTTGCCATCACAAACCCCATGAGATCAATATACTTAGACATTGAATGGGGAGACATCATTCTTCTGTAAAATCCTCTATGTCAACACAGCTGAGATATATTCATAGTAATAAAAACTACCATATATTCTATGCAAGGAAAAAGTAGTCATTAATGTTTCCTACTTACGAAACACATGTTCTTTTTTGAGACTAGACTGAAAGACATTTCAAATGTGGCATATATGTGTTGGCAATAGCTAACCAGTATTTGGTTGTGTTACAGCCAACTCCATTGTTGGTACCCACACTTGAAAATGATATTGTAGATAAAGAAGGAACTGTCATAAAATTGAACATGTGGTGGCACTAGAGTAATGAAACAACTATTATTATTCTGATTAATGAATGTGGCATTAAATTAATATTTTATTTTTTATCTAAATATTTGTGCATACTGACTCTTCACTCTAGAAATCTATTATGAAAATTTTATAGAACTAAGCCAATAGACTTGAATCTGCACACCTGACAATAGACAAAGAAGCTAGAAGTATACAAAGGAAAATAGAAAGAATCTTTAAAAACTAGTGCTGGGATAACAAATTTGAAGTTCAGTTGATTCAATGACCTCAGCATACATCCAGTAACAGTGAACTTCTTAGAAGCAAATATGGAAATTACCATTGAACAATACAGCACAGGAGAACATTTCATGAACCAATCACCGGTAGCAGAGACATGTAAACTCATGTAAGGCTAGTATACACTTAAAATAGCAATTTTCAGTCCTCTTATCGAGGGAGGAGGTAACATCAACTCATTGGAGTTACTTGAATTTATTTGTTTTTTACTCCACACATGCACCATATTTTCATTCCAACTTACTGGGTTCTGTGCCTTCTGCTTCCTTTATGTTCACAGTCCATGGATCTTTATTTTCTTCAAGACAGATGACTATCTCTGGTTTTAGTACGAAAGTCCTGTGAATAAAAAAAGTCATATGGTCGTTTCTTTACATCATAGGCAATAGATGGCTTCTAACATATGTTTGTAGTCTGTGGATTTGAATGACCATGAGGAAAAACTCACTAGTGAACACTTACTTGTGCATACTTGGCAGTTATTGTAGTCTTATAAAAAAAATCTCTACTTTTAATTTTGTATACATACAAATTTTCTTCCAAAACTCATAATACAAATAAAACTGTTGGAAGCAACTGAATCCCTTCTTTCTTTGTATTGAGTGATTACCAAATGTACCAGAAGGGTTTGAATAGTGTTAGACTGAATCAAAAATACCACTTGCAATGACGTAAGACATAAGAGACTGTGCCATAAATATTACAATCACCAGATCTAGAAATAATTGGAAGCTGATTCACTGCTGGAAACAATTCAAAATACAAAGACAATTTATTATACCTTCCAAATTTGAAGATGTGATTATGAACGAATTCTTTCTCACCTACAGAAACCAGGTTGCTGTAATTCTCCAACATTGTATCTCTGTACAAATCTCTCTCTGAATTATGCAGTAATTCCCATTCCTCCTTGGAGAATATTATGGCCACATCATTGAAAGTCAACAGATTCTGAAATTAAATTAATTTTCCCCTTTTTATGAATGTTTGAGTCCATTGTTTTTGGGAAAAAAATATATTTAATGAAGGAATTTACTTGATCTCAATAATAAAACTACAATTTTTAAATGTTACACATAAAGACAGGTATGATGAGACTTTGTCACAGATATCAAATTTTCTAACATCTAAAATCTTCATGAAATACATTTCCCTGTGATAAATAACATATGAAGATTTCCTCATTGAAATTGAGTTTCATCATTCATCACTAAAATCAGAATATCTTAAATATTTCAGGGTTGCATTGACTGAGATGAGTCATACCAGAAAATAAGAGGCAAGAAATAATGAAAGCAGGATATAGGACAAAAATGTGAACAATAATAAAAAATTCATAGTGAAAATATGACAAAAAAAGAGAAAATAGCATTCTCACTGGGAGCAATTACACTGATGGTTTATAGCTCTTCAAATAAAGCAATTTTGTGTGGAGTGACAATGTGTCCTATCCTTATGCATACATTACCTGGGAAGAACACATCTGCCTCTTTTCCCCTTTTGGATCCTGGAAAGAAGTTCATATTAAAGTTTCTCTTTTCTGTATCTATTCTGTGTGTAAAGACAAAATCACCTGTATCTCCTACTTTCAACACACTTAGAGACAGGAAAGCAGGTAAAAATATCTGCATTTGTGGTCCTGTCCCACAGCTGATGTGCACAAACCATGATCAATAAAAGAAAGACAAAACTTGGTTTTTCATTTGTTGCATTGGGAAGTTAATTTTCCCGGAAAAGGTAGATATCTGTATAGCCTGGATCATTGCCTTTTTATTTTGCTTTGTACAATTCACAGACATTTATGTTGAATCTGAATAAAGCTTCAAGAATTTGGAGTGACCACATTCTCACATTTCTTTCCATGTGATGGTTAATTAAAACAGAACTGAGACATATATTTGAAGTAATCAATGAAATCTGAGGGGTGCTTTTCACACTGCATAACTAACCAGGGCAAGCAAATAACTGATACATTAGCAATTTCTCCAATGAAGAAATTGTTTCCATGTGCCAGTATAAAATCCCACAGTTTCACAAATTTGCAGTGAGACAAATGATTAGATTTTCTCTCAACTTTATATTCAACTGTAAGAATGCTTCTGTCCCCATTGTCAAATCTTCTCTCTCTTGAAACCTACATATGATATAACTGATAACGAATTAAACAATGTGGTTGTTGATGAAAAGACTTCCACTCAGTCTACTGAAATTTTCCTTGTTAACACTTTTTGATTGTTTGCAAAATTCATCTAAATATAAGTATTCCTTGCCTACTAGTTCTCCTTTAGCTCATTTGTGCAAAAATGCGGTATGCAACCATGGGATGGAATGTTGCAATCAGTTGTGAACCTATCATTTATTGTTTATTGTAATTCATTTTTTAATAGCACGATATGGATTTATATTTCCCCTTGATAGTCAGATGTAATATTTCACATTACCTTATTTTTTGTCCTCTTTTTCTTTCTGGGTTGCATGGTTTTCAGAGATTATATTTTTATGCCATGAAAATGAGTTTAGAAAAATACAAGACAGAGATTAGAAATTTTACATTCCTAATTCATTATCACATCAGTACAATTTATATTGCAAAGAGTCTTGTCTTGAAAGAAACACATATTAAATGCCAAACAAATATAGTCTGACTCTGAACACACACAGAGCAGACATAAGTTTAGAACATAGACTTCCAGCTCAGAAATGTAGAATGTTCTAACAAGCATTGGCTTGTTTAATCATGCTTGTCTCAAACAGAATACTTTATACACTTTTGCACAGTCTACCACTTGGCATATTAACTGTTGAAATTGATGCATACAACAGACATTTTGATGTATAACATGCACGGCTCTTTCTATTGCTTGAGATTAAGATGCTTGTATATTCCCATAGAGTTTTGCTCCATGTAATAAATTGTATTAATATTCCATACATTTTTATTAATTAAAATATTCTATTATTTGTTAAACATGGACTAATGATCAAGAAACATATTTTATTAGTGAAAGGAAACAGATGGGATGATTTGAAAGGGAGGGAAATAGGAAGAGGGATATATGGAGACAATATTGTAATAGGTGGGCATATAAGGGGCAATGTGTAATTACAGTGCAGTGCATTGCAGTAAAAACTTCCAGGAACCTATGAGGTTGATATTAGTAAGTACTCCTAGTAATGGATAATATAATGTGTGAACAATTGATCTTCATTAGGTGAGGACCAGAGGTCTAGAACTGATCTAGGAAGCCAGCTCCATAATCTCGGACTTAGTAGCTGCATTGTCATCAATGTTTATTAGAGCCTTTTTAGTCAGAGCTTGCTGTATTGCTCAAAGAGTGGCTTGTCTAATGTTAGTTATGTGCACAGAATGGTGCACATAACTAACATTTGCTCAAAGATGGACAGGATATAGAACCTGCATGGCCCTTCAACCTATATTAGCACCCCAACCAACACATGTGCATAGAGATTAAATGTAATTAAAACTAATATTATTGTGTTATACTCCTAGCAAAAATGCCTATCTGAAGTGCCATTAGAGGCTTTTTACCAGCACACCTGATGGAGGAAGGCATAATCATTTAAGGCCAAAGAGCAAGCAGAGAAATGTGCCCCCAGGGATAGCAGAAGAATTGAAGTAGCCAGATGGTTATGATAAACAAGGATAACAGTACCCACAAACAATGCAGTTGTGCTCATAGCGCATCACAGAGACTTAAGTTCTAATTACACAGCCAGAAGGAGTGTGAGCCAGCCCTGTGTTAACAAGCTGTATGAGGATTAATTTGGGGTTTTTGTTGCAGTAAGAATGGGAGTGGTGGTGTCTCTGCTTATAAGCCTTATTGTGTGAATTAGATTCTCCTGCTGTGTTTCCTAGTACCACCTTGAGGGAATATGAGGGCATATTCCTACACTTAATGTTTGGTAGCACTGGGAGTCCTGCTCTTTTATGCAGAAAAGCAGAGAAGCTGTGTATCTGGATGAGAAATGAAGAAAGGAGGAGAATAGTAGGAGGGACGGAATGGAAATCATGGTTTGGAATATATTGTATGAAAGAATAAAAATGAAAAGAAAAACAGAGTCACCATAGCATACCCCAATTAAAACTCCTTGCATAGAAAACAAGAAAACTGTACTTCAAGTAATAATGACAAAAAGAAACCACACATCACGTATAAAGGAAAACTCACAACAATAAAAAGTGATTCATCAACAGAGAGTTTGAAACACAGAATAATCTGAAGCAATGAATTTCAAATCCTAAAACTAATAGTATGATAAGCTAGATAAATATAACTAGCTCAAATATGTGCCACAATTAACGTACATTTGAACAAATGTGATTTCATGTGGTTTGCACAATATCTGTACAAGTTTCCATGAGCTTAGTTCAGGTGTCTTTGTAAATCCGTTCAAAAAGCTCTAGACCTTCCCAACAAATATATTTGTTCCTACCTGATTTGACTGGTTTTCCAGAGTTCTGCCAGTTCCTTGGTTGTGGATCTCTGTCTCTGGTTCATTAATTACTGGAAATGATACCATAATAGACACAGCCAAAATAAATTTGAAGATTAATATGGAACTGGAATAATGTTCTGGGATTCTCAACGATAACCCCATAAGCATCAAAGTAATAGTGAGATGCTACTGTAAATGCCCTTCTTCTGAAATGAGAATGATAAATACTTTACATGTTACCCTAGAACCTTTATCCAGTAATTTATAGAAGTAGAAGCAGAGAACCACAGGAAAATACTGAGATGAATTCATATAGTTCAGCTGTAGAGAGATGAGTGAGGCACAAATATTTCAAGACCATCATGGGAAAAAACAAGAAGCAAAGGACAATTTTTAAATTTATATTAATTTAAAACAAATTAAATTTAAATTAAAAACAAGAAAAAATATGTCTCAATAGGAGCCTCGTAAAGGATTTGGGGCTACAAGGAACATGCCACGATACAATAAAAGCTATACATGAGAAAAACATATCTAATGGTTATCTATTAGTGAAGATTGTTAATGATCCCACTGCAAAAGAAATGACACAGATATCTAATACCTCCATTCAAACTCAACATTGTAACTTGAAATAAGCTGAGCTTGACAGCCAAAACAGTCCTGACAAAGGGAGGGTATCATTTCTATTTCATAAGACATATCATATAGCAATAGTAATGAAAGCATGGTACTGATTCATAAGTAACTATGAAGTCCATTGGATTTCACTAATTTCATTATTTTTGCTGGATTTCGTATATATTTCAACACTTTTTTAATTGATAAAAAGGCTTCTACCTTTGATTTTCTTTGCAAGAGTTTTCACAAATTGGAATTCATTTCAAATATTTTTAAGTGCATTTCATCCTGGGGATATTCAGACTGATTACCTTTCCTTTATTTTCTGACTTTTTCCCAAAAATTTTGAAGGGCAGATTAAAGCTCAGATGTATGATAATAAGTAAAAGATTGTATTTTAGTACATATTGATACACAGTGTTTCATACTTTCTCTCTACATTAAACCTATGTTTCATATTTTATGACAGCATTTTATTACAGATGCATTATAATCTGAAAACAGAAATGGCATGAACTGTCATCTGTTGAAAGAAATTAAAAATGTTGTGATGAAGAAATATACTTATTAAACCTTAGTTTTCATAGCCAAAAAGTAGACCTAGCTAAAATTTACATTGTGCCTGAATTCCTTACAACTGCTAAGACACTGGTTGTGTCAGGCCCTGGATCAAATGACATAAACTTGAAAGTAAACAAAAAGATCACAGAAGAGAATATTCATGAATTGAAAAAAAGAGCATTTTGTGTTTTCTACATGTGACCAATAATAACACATTAAATATTTCTTATATAAAGTAGCATACAATTTTCAGACTTTAAAATACATAAACACATGAAAAATCTATATGTATTTGAGTCTATTTTGGACATATACACTAAGTTATAAAAGCTCCATTAACCTATTTGTGCAAAAATAATTTAAATGCACTATTGCAAAGGACAGTATTCACAAATAAACAAACACAAATTTGCAGTTCATGCTTCTTTTCTGAACAGAAATGGACCTGACAGAATGGCAAAAAATGGGCAAGTAATTTTAATTTGCATATAAGCATTTATTCACTTATCCTTTTTACCCTGAACGTGTCACATAAGTTTAGGGCTTTCTGAGCATGGTGACTAAAAGCCCAGGGATCTCTGTATCTTTATCAGTTTCTAGTAATTTTTCTTGAGCTATTTTTCCTCTGATTGTTTTGACATATTTTTATTACCATATAAAAGTATATATGGTAAATTATATAACTATGAATTTATGTATTTAGGCCTGGTTTTCATAAAATATCTACATGAAAACGTCTTGGTATGGAGAATAATTAGATGAGATAAAAAATTCCAATGCAAGAGAATACATTATATTAATTTGGGAGAAGTTCACTATGTACATAAATTGTGCTAAGTTATGTAAATAATTTGGCAATACTTCAAAGTATTAATACTTATAATTCAACATATCATGACTACAGAACATTATAAAGGAAATTTAGAAACCAAACACAAGCTAGTGTCTGAGGTGGTTAGACATTGACAGAGAGGATAAAGTACAGGTGAATGAGTTCTACTTCAACACATTGAAATGAACTAAAGACAGGTGTTCAGCCATATTGACAGCATTATTCTGTGAGACTGAGGGTCCAAGAAAGAAAGCAAGTTAAATATAATGCGAATGAAACCTCAGCAGTTATATGCCAAGTATAAGTTAAATATATCTGCACCATTCCAGATTCTCAAATTGAATTAATACATGTGTTTTGATTTCCAGGATAATATGGCATCTCTACTTCTACATTTTCATAACTGTATGATTAATGCTGGGCAACCCATGGTTTGTTACTGATTATTCATTTTCATGGGGCAATAAACCAACAGAGCACTCTGGTGGAATCCTTGCCATAAAATTGAATATCCTCTCTATAGGAGTATATGAGCTACTCTATTATAGAAGTGGACATGAGCAAACTACAATGTTCACCTGCCTCAATGGAAACCTCATTATGAACATCATCACTTTACTTAATATATATGTCTTGATATAAATAACTGGGCAAGAACCCAATGGAAGGAAATCCACACTGTGTAAAAATACATACTTAAACATTTCTATTAAATTTATGAGAGATAAGATCAAGTGTGATCTTATCTCTCCTAAGAATCACCATCAGGCAAATGTCAGTTAAAGGATTCCCCTGAGGCAAGATTATGAGAAGCAGAAAGATACATATGCACAATATAGATTTACAAACATTGATGAAGACACTGAGCATAGACCTGAGCAGACTTACTTACTTCAGAGCCAGACATCTCTCCAGAATTTCTGTCTCGGGGAAAGCTATGTGTGCTTGTAGTTCCTGGAACCTCTCTTTTGGATTTGACTTTGAATTTTCCACAAACACTTTCACCTTCTAGAAGAACATTCAGTGTCTTCAGAGCTTCATACATCAGTGTTTTCACTCTTGCTGCGTTACAGAGATACAGCAGAAAATGGGAGGGATTCAAGGGCTTGGTTTCTCCCTTGCTGAGTTCCAGGTGTCAGCTCAGCTGTGAAGGTATTCAATGACAGAATGAGCTCTATAGTATGTTCTACTCACCCACAGTAAAGATGTTCAGGAAAAGAAAGCGGAAGTCACGTACATATTGAAATCCCAATATCTGACCATGATATTCACCAGTTTCCTTTTTTCTGACAAGGTTCACAAAGATATTGGGTTCGCCACCACGATTAAGAAATTAAAGATCTAGAAGGAATCACAAGTGAAATCAATTGCATCAGTTGGCATTGAGATCCAAATTGACTGCACATATTAAGAATTCTTTGGGGGAACATTTACTCTGACACTGCTAAATGTATCTAAATGTCCATGTAAAGGTGCAGTTATCTGTCACTTTGACATTTTGAAAGAATGTGTGTGTTGCTATTTTAAATGGAAGTTTAGGGTTTAAAATGAATCAACACCAGTCATTGTTCATTAAACATGCAGCATATTATCACAGTGTATTATGATACCTTCTGATGGACTCATATATCCAGATCTGTATGACAAGTAGATACTTAGGTTCATAAAATTCCTGTGAGAATTTAACTGTTAGGAAGCATCTTTTTTACCTAATCACAAGTAACCAAGAAGACCTACATAGGAAAGATGAGGTGTCAGATAATGAAGAACCCTAGTAACGAAGTATGTGTTTTTTGGTCATTTTCATACTATCTGTACAAGTTTGAAATGTACAGGTTATTTTTATTTGTACATATTAGCTGGTTGTCAATTCATGACAGTAGCAAGTATGAGGTTAACAGTTGTTAAGAGTTTATTTTATTTATTTTCCATAATTGCATGTATACACAAATGCACATATTTATGTCAAAATATAAATGCGATTTCATTTTTTATTTCATATCCAAATATGATTTCATAATATCTATCCCTACACTTTTATTCATACCACTCTTCTATGAGGATTTCTTCACTACAATTTCTTCACTACAAATACATAATGAATTTGAGATTCCTCACACAAGACATTGAATGTGTAAATTTAAAATATAAATAACATATGCACAGTCACCTATAATGAAACTTTACATAAAAGACAGCAGTAAGTGAATAACTACCCTGAGTAGTATTTCATCAGGAGAAATCCCAGATTTAAATTTTCTGTTTCACTCATCAGGTGTTCATAATTTATCTTATCTGTCTTCCCTGTGCATCTGTATCTGTGACCCACTGAAGGCTCTTATGACTCCACCGATGATCCTGTGTATATATTCATGACAAAGGCATTATTCTCTTTCTTATTTTCAACAATACATGGAAACTCACAAGGTTTAGCTTTAGGGTTACTGTGCACAAATATTTAAAATGATTTCACAAGGATTAGTCACAGAACCCACTTAAACCCACCTGATACCAATAACACACTGGAGAAAGCAAGCAGTTAATCAAGTTTTAATTCTATAAAATATTTAGCATATATAGTGGAAGAGAATATAATTGAATTATTTAAACATGCATTATATTATGTTGCAATATTTTACTATGTGAAAAAAATCTAGTTGTTAATGTTGTTTGCTTCATTTTTCTTTTATAGAGTCATTTATAAAAAAGGCAGTTCATGTAGGGAAAAGTAGAATACTTTCTGAAGAGGTGAAGAGGTTACCTAGACCAAAGTATTGAGGACCAATAAGTGACATCATAAAACTAAATGCCCTCCATAGATATGATAGTACTATTATTCAAATAAATTGAAAATGTAAAGCTTAGTAAAATATCATTACCAGCTTAACATTTGGCCGAGATTATAGAATATAATACTAAGAAATAATAATTTAAAAATAGACAATGACATTGAAACTGGCTCATAAACCTAAACAGAATCTTTGAAAAACATAACATACGTCAGATAAGTGTTTTTATACATTAATTTTTATATTACTTTTAAGTTCTAACCACAGATTTCGCACCTACCCTCTGAAATCTCCACTTCTTTTCCTCTGCAATGCACACCCATTCCACTCTTCCTCAATGGAATTGCCTTCCATGAGGATATACCAAATATCAAGAATTGTTTCCCATGTGTAAAAACAATATAAAAAATTGGTTCCCATGCTGACACAGATATGTAGTACTAGTTCCCATGAGGGTATACAATATATATTAATTTTTTCATGTAGTTTCCAGTATCTAGGACTACTTCTGTTACATGTACCTGATATCAAATATTTTTTCTAATGTATGTACACAATATTCAGAACCTCTTCCCGTGCCATACATGGCATCCAGGTTTTCTTTAAATGTGGGTGCAACATATCAATGGATCTTTCCCATGTCAGTTCATGATGTCCAGGAATATGTGTAAGTACAATATGTGAAATGTAGGAATTTGCCCCATCTAAGTACTGAAGTCCATGCAGTTAGAGCCCTCATCTAGTAGCTGATGGAAAGAGTTACTTCAGATAACATATATCCAGGATGCTTTCCTATTTAGATACATGATATCTCGTACTGTTTCAGATGTCCATAAATGATATCAAGGACTACAACTACACTGCAGGTACAACATATCCGGAATTGGTTTTTATAATTTTTTAAATTATTGTTTACATATCCATCCAGGTTCCCACTTCTTCACTCCTTCCCTCCCTCCCCTCCATCTTTCCCTCTCTCCCAGGCTCCCATGTTCCCAACACCCTCACTTCCCACCTCCCCCTCTCCACATGTAGCAAGATGGCTCCCGGAAAGGGTCATCTAAATCTGTCAAGTATTTTGGAGTAGGGACTAGGCTCTTCCTCCTGCCTCTATGTTAAAAGTGTATACCTTTATGGGGAATGTGTCCCCAAAGTCTTTTGTTCACCAAGGATACACCCTCGTTCCACTGTCCCATGTCCCTTAGACTGCCCAGGTCTTCTAACTGAGACCCATCTTCAGGGCATCTGTGTCATTCCAATGCTGGATTTCCAGGTATCAGACAGGGGACCTATTAGCTCCTCCTTGTACTGGTAAGCTGTCTCTGTGTTTCTGCAGTCTGGTCTTCTCCTCCCTCTCAGCATCTGGACTCCAATTTAGCTCAGGGTTTAGTGGTGGGTGTCTGCTTCTCTTTCCATCAGCTACTAGATGAGGGCTGTATGATGGTGGAAAAGTGAATCGTTGATCTCATTATCAGGGAAGGGCATTTATGGTAGTCTTTCAAATGTTGCTCAAATTGTTAGGTGGGATCAGTCTTGTAGGTCTCTGGATATTTCTCTCAATTAAGTTTTACTTCAAACCTATAATGTCTCTCTCTTTTGTCCCCCTCTCATTGTTCTCTCATCCATTCATCTCCTGACTCAATATTCGTAGTCCCACATGTTTCTTCTCTCTCCCTTGTCTTTCTCCAATCTCCCTCTACATTCACTGCCCCACCAACACTCGAATATGCTCAGGAGATCTTGTCATTTTCTCTTCTGTGAGGGACCTTATATGAATCGCTTAAAATCCTCTTCCTTGTATCCTAGTTTCTCTGGTGGTGTAAATTATTAGCTGGTAATCCATTACTCTATGTCTAAAGAACATATATAAGTGAGTACATATCATGTTCCTAATTTTGTGACTGTGTTACCACATTCTGTATGGTTGCTTCAAGTTCCATCCATTTGTTTGCAAATTTCAAGATTCCATTGTGTGTGTTTTTTTTTTTTTTTTTTATCCACAGAAGACTATTCCATGTGTAAATGCACATTCTTTATCCATTATTCAATTTAAGGGCATCTTGGATCCTCCCATGTTTGATATTACAAATTATGCTGCTATGAAAATAGATGGACACATGTCTTATTTGATTGTATGTCTTAGGTATATGCCTAAGAGGGGGATTGCCGGGTCCTGTGGTAGACTGATTCGAATTTTCCTGGGGAACTTATATTCTGATCCCCAAAATGGCTGTATATGTTTGCTTTCCTACCAGCAGTGGAGGAGAGGTACCCTTTCCCCATATTCTTTCCAGCATAAGTGGCCATTGGTGTGTCAAATATTCGTCATTCTGCAGGAGTAAGATCGTATCTCAGAGTAGTTTTGACTTGCATTTCCCTGATTGCTAAGGATGTGGATTATCTTCTTAAGTGTATTTTAGAATTTTTTATTTCCTCAACTGAGAGTTCTTTACTCAGTTGGGTACCCCATATTTAACAGGGTTATTTAGTGTTTTGGTGAATAGTTTCTAGAGGTCTTTGTACGTTTTGGAGATCAGCCTTCTGTCAGATGTAGGATTGGTTAAAATCTTTTCCCTGTCTATGTGCTGCCATTTGGCTTTGTCAACTGTGCCTTTTGCCTTAAAGAAGCTTCTCAGTTTGAGGAGATCCCATTTATTAATTGTAGACCTCGGTTGCTGTACTTCTGTTGTTATTTTCAGGAAGCGGTCTCCTATACCAATTTTTTTAAAGGGTACCTCTCACTTTCTCTTCGAAAAAGTCAGTCTGCCTGGTTTTATGTTGAGGTCTTTGATCCATTTAGACTTGAATTTTGTGCGTGGCAATAGACATGGTTCTATCTGCAGTCTTCTACACACCATCATCTAGTTGTGCCAGCACCGTTTTTTGAAGATGCTTTATTCCTCCCATTGTATAATTTTAGCTCTTTTGTCAAAATCCGGTGTTCATGGATGTGTAGGTTAATAGCAGAATTTTTAATTTGATTCCACTTGCCTTCTGTTCCGTTTTTGTGGCAAAACCATGCTGTTTTCAGGATTATAGCTCGGTTGTTGAGCTCAAAGTTGGGGATGGTGATGCTTCCTCAAGTTAGTTTATTTTACAAGGTTGTTTTGGCTATCCTGGATCTTTTCCTTTTCCATGTAAAGTTAATTCTTATCTTTCAAGGTCAGTGCAGAATTGTGTTGGGATTTTAATGAAGATTTCAATGAATCTATAGATTGCCTTTCCAACATTTTCATTTTCACTATATTTATACATTCCATGAACATCGGAGATCTTTCTATTTTCTGGTATCTTCTTCAATTTCTTTCTTTAAAGACACAAAGTTCTCATTATATAGGTTTTTTCACTTGTGCGGTAAGCATTACCACAAGATACTTTATGTTTTTTGTAGCTATAGTGAATAGTGATGTTTCTCTGATTTCCTTCTCTGCCCATTTTCCTCTGAATAAAGTAGGGCTACTGTTTATGTTGTATCTTGCTAGTTTCCTAAAGTTGTATATCAGCTATTAAGATTCTATGGTAAAGTTTTTTGTGTCATTTATGTATACTATCATATTATCTGCAAATAGAGAAATTTTCACTTGTTCCTTTCCAGTTTGGATCCTCTTGATCTCCTATTTTGTCTTATTTCTGTAGCTAGAAATTCAAGTACAATATTGAAGACATATGATTTTAGAAGAATAACATTAAGCTTTTCGCCATTGAGTTTGATGTTGGCTGTTGGTTTACTCTCTATTTCTCTTACTATGTTTAGGTATGTTCATTTTATCCCTAATATCTCCAATACACTTATCATGAAAGAGTGTTGAATTCTGTAGTATAATTTTTCAGCATCTCAGGAAATAATCACATGGTTTAGTTTTTCAGTTTGTTTATCTCATGGAACACATTAAGAATTCATATGTTGAACCATCACTGAAACCCAGGAATGAAGCCTACTTGATCATGAAGAATGATTCTCTGATGTGTTCTTGGATTCAGTTTGCTAGTATTTTATTGAGTATTTTTATATCAAAGTTCATGAGGGATATTAGTCTGTGGTTTTGTTTCTTAGTTGTGTTTTTGTGTGGCTTGGGTATCAACGTAATAGTGGCATTATAAAATGAGTTTGGTAATGAACCATATGTTTCTATTGTCTGAAATAATTTGAGGGGTTTTGGAATTAGCTCTTCCTTGACTTTCTGATAGAATTTTGCACTGAAGGCATCTGGTCCTGAGCTTTCGTTGATTGGAAAGGCTTTCAATGACTGCTTCTATTTTATTGGGGGTTACAGGTCTATTTAAGTTGTTTGTATTTTCTTGATTTAAATTTTTTAAGTGATAGTTATCCAGAAAGTTTTCCACATTTTCCTTGAAGTTTCAAATTTTGTGGAATACAGATTTTCAATGTATGACCTGAAAATTATGTGGGTTTCCTCGGTGTCCATTATCATGTACCTCTTTTCACTTCTGATTTTGTTAATTTGCATGTTTACACTCCGCTTTTTTTATTGGTTTGGATAAATATTTATCATTTTGATTTTCTCAAGAAAACCCCCAACTCTTTGTTGCATTGATTCTTTCCTTTGCTTTCCTGTTTTCTACTTTATTGATTTCATACTTGAGTTGATAATTTCCTGGCATCTACTACTGCACAGTGAGTTCGATTCTTTTTGTCCAAAGGATTTCAGTTGTGCTGTTAATTATCTAAAGATAGTATCCTCTCTTTCCTTCATGTGGGCTCTTAGTACAATGAACTTCCCTCAGAGCACTGTTTTCAAGATGTCCCAAAATTTTGGGTATGTTCTGTGCTCGTTCTCTTTGAATTTTAGGAAGTCCTTAATTTACTAATCATTTCTTCTTCAACCCAGGTGTAGTGCAATTCTGCATTGTTCAGTTTCCTTAAATTTGTAGGGATTCTGTGATTTGTGATGGTGTTAAATTCCAATTTTAAAGCATGGTGGTCTGATAAGATAAAGGGGACTATTCCAATTATTTAGTCTCTGTTGAGGGTTGTTTGGAATGAATGTTTTATAGATGTCTGTTAAAACCAATTGAGACATAACTTCTGTTAGTTCTTTGGTTTCATTGTTAAGTTACTGACTACTGGTCCTATCTAGCTGTAAGGGTGGGGTGTTGAAGTCTCCCATTATTAGTATGTGAGGTTTCATGTGAGCTGTTATTTTAGTAGTGTTTCTTTTATGAATGTGGCTGCCTTTGCATTTGCAGCATTGATGTTCAGAATTTAGACTTTCGTGGTATGGAATTCTCCTGTGATGAATACTAAATGACTATTTTCAGCTCTTTTGATTGATTTTGGATTGAATTTCAACTCAGACAGTAGGACATGGATGTATTCATGATGCATGAAAGGACCTTGCAGACACATCCCCCATGGAGTGTTACAAACTTAACCTTGAGAGAGGAGAGAAGGCCTAGTCCCTATTTCATATAACTTGACAGATTTACATGACCCAACCTGGATAGCATAGTCCTACATGTGCAATGTAGTTGGGGAGATGGGAGGGGAGGTGGTCATGGTACATGTGGGGGGGGGAAAGGCAATAAGAGGGAGGGAACGAAGGAGAGAGAAAGAGAGGGAGAGGAAACTTGGATCAACATGTACATTTTTAAAATTATATAATTAATAAAAATATTCCGTGTCAATATTTTTATGTGTGAACATGCTTGTTTGTAATTATTTTTAGTTAATACCCAAGAGAGTGAGGGTAATTACTGAGTCAAAATTGGATGGTTTATTTTCTAAAAACTTGGCAGATTTCAAAATGTGTATTTCATTGCCTGATTCATTAGCAGTATGAGACTACTCTGACACTGTTTACCACTGGCGTTAGTCTTGTTTGTTCATTCTGATGCTTATCAGATGATATTTTAATTGGGTTTTCACATTTGGCTAATGATAAGAAGGCATTTCCCAGTAGTCTTTATCCAGTTTTGGGCTGTTGTGAAATGTTTGTGATTTATTTCATGTGTTTGCCTAGTTTGACTATGAAATGAGCCTAATATAAATTTTAAAAAAAGGACAGCCACACCTGCTTGCTTCTTGCATCCATTTTATTCGATTATCATTTCCCAACCATTTTCCCTAATGTAATCTGTCTTTGAATCTTAAATGTGTTTCCTGTATGCAGCAGAATGATGGATTCTCTCTTAGCCTGTGTCTTTTATAGGTCAGTTAAGACCGTTAATGTGAAAGGAAAGTAAGGATCATTGATTGTTAATGTTTGTTTTAAATTTGTTGTTGGCTGTGGTATTGTGAATATATTTGCCCTGCTTTACACATGGGATCTCGAGAATTGGCATTATATATTGCCTATGCCTTTGGGAGCATAGTTAATTTCCTTGAGCCACAGTTTTCCTTCGAAAACTTTCTGTAGGTCTGGATTTGTTGATACATATTGTGAAAATCTGCATTCATCATCAAATATCTTGTTTTGTCTATCTATTGAGATTGAGAGTTTTGCTGGGCATAGTAACTGGGCCTGCATCTGTGTACTCTTAATACTTGTAGAACATCAATTCAGGACCTTCTGTCATTGAGAATTTCCATGGATAAATCAGGTGCAATTTTGATAAGTCTGCCTTCATAATATACCTGGCCTTTTTCCTGCACTGCTCTTAATAGTCTTTCTTCATTCTGTATGTTAGGTGTTTTGATTGTTATGTGTTGAAGGCTCTCGTTTTTATGGTCCATTCTATGTGGTGTTCAGTAAGCTTCTTGTATTTCATTGGCATGCCCTTCTTTATATTGGGAAAGTTTTCCTCAATGATTTTGTTGAATATGATTTCTGTATCTTCGAGCAGGGCTTCTTATCCTTCTTCTATTCACTTTATTCTTCTTAGGTTTGGCCTTTTCACGGTGTCCCACATTTCCTGAATGTTTTATGTTAAATTTCATTGGATTCAAGATTTTCTTTGATCAATCAATCTATTTTCTCTAGTTTATCTTCATTGCCTGAGAATTTTCTTCCATCTCTTTATTCTGTTCTTTATGCTTGCAACTGTATTTCCTGATAGTTTGCCCAGTTTTTCTATTTTCATCATTCTTTCAGATTGTGTTTTCTTTATTTTCTCTATTTCAGTTTTCAGTCTTGAACTGTTTGAGTTGTTTTCTTTTTTAACTGATTTTATTTTCTTGGCTTTCCTTAATTTCGTTGAGAGATTTCCTCATGTCGTGCATTTTCATGGAAATTTCCTCTATTCCTCAATTTTTTTGTTTGTTCTTCCATATATTTAAGGCATTTTCACATATCATCTTTGATGGTCACATAGATGTGGATAGAGGAGACTTATCAAAGATGTTTATAAATAGAAGAAGGTCCTGAATTGATGTTAAGTATAAGAGTACACAGATGCAGAAAGTTTATTTGCAAGTCGTTCTCTTTTGTGTTATCGTTTATTGGGGTTGTCAGGGCTAGTTGGTTTGGAGTCCCTAGACTCCTGGTGTCATTCTTGTCTTTCAATTTTTAGTTGTTTTCTTGTATTGCCCTCTTCCCGTCACTTCTTACTTTGGGTGCAGGTGGGAGGTAGGGTTTCTATCTCTTTTTCTATGCTACTCCACTGTAGACTTAAGTGGGTTAGAAGTTCGTTGTCTGTAGCTCTGTGTGGTCCAATTTGTCGAGGATGTATGTCCTCAGGCACAGGCCTGGCGATGGGTGTCAAAGTTTGAGCAGGGCAGACTCAGGATGGTCCAAAAGGGATAGGTGGATATTTGTCTGGAACCCAGATCTGGCACCGGACTCATGGTGGGTGTAAGAGATCAGAGAGATGGTGACTCAGGGTGGTCCGCATGGAAAGGCAGGTCTAGTGTGCTCAGAACATCTCCAGAAAGTTCCCTGGAGGTGGCAGGATGGTTGGGTCCACCCTGTCTTCCAGTGCTCAATTAGATCAGTAGGCCAGTGGGCTAGGTGGGGCACAAGGTAGGGGTAGACCAGGCTCTTCATGGGGCAAAATGGGTTGTGTATCAGACCAACATTAGTGCTCTTGCTAGGGACAAGACATAGTGGGGAGCAAGATTTGGGGCCAATACAAGAAGATCACCAGAAAGGATTGGGGGATTTGAGGGAATCAACCAGAACTAATCCCAGACTCACCTCTAGCAGAATCCCCATTATAATTATTTCATTGATTATTTGGGACTGTCTTATAATGTGTTCTATTTGAACTCACCTCTCAATATTACCATATTCATCTCTCCTCTTGTGTGATTTTCCCCACCAAAGAAATATACAAGTTCATTTTATGATCTCCATATAGATCCTTGTCAAGTTATTAGTGGACAATCTCTCAAAGTATGATCAAAATTTCTTGTCTACATCTTCATGCGAGGCCAGGAGCTGAGGAAGCATTGCTGTAACCTGAAAAAGTAAGTACTAGCTCTGCCCACCCACCACATATAAGACATTTCAGTGTGACAGTGAGGCATGAAGCCAGCTCTCCCATGAAGCGAGAGTGGAAGATTATTACCAATGTAGATATATGATAAATATGCCTGCTTACCATGTGGTTACCAAAAATGAAGGCCTGTTTTTCTTATGTCTAAACCATATTTTTGATTGCTATTAATGGTTGTATCCTATATCAAAGACCATGGGAACATGATATCTAACACTGATTCCCATGAATGTTATGTTGTGTGTATACAACATAACAGAAGTTTTTGAAGATGGAGGTTTCTGTCCCAACATGTCCTGCTTCAAGTTCCCAACAAACGTCAGCCCCAAATAAAAACACGGACATTATAGTAAATATAAAACTGTTAGCGGAAGGCAAGGACTTCATACTGGTTTTTTTTGTAATTATTAAGCAATAAATACTAAACTATGTATTTATACAAGGCCTTATATTACAAGAGATGCCAGGTTCCTCCTAACTTCCTGGTTTCTACATGGTATCTCTTTCCATGGCACTTCTATTTTTTGTCTTTCCCACCCTTATCATGGTCTGGCAGTTCTTCTGCCTATGCTTTCTGCCTGGCTATTGACCAAACAGTTTGTTATTGATCAATCCGTAAAAGAAGCAGATGAGTAGGATACTCCCCATTATCTCCTTTTCCTGTACAAAACAAAGGAAAAGATTTAACTTTAATATAGTAAAATTATACATAACAAAACACTTACCTAGGAAGAACTATAATTAATAATAATTAGTACATATATTTGACAAAATTTAAAGAAAATATTCTGTCATCTCTCTTATCTTTGTGAGTATAAAATTTTATAAGTAATTTATTATTTATAACAATGAAAGAATCAATAAACATAACTATCTGTCTTAAAATCTATCAAAGATTTCTAAAGGTTAACATATAAAATCTATAATTGACAGGCATATCTAGATGCCTGGGCAGTCACCAAAGTTATGCTAAAATGTTGGGGCATCTATCTTCAGCCCACAGGCCATAGTTTGTTGGCACAATTGTAAGTGAAGCAGGGATTTTTAAACTGTCCACTTGTATTGGCAATTTGTCAGTCACTTTTCTCTGAGTTACGCAGAATGTCTAGCAGTCCCTTACATAAAGAACTCTGAAGGCCTGTTCCATGTTGTTTTGACGAATTCAGCAGTTACATTCCTGTGGGTCTTGCATGTCCAGTTTATACAGCATAAAGTCAAAAAGTCCAGGCAAGAGCAATTTCTTGCCAAATGATTATTGTCTGCCATGTTAAAGGTAAAATCTGTAACAAGTTTCTATAATGCCCATCTAACACTCTGGCATAAATGGTGTTCACATGAGCAATTGTGCAATGAAAACCTCTAATACATTATATAAATGCCATGTCCTGTACGTTTTTAAAGGTTTAAAGACAATCTAGACATTTCAAATATATATCTGCATATCTAGAAAAAAATGATTATAAGTTTTGATTATAATGGGAGAGTGTCTATAGCACCTATATAATTATAAACAATATATATATATATATATATATTTTCTTATTTTACATATTGATCCCAGTTCCCTCTCTCTCAAAAGAACCCAGACACCTCTTTCTATCCCATTCCCTACCCACTCCATAGGGAGGGTGATGCCTTCCAAGGGGGTAATCATCAAAATTTTCAAGTAATTGGGAGGAGAATCTAGGCCATCCCTCTGGCCTCTAGGCTAAGGGAGTATTTCTCTATGGGGAATGTACTCCGAAAGTCCTTTCATGCACCAGGGATACATCCTGTTTTAACTGTCAGAGGTCCCTTAGCCTGCTTAGACCTTCTAACTGAGACACATGTTTACTGGGTCTGAGTCGTTCCAATGCTGGATTCCTAGCTATAAATCTGGGGGCCCATTAACTCCTCCTTGTTCAAGTCAGCTGTCTCTGTGGGTTTCTCTGGCTTGGTCTTAATTCTTTAGCTTGTCACACCTCACTTGCTGCAGCTAGAGTCCAGTAGCTCTGGTCAGTGTTTAGTTGTGTATTCTGGTTCGGTTTCCATCAGCTACTAGAGGTTGTTCTATTATGGCTTATTAGTTAGTGATCAATGTTATTGTCAGGGAAGGGCATTTAAGGTCACTCCTCCACTGTTGCTCATATTGTTAGTTGGAGTCATACTTGTAGGTCTCTGGACATTTTTCTAGAGTCACTTTTCTCATCAAACTTATAATGGCACCCTCTATTATGATCTCTCTCTCTTTTTTTTTTGCTCTCTTCTATTTGGCCCCCAGACTCAATATTACTTGACTCACATGTTCTCTTCTTCTCCACTTATCTTTCTACTAATGACCTCTCTACCCACTGTCTCCCATTCCCAATATGCTCAGGAATGCTTATTTCTTTCCCCTTCTGGGAGAGATTTTGTGTGAACCTCTTAAAATCCTCCTTGTATCCTAATTTCTCTTGTGGTGTGAATTATAGGCTGGAGATCCTGTGTTCTATGTCTAAAATCCATATATGAGTGAGTGAATATCACATTTCTACTTTTGTGACTGTGTCACCTCACTCAAGATGGTTTCTTCAAGTTCCATCCATTTGCCTGCAAATTTCAATATTCCATTGTGTTTTTCTGCTGTGTAGTATTAAATTATGTAAATGTACCAAACCTTCCTTATCCATTCTTCAGTTGAGGGGCATCTTATTTGCTTCCAGGTTCTTGCTATTGCCAGGTCCTGTGGTAGACTTATTTGCTTTTCCCTGACGACCAGCCATATGGAACTCCAAAATGGCTTTAAAAGTTTGCCCTCCCACCAGCAGTGGAATAGAGTTCCCCATACTCCACATCCTCTCCATCATAAACTGTCACAGATGTTTCTAAATTTAACCATTCTGGCAGGAGTAAGGTGGTATCTCACAGTTCTTTTGATTTTTATTTCCCTGATGGCTATGGATGTTGAGCAGTTTCTTAAGAGACTTTCAGCAATTTTGGATTTCTATATTGACAATTCTCTATTCAGCATTGTACCCCACTTTTTAATAGGTTTCTTTGGTACTTTGGTGACTAGTGTCTTGAATTATTTCTATAATTTGGAGATGAGCTCTCTGTCCGATGTGAGGTTGGTGATGATCTTTCCCCAGTCTGTGGATCCCATTTTTACTTGTCAAATGTGTCCTTTGCCTTAAAGAAGCTTCTAAGATTGAGGAGGTCACATTTATTAATTGACAATCTCAGTGTCTGTTTTTCTGGTGTAAGGTTCATGAAGCGGTTTCCTCTATTAATTTGTTCAAGGGTACCTCCCAGTTACTTTTCTAGGAGGTTCTGTGTGGTTGGATTAATGTTGATGTTATTCGTTTATTTGGACTTAATATTTTATGCATGGCAATAGACATGGGTGTATTTGCAGTATTCTACAAACCATCGTCCAGTTATGGCTGCACCATTTGTTGAAGATGCTCTCCTCCTCTCATTGTGTACTTTTAGCTGTCTCATCAGAACTGAGGTGTTTGTAAGTGTGGGGTGAATATCAAGATTTTCAATTTGATTACATCAGTCTACCTATCTATTTTTCTGCCAATACCAAGCTGTATTCAGGACTATAGCTCTAAAATTGTGCTTGAAGTCAGGGTGGTTATGCATCATTCTGAAATTACTTTATTGTACAGGGTTGTTTTTGCTATCCTGGGTCTTTTGTTTTTCCATATAAAGTTGAGTATTGCCCTTTCAATGTCAGTGGAGTTTTGTGCTGCAATTTTGATAGTGACTGCATTGAATCTCCTGAATGCTTTTCTCACGATTGCCATTTTTACAAGGTCGATGCTACCTATTCAAGAGCAGGAAATATCTTTACATTTTCCATTATCTTCTTTAATTTCTTTAATTACTCAAAGTTGTTGCTATAAGGCCTTTCACTTCTTTGGTTAGCGTTACCCCAAAATATGTTTTGTTTTTTGTGGCTACTGTAAAGGGTGATGTTCCTCTGATTTCTTTCTCAGACCATTTATCATCTGTATATTGTAGGGCTAATTTTAGTCAATCTTTTATCCTGCTACATTTCTGAAGGTGTTTGTATGGTGTAGAAATTTCCTGATATATTTTTTTGGGGGGGGTCACTTATGTAAACTATCATACCATCTGCACATAGTGACAGGTTCACTTCTTCTTTTCCAAATTGTATCTACTTGTTCTCCTTTTGTTTTCATATTGTTCTAGTTAGAACTTCACCTACACTATTGAAGAGATATAGAGAGAGTGGAAAGTTATGTCTTGTTCCTGATTTTAGAGGAATCACATTCAGTTTCTCTCTATTTAGTTTGATGTTAGCTCTTCGTTTATTTTATATTGCTTTCATTATGTTGGGTATGTTCCTGCTCTTCCTGATTTTTCCAAGATCTTTATCATTTTCTCAAATGGAACAAGATTTTTTATAGGCGAGTTAAGAACATTAATATTGAGAGGTATTAATCACCATTGATTGTTAACTCTTTGTTTTTAATTTGCTGTTGTGGTAGTATTATATTTGGTAGTATTTCCCCCATTTTTCTTTTGTCTGTTGGTAAAGTGGTCTTGTCTATTATCTATGTTTTTTGGATGTAGTTAACTTCCTAGGGTTGGAGATTTCACTCAATAATTTTCTGTAGGGCTGGATTAATTGGTAAATATTTTTAAAATCTGGTTTTGGCATGAAAAATCTTGGTTTATCAATCAAAAGTACTTAAAGATACCTATACAAACACAGAATATTTTACTCTGATACACAGATACAAATCTTAATTTTCAGGACATTTACTTTCTCCTGTGGCTTCTGTTTAGCTGCAATTCTAACTGCTCCAGCCATAATTTCTGTAGGTATTTAACCAATTCACATTCACAGCTTAAACTTTATAATGCTCAACTGTTGAGCTCAACTTCTCTTTGCAGGATATACCTACTTATCTTGGTTATAATTCTGAAAACATATTTAATTATATAAAATCATGAATTATTACATAATATTTATCATCTTAAACATGTTCATACCCATTTGATTTGCTGCTATCCAAATGACAACTACCTGTCAAATAGGGACAAATGTAGTTCATCAGTCACTTAATTTTTGTGGGTATGGGCAAGGTTACATGCATGTTCATGTGGGGAAGCACACATGTATATCCTTTGTAGTGTAGGCTAGACAACAACCTCAGGTGTCGTTCCTCAGGTAATGAACATACCATTTTCACAACAGAGTCTCTCACTGACCTAGCACATTCCTGCCAAGTAGAATAGGTGGGATTTCCCTAGGGATCCTCTCCTTGCTGGAATCGCTAAGCATGTACCATCATTTCAGCTTTTTACATATGGGCTCTGAGAAACATATTCAGATAAACATTTCACAAAATGAGCTATGATATGAGCCCAACCCTGCTAACCAGTTGTAATGAAGCTCAAAAGGTGTACTTGGAAAATGCAGTGGCCTGAAGACTCTCAGATTGCAAAAAGGAAAGAGGCTGGGCCTGAGAATTAATTGTTTCAAATTTCCAACTTGTGTTCTCCTGTGCCCTGAAAGCCATCTGTGGGAATGGCAATGGAGAAAGCACTTCTGGGACCCCACATTCAATAAACCCTCAGATTGCTGAGTGACAAGACTTTTGTGAAATGTTTTTGTCACAAGCAAGTCCACCTCAAAATCATCACAAACTAGGAATTTCACTTATTATTAGGAAAGTTACATTTTTGTAATACAATACAATAACAGAATTTTCAAAAATTAAAATATATTTGAGAGACATAAAGAAAACATAAAGGGACCTTTGGTAGCAACATTTGAACCACTTTCATGAACAGGCAGCTGTTCTCCCAGCAACTGTGCATTATACTCTATGTACACTTGATCGTCTAGAAAATGTGCTAGGTAACAAACCCAGTAATGGAGAAAACTTGGCATGTACCACAAGTCAAGTCTACAATAGACACACACTTAAAAACTGTCAGTCACAGTGTTAGGTACTGAAGTTCTGAGGACAAAGTACAGCTAAGATTTGACTGGATTTGCCAAACACTATATGGAAGACCAAGGAGATATAATTGCACTTAATATTATTCAAACACTCTCATCAAGTTATGCGGTCATTTAGAGACTACCTCTCAACTTTATGTGAATACACCACATTTTTAAGTCTAACACAGAGACTCCATGACAACTAAGAATACTTTTCAATCATACACCATATTCCTGACAAATATAACCCTTTCTTAAAAAATTGAGGATCCTTACCACTATGAAATTATCTATCTCTCAGATGGTGTCGCAAATGCCTCAACCAGCAAGGAAGACACAAGGCTTGGTCTCTTCTTTAAGCAGCTTTATTCAGGAACCTTGAACAATCTTCTAAACCTGTGGAAAGCCAGCCCACAGCTTATAAGGCCTTGGGGTAGCCAGCCCCAGCACTCCACGTGGTGAATGCAGATAGGTCCACATACGTGAAAGCAAGTTTGATCTCAGCCTTAGCCAAATAATTACTTGTTTTTGCCATACAGCACTTACTATCGGGAAGGTGTATGGCAGAAACCCGTGCCATCTTGAAGGCATGATACTTCTCAGCTCTCTACAGTTCCCCCTTTTTGATTAAATAATGCAACAGGCAAGGGTAGTGGTCTGCTCTCTAGTAACACAGTGGGCATTGTAATGCCCCTGAATCCTGGTAGTCAGCCTAGTCAGTGCCACACCCATCTGGTATATATTTCCTGAAGTTGGGGCCTAGGACACCAACCCACATTCAACCAGACTTTCTCTTCTCAGAATTGCTCACTTACAGAGCTAACTCAGAGTGCAGTGCTATGCCATACAACCTGAGCATGAAGGATCAATTCTTGTTTATGATTGCAAGCCATGCTTGAGGAGACTGCCCTGTCTCAGTGGCTGTAAAGGCCTGAACAACCATAACTGCATGCCACTGTTGAGCAAGCAATCTTCATCTTGAAAAGGCAGAACAGGCCCACGAAGGAGATAAGCAACAAGAGGACAGCCATGGCTCACATTCCTGCCCACTCTTTCAGATGATCCATGGGAACAGCGAACCACGATGACAACCAGGCAGCCAGTCCCACATCCTCACATGTTGGATTTACTGCAACAATGGGTATTCACAGCAATGCCATCAGATCATCAAAATCGGCAGACCAATTTCTTAAGTGATGGCTACACAACTGTTGTGACACATTAACAGCATGTGAACAGAAACTTGTATTGGGTATCCTGTCTTTTGATTGGCAAAGAATCCCTGTCCATGTAATATTTCTGTCTGCCAGGTTAGCTGCCGACTGCTCATTGGCATAGTCAATTAAAAAGGCTTTCCAATCCAGATAATCTACGGCGATTAGGCATGCTTGCGCTAACCCATTCCAATCACTAGGAGTCATGCATTGTCTATTTAGGGCTTCAAGTTGAGCTACAATAAAAGAAGCTGAAATTCCATATGTTCTCACAGACTCAGCCAAAGCCTTGGTGACTTTAAAGTCTAAAGGCTCCTCATATTTCTTGGCTTGGGCATCCTGGAAAACTAGATAGGCCAGACTTAACTCAGTTCCTATGGCTCTCCAGACCTCACGGCAAGAGGAATGCCCTGTACCTCGGCCCTGCCCTTCCTCACTCTGATAAGGAGGAGGCGCTGAAGCCATTGTCCTGGGGGAGGGTCTTCCTCCTCCTTACATTGCCATTTCTCCTTTCCTTCCCCTCTTTGTTCTTTAAGGAACTATTTCTGAACCTTTTCTGTGAGGGCTTGCAATTCTTACTCAGGATCTGTTTCATCCATACCTGAATCTCCTGTACTCTTAACCTCTTCTGTTCTTTCTTCCTGTAGAATTTTGATTGCAGCTTGCCCTTTTTCCACCTCTTCTTTACAGCACTTCTGGTCTGCAATACAGCTATGCACTAACTTCCAAACAGGTCAGACTTCAGACTTTAGTGTCCCTTGTTCCCAAGCAAAGTCAAGATCCCTGCCTAACTTGTCCCAGCACGCTACCTTGAGGTCTCCCAAAACTGCGAACCAAAGTGCAATGGCATCACACTAGCTCAGGAATCGTTCTAGTGTGCTTTTCTTTACTTTAAATTTTTTTGACAAAAGTAGCTCCTGAACAGCCAGAAAAATTGGATGAGACTGAGAACTCCCCATTTTAAAATTTTATCTCATTCAATGTCTAAGACTTTATTGCTGCTTATTTCTGCGGTCTTTAACTTGGTCCCAACCTACCTGGCACTTTATTGCGCCTTACCTGAGACCTTATCGCCTCTTTACCTATGGCCTTAACTTGGTCCCAAACTACCTTGGGAACTTACCAGTGCTGTCCTGACCTCAAGAAGTTCTGATCTGAAGAAGAAATGTGTCCCCGTATGTGCCACAAGTTGTTGCAACCAACCTTGACCAGCAAGGAAGACGCAACTCCAGGAAGATCTTCTTCATGCAGCTTATTTAGGATCCTTGAACTATCTTTTTCTGCTCCTGGGAAATGCTAGCACAGGCTTAAATCCCGTTGTGCTGACCCACCCCAGTGAGCCACGTGGACCCTGCAGATAGGCTGCTTATATGCGGAAGTTAACAGGCTGAACAGGCTTAACCAAATAAGGACTTGTTTATGGCATAGAGCACTCACCATTGAGAAGGTGGATGGCGGAAACCAGCGCCATCTTTAAGGCTCAGCACTTCACAGCTCTCTATGAGATGGGATGTTTTATGAGAGCATATATAACTACAACTAAGGAAGCAGAGCAGTATTTATACGTGGCAAAGGATATTATAATAGTTTGCACATGAATGAAATTTGAACAGGAGAATTTCTAAGGAAACTTATGTATTTATAGTTGTTCAAAGTAGCAGTATGAAAGGCTCATGAATGCCAGTTGCTGTGATGCACAGAATATAAGAAAGGCGTGTTCAACAATCATATTGTGTCAACATCCAAATTCCAGCACAGAAACAGGTGTTGTTTGCAACTTATCTGCAGGAGTTATGTTCCAAATCCCCAGCATGACACCTGGAACGTCAAATACCATGCATACCATCACCCATGCAGTGTTTATGCTGACAAAACTACTGAATTTTAAATCTGACACAGTAAAAAAAATAATGATAAACCAATAATAAAAAGAATAGTTTAAAAAGTTATGTGTCATTTTTCTCTCAAAATCTTAATATTCTTTCGTTGCAGGACAGTGTAATATCCACATAACAAGATGAAATGTTGGCAGAGTAAGGTATGATGACATAGTGTTACATATCTCACAAGATGTCGAAAGGAGCACCATATGCTTCAGGTATTCTGGATGGTGACTACTGCCTCAGGCAGGACACAACCATTTCAGCATTATGAATTATTTCATATGGAATTTAAGATTTTCCATGCATTATTAATTGGAGACTGCACTGTTGAATGTACAACTATAGATGCACTGGGGTGGGATGTGTATGGTGTTAATGTCCATGCTGAATTTATAGCAATTGCTATAAAATCACTATTGAGGAAGGATAAAAGAATACGTGTGATGGTATATCAATCCTCACTGAAAGAAAAACACAGCAAGAATATTTTACTAGCACCCCAAAATTCCTAGTAAGCATTACTGTTCGATAATTAAATGTTCTTCCTTATATAAAGTTTTGAAAAAATAATGGAATAGATGAAAATGAGAAATACTGAATTTACATTTATTTTCACATTGCAGTTACAAATAAACGATGTACAAAATAATTACAAAATAAAAAACATGCTAATATGAAAAAGATATTGTAATTACTTCTAATTTTTTTAATAATAAAAGGAAGAATAGAGAAAGGGTTATAGGGAGGGTTAATTCTGAATGACTTATAAATGTAATTATCGTGAAAGCATTCTGATATGTTTTCATCTATAAAAAGAGTTTAAATGGGGTTATCATTTAATTGGGGGCAGGTGCAATATCTATATCAGATATCACATTCTACCAAGTAAACCCAGCACCAGAAATGGGTCACTTATTTTTAAGATGTTGGGAAAGTGGGTCCTATATATGCTTCACCCCTCAGCATTACAGGGTATTACCAGTGCTACTGACTGCCTCCATAACTTGCCCTTAGTCCCTATTACTGAAGGCACCTACTGGCTAGTGTTTACAATGTTGAAAAGTGCTACATAAAACATTGGAGGAAAAAAAATATTATTCAATCTTATTCAGCTACATACCCAAAAGCCAATTTAATCACTTGTCGGCAAGTTAAGCCTATTGGTTCAACAGTGGCTTAAATGTTAGGGGAAAAATCATCAACCATTTTAGCTGAATTTGACCCCACCATTTCCTTTTACAAGATGAAACCCATACCTGAAATCGTTATTGAGGCAACATGGATCAGGAGTCCTAGGGGAAAACCTACCATTATTATTCTACTAAATGAACACAACAATAAATCAGCTCCTAAGAACATACTGCTATAACAATAGTTCAGAATATCACTCAACTCTCATCAGAAAAGTTTCTTACACTAAATGGTAATTAACACAGAAACTTGCGATGGGCAGTGGGTAAGAGACTTTGGATGCTCAGTCCTAAATGAGATGTCTTACATCATGCCCCTCTCCTCAGTGTTCAGAGATCCATTTGGAAGAGCAAGACTTAAAGAGCCAGAGGTAGTAGGTTATTCCATGGAAAGCTTTTTCCGATACAGCAGGTCAGATGAACATATGAACTCACAGAGATTTTGACAGTTTGTACAAGATCTTCATAAACTCCCAGCAGACAATCATTCACTACAGAGGAAGGAAAGAGAGCAAAGAGTCCCACCCCTGCAGAAGAAGCTATTTGCAACTGGCAGCTGCAGGGAGTGGGATAATCAGTTTTTTCAGTGAAGTGACAATGGGTATATCAACAACATGCTAGGATAAGACTGATAACCAGGCTTGGTCAGTCAAAACATAATGGATTCAGGGTTTTTTAAAGAAAGAAAAAAACATGACTGAAATATAATGTATAAAAATTTCAAATAATATGTGAAAAGATTAAAATAAAATAAAAAATAAACAAGATATACGAGATTAAGTTAAATTAAGAATAATGACTAAAATTATTTATGTCAACCCTCCCCACCAAAGCTTGCCTATTTTAAAGGAAAGTTAAATGACAACTGCCATTTGTCATTTTTACTGTTACATGTAAACTTCTAAGATTCAAATTTAGAATACCAAGCATTTATTATTATTTTAATTTAATAAAATTTAGCATTGCAAAAACATTTATGTGCTATGCAACAGGGGTCCATCAGTGAAAATGAGTAGACAAAATTTGTTCTCATGCTATTTGCAAATTGAGACAAGCCACATCCCAGATAATCAAGAGCAAATATGAACAACATTACATTATACATTCAGTGTAAGCTCAGTTAATAGAAGTGAAATCAACCCTTTCCTCCTTAAGCTGTTTTTGATCATGGCCACTCATCAGAGCAATAGAAACGTTAGATGAAATCTAGACCTTATAGTTGTTGGGAAATAAAATATGGGATTTCCTTACTTCAGACACAAACAATTCGATGATTATCAACCCATTTACTGAAGCAAGAAACCTTTCAGGTAGCAGACAGGAAATGGGCTGCTCTTTCTGTGTCAAGGTTGAGATATTTATGGCTGGTACTTGAATACAATAATTTAGCATTCAGGAAGAACTAAAGACTTGGTGAGATGCCATGGATCATGTGTAGAAATATAAAAGAAGTGAGATCATGAAACCTGTCAGTATATGTAACAAAGGGAGCAAGCATTATTTGACTAGTAAAACACAGAGCATACTTTTGTAAAGTACACTGGAAACTCATTTAGTTCATAATCATGACCTAAGCACATAATTGTAGGCAGGCATTCAGAATAATACCTCAGTCATACTCATCATTTCATCAAGATATTTATTCAATTGATTCTGCATCACAGTTTACCTCTCTAATAGCTGTAAGTAAACTGTGCAACTTTCAATCGCTCTGTTCACACTCTTTCATCTTTCTTCAAAGATCTGTGATATCTGCCTCCATGATTTCTGTTTCCAGTCTACTGGAAAGGGAAAATGCAACTGCTTGAGCTGAACTTGGAAATAAATGTAGCAAAAACAGAGCAAGAGAAGAAACTATTTAGTCAGTAATACTGTGACAAAATAAAAACCAAAGGATGTTAGACATTGTTGCTGATTTGGAAGACAATGCTTCTAATTAAAAATAGCAGTGTAGGTATTGAGATGGCCCAAGACAAAAAAATAGTGAAGAATAAGTCAGTTTTTCTTTGTTTATTTATTCCATTTTGGAGGTGGATAAGACTTATGACAAGGTTTCTATTTGTGTAGATCTGGCAGTCCTAGAACTCAGAGATCTCCTTGCCTCTGTCTCTGGAGTACTGGTATTAAAGGTGTTCACCACCACATCTCTACGAGATTTCTTAGCTCTAGAAGATAAGCATGATTTCTTACAAAACTCAAAATTTAATGCTAATTTGAAGGAAGACCACAAGGTATTCTTAGGTATGTTCTGTGAAATAAACATGAAACCAAGAGCATATAATATTCTGGAAGCCTAAAACAAAAATTCCTTCATGACATGGGAACTGGTAAAGGGTGTTAATTCAAATGAGGTGAGAACTTGAAAACTTCCCAGTGGAATTCAATTAATGCAGATCACTTGCCCAAGTTCTATTCTAGAATTTTTCTCAAAGCCTGACTGGCATAGATTTGGGAGAGAAAGAAAGGTATGTGAAACAAGGGTGTGAGTAAATGATGTAGAAATCAAAGTGAAAATCCAAAGCCTTGTGTTCTATTCAATTTTCAGTCCAGATATTCAAAAATGCAACATGCATAATGCATTAAATTAACTGGAATTTCTGTGGATGATCTACCTTAGTTCTAAGACCAATTTCACTACTGATACACCTCATCAAACTGAGTTTTGTAAAAATTTTGTTTTAGCTATAAGAAGTGTAAAAAACACTCTCACTAAATGCATTAAATATAACACAGGAATGCTGACTAGGAGTCAACAGAAATACCATGATGGAAGATGTCATTCTGTAAATATGTTTCTCTTATTGGTTAATGAATAAAGAACTGTTGGCCAAAATGAAAGCAAGATAGGCAGGACTAGGAGACGAGGAGGAAAAAGGAAGTAGTAGGGAAGAGTTCCAAGATGGTGGACTGAGAGAGAGGAATGCCAGCCCCTCTCCTTAGTAAGATAAGGCCACGTAAAAATACCTAGATTAATAGAGATGGGTTAATATTTAAGACAGAGCTAGCAGATAAGAAACTAGTAACTTTCCAACAGAATTTTATCTAATATAGTTTCTCTGTGTGTTATTATGGGGCTGGCATGGCTGTGGTCCCAGACCAGCAGGCAGAAATACTACGCATAACAATACTATGCAAGCCTAAATAGGGTTTTAACTTTGCGGAAGCAACATCTTTAAAAAAAAACAGGGTGGAAACCATTTAATCTGATACACCCTAAATGTTACCGTTGCAAGCTCTATAGTCATTTTAAAATAAAATGAGATTCTACAGGGAGAATCCACTGTGCAATTTTGCTGAAGTTTATTTGGATTTCATCAATGTCTAGAAGTTATGGAACTGGGAACCTCAGACTCAAGGCCAATAAACTTGTGAAGAATACCAAGCACTCATATGCTTTCAGCAGCCAAGAGGTCCGGACAAAGACGACACCCACCAAGAAAGCTGATCCTGAGAAGTCAGGTTACCAGAGAGCAGGCATTCTTGCCGCTGCTGCTCGGTTATCGACTCCCAATGCTCCCCCTTACCTCCCTCCTCAAGTTTGATTGCTGCTACAAACAAAGGCCTATACAGAAAGCATTGGGTGACTAAATTAATAACAGAATGTCTACCTCAGCACAAAAATGCTTTCCTGTTCACTCAGCTCAGCTACTGCTAAATAAGAACCTCGGTTTATTTGAATACTGTTCCTGAGAGCTCGCATTTCTCATGAGATGTCTCATCCAATTCTCAACTCAGTCTCCTGATATTTTAACCAGAAATCCTTCTCTGCTTTTACCAGCCTGCTTCTCTAGTGACAGGCACATCCAGATGGGAAGTCGTTTACTGCAGGCTCTGGCCCTGTCACTGCCACTCACTAAAGATTAGCTTTAACTATATCTCTATTGTTTAATTTGTAAAGAAGACTGGCAATTCAAAATTTAGGGCAAAAACGTGCAAGTTTCTGGAGGTGAAGTAACAACAAGTTAACTTTCTCTCCTTGCTGACTTACTCCAAAGAGAACTGTGCCACTCCAAGTCCCTCCAGACTACCCCCTGTACAACTGTCTAATTCTTCCAAATGCCAGCTGTTACACTATGATAATATGCTATCAACTTTTGCTAACAGTCTCCTGACTCAACGTTAATTTTACTTAATTAATGTAAATGCAAACTTGGGGCTCACAGTGTTATTGAATAACTGCAAACATCTGATAGCCTACTTGTTCCTCACCAAGGGAACTGTAAATAATATGTGGTAATTATGTGTATGGAAAATTAGACATCAACAATAAGCATGTGTGTATTTCATATAAATATTTAAATAATGGCAAAATATATATCTAAAAGACAGTTTTTATATTACACAGATAGGGATCTTTAGTATAAAACATTCAGTAGCAACATGTATAATAGTTTTACATGAACTAACAACATAAAGGAAAGAGGGAGCACCATACACAACTCAAAGCACTGTCCTGACACTTGAAAAAATGAGTCATCTAAAAGTGTGCTTAACTCTGAATTCAAAGCTTAGAAAATATTTCAAGGGAAAATATCTGTATTAGAGTAAGATAATTTTAAATGCAGAGATAGATCATGAGAAAAAGTTGAATGAGGAAATTGGGTCATAATGTCCTTCAGTCATGGACTGAGAAATAAAGTGGGTATTGAAGATATCCTGTTGACAGGGAAAGGGGAAAAATGGGTGCTATATATATATATATATATATATATATATATATATATATATATATGAGTGCAAAAGCCAGTGCACATTCTAGAAGAAAACTCAGTTCCTGGCCAAATGCGACTGATATAAATAAATAAGATATGTAAATTGATGATAGATAATTAGTTAGATAGGTAGATAGGTAGGTTGGTAGATAGATGGATAGATAGGTAGATAGGTAGATAGATAGATAGATAGATAGATAGATAGATAGATAGATGGATAGATGATAGGTAGATAGATGATAAATGAGAAAGGTGAATTTGTCCTGGATTTGATGATAGGACTCAGGAGTAGAGGATGTTTGTTCTCTGAGTCAGAGAGTTTGATATATATATATATATATATATATATATATATATATATATATATATATATATGAATTAAATCAAAGACTTGAAATGTCTCCTAATGTCTCACACAGTGCTTCCCATCAGACTCAAGATAAAGACAAGTTGGAACTCATAACTCTTTATTGGTAATCTTAGGATGTTGCTAAGCTTGTCTTTCAGACAGTATTCACAGCTGTAAAGAATCAAGAATTTGAGCTGATAGTAAAAGAATATTGATGAGTGGGTCAGTTGTTTTTTGACATTTCTTTAGAAGGTTTGCTGTTTTGGACATTCGATATAAAATCTATTGCTTGAGATTAATTGAATTGAGAATGATAATGATATTTGTGGTTTTCTGACATCTAAAAAGTCTTGCATGTAGTGCTGCATGTTCTATAGTTCATCATTAAGCAGTTCAGGGTTATATACATAAAACTATGCCTGCTATTCCTGCCACAGATTTAAAGTTACAAAAGGATAAGCAGATGCTTCTTTGAGCGAAAAGAAGTTACTTTGAAGTTTGACAGATTCTGGATTATGGGTATATTGGCATTACCAAAATTCAGTTTTTAATATTACCAAGCCAAGAAAAAGTAAACTACAAACAGGACAGTGTCCCAAGCTACAAAGACAAATGCAGTTTAAAAAAGAAATAAAATGAAGAAATGAAGAACGAAAGGGAGAGAGACATGTGAATATAGATACATGAGCAAAAAAAAAAAAAAAAAAAAAAAACACAAACAAACAAAGAAGATCACACAGACACTAAGGCGGTGGACCAATTGATTCCTGAGTTTACTTCTGCTACTGTTTGACTTCGGTCTCACATACTCAAAAATAAATAACAGTATTCCAACTTTCAACCACAGGTGACCATTCAAGCATGCATTCTCAGAATTCTGGCAGATGAGAATTGGCATCCTAACTTGACTGCAGATTGAGTTGTAGGACAGATATGGCTATACAGAGAAACGCTGGAAAAAAAAAAAGAAAAAAGACAAAGACATATAGACTTGCAATCAGCAACCAGCGTACTTCTCATCCTACTTACCAAAAGCTTCCAAGAAAAGCCAATAAATGGCTTTATTATGAGACTCTGCTGTGGATAAACCACAGTTTATGCATGGCTGAGTGCAAAAGCCATTGATAAGGACACTCCAAAAAAATAACTCAGTTCCTGGCCAAATGCAACTGACATAAATAAATAAGATATGTAAATTGATGATAGATAATTAGTTAGATAGGTAGATAGGTAGGTAGGTAGATAGATAGATAGATAGATAGATAGATAGATAGATAGATAGATAGATGAAATGGATAAATGATAGGTAGATAGACGATAAATGAGAAAGGTGAATTTGGCCTCGATTTGATGATAGGACTCAGGAGTAGAGGATGTTTGTTCTCTGAGTTGGAGTTAAGTGTGGTCTGAAAAGATAGTTCAAGCACAGCCAGGAATAAACAAATAGACAATATATTGACAAAAACTAAATAAGTAATTATTAACACATACACAATTCACTTCAAATCAATCAACTGACACCAGATCTTGTTTCTGAGGGAATGGGTAAGCCCTGGGTTTCAGGCCGCACCATGTGTAGAAATTACTGTGATAGAAGTGTTCTGTGTGCCACAACTAATGTGAACTCACAGATTCAGAGCCTGCTTCCCCAGTGCTGGGAATAAAGTTTAGAAGCACTGTACGAGGCTTCCTTCTATTGCTTTAACCACAGGAATGTTTACTGTAGGCACTGGGCCATGAACACAAATACACTTCAGATATGGGGACCATAGATGAGGAAGGATATAAAGGAAAATTATGGGATTACAGCTCATTTTTTTGAATTTCATGGCTATGCAGAGAGACACTCTCTACATTATGTAAGACAAGGTAATTGCGGTTGTTAGTATTCAGGCCACTACTTGTGATTCTGACAAGAAGCCATCAGTTGTTTCCACTGAGTGCATCACCTGTGCATACTCACTATGTTGCCCTTTAAAATATTACTCTCTGTTCTGTCTGTCTCTCTCTCTCTCTCTCTCTCTCTCTCTCTCTCTCTCTCTCTCTCTCTCTCTCGTTTCTCTGTAGCATTGGAGCCTTTCTAGAAATATGAAAGTCACTATGTAGACCAGGTTGGCCCTGAACCCACAGAGATGCACCTTGCTCTGCCTTCTGAGTACTGACAGGATTAAAGGCATACTTGTACCACTACTGTTCATCTCACTTAATTTTTGTTGATGTTCTCTTTTTTTGCTTTCTTAGACAATGGGATGCATCACATTCTGAGTTCTTTTTATTGTCTTTTTTTGTCTCTGTGCTTACTGGCACCTAGAAGACAAGAACTCAAATCTACAGTTCATTTATGTAAAAGGAACAACACACGTACTTATTTTAGAATGTAACATGTGGAATAATATATATTTAGTGTGGATCTATAGACAGATAAACAAGTGAAAATGGAGATCTTATGGTAGAGCAATCAATACACATTTTAATTGATAATGCTTGGTGGGTCCTTCGTACTCACTCACTTCTGCTTAAGCTAGAAATTATTTAAGATGACAGCCAGAAAAATCCAATTATATGGGGAAGGAAGAGGGAAAAAAAGATTCTCAATTATAATACCACTCTTCAATATGAGCTGTTCTAAAAATGAGAAATAAATCCCCTAATATTTCCCTATTTTATTTTTGTCTTACCTATGCAATTATACAGGATGGGATCAAAGTCCAAGGAAAGAATTCTAACAATGCAAAACAAACAAACAAACAAAAATCATGCAATCTTAATCCAATACATTGTCCCTTCTGAGTAGTTTGTATTCAAGTTTACTTTGTAAAGGAAAATTTACTCAGTGTTAACATGAAAGAGAAGCCTGTGTTTTTGTAGTCAACTAAATGCTGGTTTTTGACATACAATCATATAATAATAATAATAAAAGTAACTAGGCCATGTACAGATCTAAGCCAGATTAGGAGCCAGTGCTGAGATGGAAAATGTTATAAGAATCCAATGTCTAATCCAGAAGTTATGTCCACTTGATAACGAATCATGAAGGGGATACTTTTTCTCCAGTAGAGTCTTACTAAGTGTACAAAGCACACTTAAGGGCAGGACCCAGCTGTATTTGCCTGGGTGGAAGGAGAGAATGTTGAAGAACTTGTGGGAAAGGAAACTGTAGTCAGAATATATTGCAATTTTTAATAGAAGGAAGTAAATAAAGTAAGAAGGAATAAAGTATTCCCACCATACCTCTTTCTCCAAAAACCTAAATGAAAAATAAGCTGGGGGTGGAGACATGAACTTGGGAGGCAAAACAGGATAATCTATTTGTGATTGAGGCCACACTGGTCTCCCGAAAAAGTTTCAGGGCAGTCTCCAAAGATACAGAGAACCTCCGTCTCCAAACAAATAAACAAACAACAAAAATAAATAAATAAATAAATAAATAAAATAAAGTAAAATAAATCAAGCTAACAGAACTCTCTGCTTGTAAGTCTCCCACTTATTTATATACAACAACTCTATGTTAGATAGAGTGCAGTTCTCACCCAGGTTAGGAATATCCAAAATACATAGGGTATTGCGTTTAGGCAATGCTTATAGAAGGCCATCATCATTACTTGGTAGACATTACAGTTAATGCAGCAGCTCTCAGTCATCTCTGAATGTTCCATGGTCAGCAAAGTGGAAAGAAATCTCACAGTTCCAAAAGAAATAATGTCCAAGTGTAGCTTTCATATGATTTATCCTAACAAGGAGAGAGACATTTACTTGCAAAAGAATGACTGCAGGAGCCCGAAGTATGATGATAATGTTGATGAATAACAACAGCTCTTGACTCATACATATATATGATATAGGCTCAAAATTTTTCTTTCCCAGGGCTCAGAGATCATACCTAACCATCTGAGATGATGTCACTTGGATATATATCATTCAATAATATTTGTCTTCTTGACTGACAACACACTTTTGGGAATGGTACTTCTTACAGCGACCATGAGTATATGCTGGATGGAGGGAAGGGAGCCATGGAGTGGAAGTGGGAGCAAAGTAATAGCACGGACATATGTGAAAGAATGGCAAAAGTCACAAGGCCACCATATCTGCTTTTCAAAATCCAGCAAAGCAGAGCCACAAGTCCACTGCACCACCACCTTTGGTTTTCATTTCTATTTATTGCATACATACTTAAAAAAACTTTTAATATTTGCACAATTTAAAAGTATTGGATTAATAGAAAGTGTCTTGTGAATCATTAATTCCTCTTACCTGAACTTCTGCTTCTAAATTTTTCCCAGAATACTACATTTCTGCCTGCTTTTATGGAGGTTGCTTATCTACTTGTAAAGGTCTTTTTCATGGGTTGGAGGTTTAGAGACACACAAAGGAGCCAGATTTCTCCTTAAGAGGCTAAAACACATTTGAAACATCTTCCCTTTTTGTAATAAAAACAAGATTTTCAAAACAAATATGACTCTAAATGAGCAAACATATGACACAATAGAACTTCTGTGTCAAAAACAAACAAACAAACAAAAAAACAACCAAACAACAAATACCAAAAAAAAAAAAAATCCCTAGCCTCTAGATGACTTGGCCTCATACCTACAGTACAGTATAAGTGAAAAGAAAATCACCAGAGCCAATACCACTGGAATAAAAAAGTACATAAAAGTAGACAGTTTATATCAGTTTCTATGTAAACGAGGAAAACATCCACAACAACATTTGCAGCAAACATAAATAAATATGAATAAAATATGCAATACAAAACAATTATAACTTACATGGAAATGAGGGAAACACATATTCCTAGTACTTAAAATACTTATTTTTTGCTCAAGTTTGTGCTGAATAAACATTAATTAATTGCCAAACTGGTGGAGTTAATACTCTCTCAATAGGTAGGCATTCAATAACTACTGTAAGAGAAAGAAATCAGTATCACTTAATTATACAAATGATAAATGTACTGATAAAATATCAGAGAAATAGCAATATTTGCAACAGTCACAAATACTATCAAGCACCTTGGGTTAGTCTTACCAAACCATTAAAAGACCTACATGACAAGAACTTTAAGTCCTTAAAGAAATATTGTAGAATATATAAGAAAGTGCAAATAAGTGCCTTGCTCAGGTGTACTAAATTCTACTTCCACAAGGGGGAATCCTACACTGGTCATCCACATCCTCATTTCCTCCAGACTAGGAGGTGAAGAACTTTGGTCAGAAGAGTTACAGCATGAGTGCACTTCTGTTTCCTTACATATATTTAGATCATAAACTTCCCCTCTTCCAATCAAAATCATTGAAACATATTGAAAAACTAAATGATACTGATATAAAAGAAAAAAGTAAGGAATGTTGAGAAAAAGATTCCTAATGATATATTTATATTTGTGAAGATTGATTCCTTAGTTCCTAGCCTCTAACTTTCAAACCTCCTTCACTCTCCCCAGTGTTGAGTTCACTTAACTATATACAAATAAATGGTAAAAACTTGGAAAGAAACAAAATTATTTTGAACTTCAAAAAATTTAAGCCTAAACATTTATCATTATTTACTTGTACAAAAATCCCCCATACATTTAGCTGGCTATGGGTAGATCAAGTCAATATTTATAGCACTTGCAAGTAGAGATAGATGACCGCTTTGAGCTTCAAGCTAGTGGTAGCTACACAGTAAGACACTAGCACAAAATAAATGAAAAGAGAAAAAGGATATTAAATATAACTGTATCGTAACTAATTTGTGAAAAGTATATACTGGTGAGATGGTGCATGCCTTCTTCAGCCTTCAGAAGCCTGAGGCAGTAGTTACAACTTCAAGGCCAGATAGAACTATATAGCTAAAATCCTAACTTGGCCAAATAACAAGTAAAATAAAAATAAACTATAATAAACTATAAACCCTACATTTTCTTCACCACAGCTCAAAAGGAGGAAATCAGATCTTAAAATTCTGGTGTCTTTGTGTGGATATGATCAATCATTGAACAAAATCAATGAAGGACAGAAAGACTCTACTTAGCTAATACTCCATGTCACTCTCCTTAAAAAAAAAAAAAAAAAGAGTGCAGGGTTTCAAACAGAACAGTGGGTAGAAACCGATGAGGAATGCAGCTGCCACCTCATTTCTGGCTTTCTCACTTGCTCACAGAACTACTTGGGTCATCTAATGTCAATCAAAAGAGTCTCCCACAGATGGAGCTGCAGCACAATGGGTGAAGTCATTCAACTGAAACTCTTCCCAGGCCACTGCTGGCCATCATGTTCACAGCTAATGTGTATTATGGCATATTTCAAAATTGTGAAATGTCCAAAAAAATCCAAAACTAATTTGCATGCTATGTTGATATATTTCTAGAGTAACAGGCTATAACATTCTGCCTTAATGTGGTTGTAATACTATTCCAAGTGTATTTATCACTCTGGAGCCTTAGCAAAGAAACCTGGTGTGCTCCTCCATGCTTTTAATGTTTTCCACACAATTCAGGACACAGCACAAACACATGTCATACTTGAGCAAGTGACCGACTGGACCAAGGTAACAAGACCATTGTGCAATCCACAAGAATCCTACAGAAGTCATGAGTAATTATGTCAAAGAGCCTCGAGATAACTACTCCCTAAGATAACAGAATGCAAAGTAGGGTAGGCCTAAAGTAAACGGAACATTAAAATCAGACACCTGAGACAAGAGATCACCTTCAGGGAACCCAGGAGTTGTGGTAATTATGGGGAGGTTTGGGATTCCTTACACCATCTTAAATGGAATCCACTCTTCACTGAGGACGAGAGTTTGGGTGGGAGGATCTTAAATTCTGGATAACAAGTAAGTGAGCAGCAGGTGAGTGTACGAATTGATTCCATTAATTGTGTTCTGGGATAAAACAGTAACAGAAAACAACTTAGGAAAGAAAGTGTTAACATGGCTACCTGTCCACTTCACAAAACCTCAATGGGAGATTCAGGGCTGGAGCAAGTGAGGGCTTCTGCTTACATAGCTTTCTTTAAGGTCTGGACCACATCATTAGTGATGGTGCCACCTAATGGATGAGCCTTCCTGCATTAGTAGTCAATATAATTACCCCCAGGCCAATCTTCTCTAACCTTTCCTCTCAGGTGATTGACTCCAGGCTGTGTTAAAGTAGCAAAGCTGAGTCAATGAGCAAACTCTAGAGGCCACAACACAAAACAAAATCAAACAAACAATCACGCACGCACACACACACACACACACACACACACACACACACACAAATAAAATAAAAACATAGAAATAAATGGAACAAGACCTAGACGTCCTTGGAAGGACTTCATTGCTGAAAGCTCTCCACATGCTTTTTAAAATCTATCCAGAATAATTAGATTTATTTTAGTTATGAATTCATGGCCATCCTCTGCTCTGGGAGACAAATTGGCATTCAGTTCACCATAGGAAACTCCCACTCCTGATTCCCTAAAACTACCTGAGAAGGATTTTCATATACATATTTTTTTTTCTTGAGGCAATGTCTCCTTATCCTAGAACTTAAATATATAGACAAGGCTGACTTCAAACTCAGAGATCAAGCTGCTTCTACCTTTTAGGTTCTGGGACTGAAATTCACACAACCAAACTAACTCTCTCTCTCTCTCTCTCTCTCTCTCTCTCTCTCTCTCTCTCTCTCTCTCTCTCTCTCTCTCTCTCTCTCTCTGTGTGTGTGTGTGTGTGTGTGTGTGTGTGCGCATGTGTGTGTGTGTATGTGTGTGTGTGTGATTGTGTATGTATTTGTGTATATCGTCATTAACAGAGTGTGCACTACCACTGAGAGCTCAGGCGATTCTTGGAGAGGATCACTTCCCGGGGATTTGGTGCCCTCTCCTGGCAACAGTGGGCACTGCATGCACACAGTGCGCTTACATACATGGAATCTGAAGTACACTAGCAGAAAATAATCCACAACATACAATGTATATTTAAAGCTGTAAAGGAGCAGTTTCAAGTGTATGCAATGTGTAAATAATAAAACCAGAAGGCCTTGAAAGAAACTACACTATTGATGTGATCCTGAGTGGTCAAAGAAGAAAAGTAACATGGACTTGTTGGTAGGTTTCAAGTCATTCTCTTCTGAATTACAAAGGAGTCCAAGATGATTTGTGTATAGCTGCACAATGAAAAGACACCAAGACACTTGCATAAACACAGGTTGATGTATGCCACCACATGTTCCTTGTTTTACAGTCACCCTAACTTCATTCTGGTAGTCATCTATATCTCATATGGTCTTTATGGACTTTTTATTCTTTTAGGGTTTTCCAAGATAACAGAGCTTTCTCGACACAAGTGGACTCTGTCATCTCTGGCACTTACTTCTGATGGAACTAAACTTCCAGTTAACCTCTGCCAAATGGATATGCATAGTTTTTATGTGTTCATAGATGAAGCCCTAACTCAATTGCTTCAAATGAAATTCCAGGGCAAAATATTACTCAAACCTAGAGAAGGCATTCCTTGGCTGATGCTAAATATAGTTTCCACAAGATGACATACATTTTGACATTGATCACATTTCCGTGTCAAAATTTCTAAAATAGCACAGGTTTAATTTTAATTTTACAGTAAAGCAGAAAAAAAAACTTCCTCACTTAGTGTCACCAAAAATCTATTAAATCTATTAAAATATGATTGCATCAAAAGCTGCTAGAAGAAACAGCAGTTTTACAAAATTATCTCGCTGTTTCTTTCCATTTTTCTTTCTCAACTGTTGCAGGTAGATTTCAAAGTTGCAGACATTTCTCTTAATGAATCCTCAGAGTTATCAGGCCAGAGGTAGAAAACAGAGATGAGCCTGAGTTAATACAGGGTCCTGAGCCAAGATTTGTTGTAGACTGGCTGCAAAAGCAGGTTTCTAGTGACAGTAATTAGAGTGATTGGTGATACAAATGAGTGCAGAAGTATCAATTCCTTAACAGAAGTGTGGGGAGGAATGATAGTAATGCAAACGATCTTCAACAAGTTTGGGGGTAGTTGAATTTAGTTCAAGGAAGGTCTGGTTGTTGAGGAACCAAATGACATCCTGGTATTTTTCCATGTGGGTACCTGGGTGGTAGTCCTAAGGCAGAAGGATTATGTTGTGTGGTGCTATCTGGGTTTTGATATGAGCCTGTTAATGAAGGAAGTACGGGTGAGGGTGGCATGTTCATATTCTGGATAATCGTGGTATGTTTGCTGCCTGGGAAGGCTGGTATGGATCACTGCCACAAGTGTCACGTTGAAGGGAGCTTCGTGTCTGACCCTCGCTGCAGTTTCCCGTCTTCCCAGGCAGGAACGTGTAGCAGTTAATATCTGTTTTGTAGTAGCATTTGTTTTTCCAGTTCATCCCAATCATTCAGAGCCCACAGAGAGTAGTTTTCAGGTGACAAGACTGTGAGATGTGTAACTGACCAGGAGCATGATTAGGGGACATCTGTAATGGCTATGGACCTGATGTGGTCCTGAAGTGTGGGTGTTCCCTGAGAAATGTTCAGATGGTTTGCAATTGAGGCATGTTTTTTCTTCGGCAGTCAGATGTGCTCTTTTGAGAGCAGTGCCTACAGCTAAGCCAATTGCATGGCTATTTCCATCATAGGAACAAAGGCTTACATAAGTAGGCAGTGACTCCTTTCTGTGGTGTCAGATAGCTTCTTGGCAGGTGGGGTTAGCATTCTAAAAAGAAAGCTGTTTAATGAAAGAATTTTCTGGCTCTGGAGTGCCAAACATGCACTTGGCTGTCTCAGTCAGGCAGCTAACAAAGAAGTTATGGTTCCTCAGGACCCTGCACAATCTTTCTGAGATATCTGGAAACAGTACTATTAGGGGAAAGTCTTTCCGTTCTTCAATACCTCCCTGGCTAATATGGGCACGTAAGCCAGCAGAGTATGAGGATTGGGTTTCTAATGTGTCATAGCACACCTCTCCCAGGATATTACCAGCTGTACAGCATTGAGATTCAGCATTAGCTGCATTTTTTTAGCCATCTCTTTAGCAAGTTCAGTGAATTCTGGTTTTTATTTAATGAGTTTCCCTCTGCTGTGAGCTGCTCTATCCAAGTGATGCCAATCAATAGGTGTAAGCCAGGTTTCAGTAACACTTTCCAGTACAGCCAACATAAAGGGAGTAGTGGGTCCATAATTAGTGACTGCCATTTTAAATTATTCTAGGTATTTATGGTCCAGGGGAATAAACCACATTGGAGATGGAGAGTGCTATTCAGTGCATGGGAAGGAACTGTTGAGGAGTCCGTAAGGGGCCAACTCATTGGGAATCTCTTCTACAACCTCCTGTGTGTGCTCTTCCACTACATGCTCAAAGGTCTGTTCTAGGGCTTGATGACCATTTCTGAGTGAAAACAGAAAGGCTAGAAGTGGCTGTTTACTTTTGTACTTAGGCAGATTTGAGGAAGGGAAAATTGATTTATAGTGGAGGAAGTCTAAATACTTAAGTTTGGACAGAAGATGAATCTGCTGTTCTCTATTGTTATTCATAGTTTTAATGTATTTATATTATGAATGGTCTGAGATGAGTGAGTAGTGATTTCTTCATGAAGAAATATTGAAACAAAGAGGGACATTTCATAGGACACTGAAAGAATGTAAATACAGCCTAACTCTCTAATAACCACTACAAGTTAGAATTTAAAAAAAGTTCATTTGCATGTATGTAAAAATCACCATATGTGCATGCAAAGCTCAGAAAAAAAGGAAAACACACAAAATAGCTTGGTCACAACGACAGATTTCTGGAAATTATTATTATTTTCATTATAAACACCTAGTTTCTGAGGAATGTTGTTATCCGCAACAGCAGTCTGGATAGTATTATGGGTCATCCTGTCCATGAAGAACATTAATAACTAAAAGAGACAGGACTCATGCCCAGAAAGTAAAACTGGAAAGAACAAGTGTTTCTGCCAATAGATATAGATAACTCTCTGACAACTCCACTGAGCCCACTGGTCCTCGATAAAGAAAACCCTCTATCCTGCAGGTGCACTAAACAATCCTTCCTGGTAACAACTGTCCTGTGTACTCTATGAAATTTCTGTAACCTAGGAAACCTTATTAACCATCCTAGTTTTGAGCTCTCCCATGACCTTGCTTTTGAGCCTAGTAAAAATAACAGCCTAGCTTTGAAACTGGCCTTTTAACTTTGATGTAAATTCTATAAAAGCTATCTCAATTCTGCCCTTGTGTTCTTCAGTCCTCTACCACTGTTTGGCATATGGATGTTGACTCCAGTGCACTTGGAATAAAATCTATTCATGCTATTTTCATTAAGTCCACTTTTCATGAGTGATTAGGGGTGTCAACTTTCCTGAGTGGGAGGAGGAAGTTTCATGCTCTGCACGTGTTTTATAGCAGGGTGTAAGGACGCAGGCCTTTAGGTAGGTAATGAGTCTGGAGTGATAGAGGAAGTACACAGGCCGCAGTCACCTTTTATATTTATTTTTCTTATTTTACATATCGAAGCCAGGTCTCTCTCCCTCCCTTCATGCCTCCCTTCGTCCCTCCCTTCATCTATCCCTTCGTCCCTCCCTTTGTCACTCTCTCCATCCCTCCATACTGCAGACAGCTCAGTGGGTAATGGGTCTGCATGGAGAACAAAACTCTGATGAGCAGGTCAGGAGTGGCTTCGGTGTGACAGACAGACACAAACACACTTGAGGAGGTTTGCCTACTACTGCAATTTTTATTTTAGATCATCAGGTTTTATGATGAATGTTCAAGGAACAGATATTTGGCCACAATTCACAAAAAACTACAGATATTCTACAGAAACTAATGCACATCAATAATTCCCTTGAACCATGAAATCACAAGTACATAGCTAGGAAAAGTCCTTCTATTGTGGCCTGCCTGTGGTCAGCCTGTCAGACACTTGGTTCAGTGAGTTTAGAGAATAGTCATTGTCTTTGAACATTAAACTTTCAACAGCATTGACAAGAACTCTTGTACTATTTTACTATTTTACTGAGTTTAGAGAATTGTTATTGCCTCTGATGAGTATACTTTCAACAGCATTGACAAGAACTCTTGCAGTGTTTTGGGGTCCCTAAGATCCCCAAACACAAGTTAAAATTTTGTTGTAAATTCCAAAGCAGTTTGCCTATGGGTAGGCTATTTTCAATCAGGGACACATTGTGAGAAAGTTCATACAGCTTCAACCCTATTAATTTATCAGGCCTTGAGATGACCCCTGTTTGCTCATCCAGTGCCGTTGGTCTTGTGGTTGAGGGCACAGAGGACATTTATCTGCTGATTGCTGGTCTGCATCACTTTTAATTTTTGAAACTTTAACTAAATGTTCTCTCTAGGCTTCACTGGACTAACAGTGGAGCTACAGGCCAAAACATTCATGATCAAAAAGCATTATTGTTAACATAGCACAAAACACATCTAGCACCCATTCCAAACAGCCAGCCAAGAAAGCACCTGCACGGACCTGGACCACTTTTCCCCAGGAGGCATAACCACATATAGTGCAAACCTGTGAAAGGTATCCATTGAGATTTCTCTCAGCCATTGCTACAGTGTCTCCACTGGGGCTGGTGTGGCACCAGCCTCCCCTTCTCCGACACTCACAAGAAGTCCAGGCACCCTCTTCTCCCATTCTTCCCAAACTGCACATGTAGGGTGAGGCCTTCCATGTGGGTTCATCAAAATCTATCAAGTCATTTCTGGTAGTACTCAGGCCCTCCCTCCTGCCTCTAGGTTAAGGGAGTAACCCTCCATAGAGGATATGCACCCAAAATTCTTTTGTGCACCAGGGTTTCACTCGTTCCACTATCAAAGGTCCCTTAGACTACCCATGCCTTCTGATTGAGACCAATATTCAGGGAGTATGAGTTCATTCCATGCTGGTGTGCCAGCTATCATTCTGGGAGCGAATTAGCTGCTTTATGTTCAGGTCAGCTGTCTCCAAGTGTTTCCATAGCCTGGTCTTGTCCTCCCTCTCTGCATCTGGATTCCAGTTTTGCTGCGTTTGGCTGTGGATGTCTGCTTCTATTTTCATCAGCTAATAAATAAGGGCTCTATGATGGTGGATAAGATAAATATCAATCTCATTATCAGGGAATGACATTTTTGGTAGTCTTTTCACTGTTGCTCAAATTTTGGCGTAAATTTGGTAGGTTTCTGGACATTTCTCTAGAGTCAGGTTTCTTTTAAAATCTATAATGGCTATCTCTTTTATGGTGTCTCTGTCTCCGTCTATTTTTTTCTTGTCTATTCTTCCCCTGACTCAATCTTCCTAGTGCTACATGCCTTCCTATCTCCCTGTTCCCTTTCTCATAGCTCCCTGTCAGGTTGCTGCCTCCCCACGTCCTAATATGCTAAGGACATGTTCTCCCTTTACCCTTCTTTGAGGGACCTTGTATGAATCTCTTAGAATCCTCCTTGTATACTAGTTTCTCTGGCGGTGTGAGAGATGATGGAAATCCATGGCTGTATGTATAAATTCCATATATGAATGAGTACATAACATGTTTCTCCTTTTGTGACTGGGTTACCTCATTCAGGATGGTTGCATCAATTTCCATCCATTGGCACATGAATTTCATCATTTCATTGTTTTATTTCCACTGAATAGTATTCCATTGTGTAAAAGTGACACATCCTCTTAGCCATTCTTCAGTTAAGGGGCCTATAGCTTGTTTCCAGGTGCTTGCTATTACAAATAATCTGCTATGATAATATTTGAACACATGTCTTTGTTACTTAGATGTGAAACATTTGGGTATATGCCTAAGAGTGGCATAGCCAGTTCCTGTGGTAGACTGATTCCCATTTTCTTGAAGAAATACCATACTGATTTCCAATATGGCTGTACTAGTTTTAACTCCCAACAGTTGTGGACTAGTGTTCTACTTTCTCCACATCCTCTCCAGCATATGACATTGCTGTCTCTAATTTTAGATATTCTGGATGAAGTAAGATGGCATCTCAGGGTTGTTTTCATTTGCATTTCCCTGATAGTTATGGATGTTTAGCTTTTTCTTAAGTGTCTTTCAGCCCTTTCGATTTCCTCTATTGAGAAGTCTCTCTTCAATTATGTACTGCATTTTTAATAGCGTTATTTGGTATTGTGGTGAGTAGTTTTTTGAGCTCCGTGTATATTTTGGACATCAGCCCCTTTAAGATGTAGGATTGGTGGAGATCATTTCCCAGTGTGTGAGCTGCATTTGGTCTTGTTAACTGACCTTTACCTTCTGGCAAATTCACAGTTTGTTCTGGAAGCAGCCTGTTATGAGTAAGGTTTGTCCTGCCATCCGGTCTGGTCCCAATGCCAGGCTAGCCCCAAATAACACATAGAGAATCTCTATTTGATATAATTCTGTTAGCGAGTGACTAGTTTCTTACGGGCTATCTCTGTCTTAATTACTAACCCATTTTTATTAACCTCAGTACTTCCAAGTGTTCTTATCTTACTGTAGAGAGTGGTGGCATTCTTGCCACTCAGTCCTCCATCTTGGATCTCCTCCTTATTTTTTCCTCTCTACTCCTTGTCTCCTAGGCCCACCTAACACACACACACACACACACACACACACACACACACACACATATCAACGAATACATTCTAGTATCCACAAAGGACACAATGAATATAGATTTGTCTGTTTCTATGCACTCACACAATTTGATTTAGCAAATGGTGGGTGAATTATTTTTTTACCACCAACACAACATAGTTCTGCTCTTGCTCTGTGACATCATCACTAATGCCAGGTATTAGCACACTTTACCAAGCACTTTGCCATGAAAGTGACATCATGTCACATTAAGCCGTCCATCATTTCTGATTAGCTATGTAGTTGAGTAATTTTCTGAGTTAACACACTGCTCCTCTTATGGAATAAGGTGACGATTTATTTTAGTATTCATTATAAAGTTTTTTTTCGACAATTTCTCACTTTGTATCCAAGGATAGACTTGAATTTCTAAATTCTATGTTTCAGAATGACGAGATAATAGCCATGCATTACTTCATCTGACTCACTGTAAATTTACAGAATCTGGCCATTTGATGGACATGAAGTTAAAAATTTATTCATACAAAGCAATTTGTATTTAATATTTTGAAACACTCTTTAGCTCCATGATCCACTTTTTAATTGAGTTCTTTCATTGTGAGTTCTGATGGGACATGCAATTTTGTTTTGTTTCAGTTATTTTTATAATTTTTTTCTTATTTTCCCTATCAGTCACAGTTTCTTCGCCCTCCCTCCCTTCCTTCCATATTCCCCATCCACCCTCCCATACTATGCTCCCACACACCACAGATTGGGTCATACCCTCCAGGAGGTGTCCACAAAATCTCTCAAGTCATTTGGAGTAGGAACTAGGCCCTCCTTCCTGCCTCTAGCGTAAGGGGTGGCATCCTTCCACAAGGACTGTGCTCCCAAAATCCTTTCATGTACCTGGTATACATCCTGGTTCCACTCTCAGAGGTTTCATAGAGTGCTGAGGCCATTTAACCCTGACCCATGTTCAGAGGCTCTGAGTGGGCCCAATGCTTGTTTCCCAGCTATCTGCTTGGGGGTCACATTAGCCTTTCTTTAATCAGGTCAGCTGTCTCTTTGGTTTTCTGTGGCCTGGTCTTGTCTCCATTTCCTATCACTCGTCCCTCTGTGCATCTGGATTTCAGTTCTGCTCAGTGTTTAGCCGTGGGTGTCATGTTCTGTTTCCATTAGCTACAAGATTAGGGCTCTATGATGTTAGATAAGTTAGTCATCAATCTCATTTTCAGAAAAGGGCATTTAAGTTAGCCTTGCCAATTTTGCTCATATTGTTAGATGGTGTCATCCTTGTAGGTCTCTGGACATTTCTCTAGAGTCAGTTTCTCCTCAAACTTATAATGGCTCCCTCTTTTCTGGTGTCTCTCTTTATTGGTTTATTTGATTTTGTTCTTGTCTATTCTTTCCCTGACTCAATTTTCCTACTCCCACTTGCTCCCTTTTCCTTGCTTTCACTTTCTCCTAGTTCCATCTCCAATCTCTGACTCCACTCCCAATATGCTCAGTACTTGTTGTTTTCCCATTTTGTGAGGGACCTTGTATGAATCTCTTAGAATGCTCCTTGCATTTTAGATTCTCTGGAGGTGTGAATTATAGGCTGGTGATCCATTGCTCTATGTCTAAAAATTCATATATGAGTGAGTTTATACCGTATTTCTCTTTTGTGACTGGGTTACCTCACTCAGGATGGTTTATTCGAGTTCCATTCATTTGCCTGTAAATTTCAAGATGACTTTGTTTTATTTCCACTGAGTAGTATCCCGTTGTGTAAATATGCCACATCTTCTTTAACAGTACTTCAGGTGAAAGGCATCTAGTTTGCTTCCAGGATTTGTTATTACAAATAATACTGCTAAGAACATGGATGTACACATGTGTGTGTTGCTTGGATATGGACCATTTGGGTTTATGTCTAAGAGTGGTATAGCTGGGTTATGTGGTAGACTGATTCCAATTTTCCTAAGGAACTTACATACTTTTTTCCAAAATGGCTGTCCAAGTTTGCACTCCCACCAGCAGTGGAGTGCAGTACAAAATTCCAGGAATATATGAGGTTGACATTAGCAAAGCACCTTTGTAATGGATAATATAAAGTGTGAACCACTAATATTCACTATGTGAGGCACACAGGTCTAGAACAGATACAGGAAGCCATCTCTATAATCTGGGACTTACAGCATGTTCTGTCTGCAAAGTGCATTGGAGCCTGTTTGTTCAGAGCATGTTGTAATGTCCAAAGAGTAGCTGGTCTCACCAAAGTGCCACACCACAAGAGGGTGTCCATGACTAACACTTGCACAAAAATGGTCAGGATCCAGAACCTGGATGGCTCTGAGACCTTGATTAGAAACACAGCCAACACGTACACACAGAGAGTAAATGCAATGAATGCTAATGTTATTGTGCTATTTTCCTAGGAACAGTGCGTACCTGAAGTACAATTAGAGGCTTATTACAACACGTGATGGAGTACGACATTGATGCCTAAGGGCAAAGAGCAAGTAGAGAAAGGTATCTACATGGAGAGCAGAGGAAGGATTGTAGGAGCCTGATGGATAGGGAAATCAAGAAGAACAGTTCCCACTAATTCAAGGAAAGTGAGCTCCTAGCATCTCATAGAGACTTATGAGGTAATCACACAGCCAGCATGAGTTTGAACCAGACCTGTGCTTACAAGCTGTGTAAGGTTTAACTTGGGGTTTCTCTTGTAGTAACAATGTAACAATAGTAGTGGTGGTGTCTTTGACTAAGTGCCCCCTTGTGTGACTTAGTTTCTCCTGTTGTGTTTCCTTGAACCACCACATTAGGAAGGTAATTTTTAGTAGTATTGAATCTTCTAGGACAAGCTTGGTTGGTAGCATTTGGAGGCCTGATCTTTTCTGCAAAAAAGCAATGAAGCAGTGCATATGGATCAGAAGAGAGGTAAGGAGGAGGTTAAGATGAGGGATGGAATGGAAACTTTGCTTGGAATATATTGTATGAAGGAATAATAAATGAAAAGTAAAACAGAGTTATCATCGCATATCCCACTTAAAACTCCTTCTATAGAAAACAAGGAAAGTAGCAAGAAAAAAACAAAAAACACAAGTCATCTGTAAAGAAAAACCAACAATAACAACTGCTTTCAAAACAGAAATTTTGAAACCCAGAACAATCTGAAGCAATCAATTTCACATGAATAAAAATAACTAGCTCAAGGGTTAGTAAGGATGATGTTGAAGTTTCCTCCCTGGACCTGATATGAAACTTTATTTTATACCTTAAACTACCTACTTCATGAGATCATAAAAACTCAGCAATGTGGCAAGATTTCACAAATCAGCTTCTCCATTTATTAATAAGAATTATAGAATAAAAGTGATTATCACCACACTCCCTTTTATAATAGATGGAAAGAAAATAAATTGAAAGACTTTAGTGTGCAGAGCAAGAATGTAAGAAAGGGGCAGGAAAATAGTTCTTACAAGTAGAATATAGAAAATCACAAAGAATGGATTTTGACATGGGTGGAAATATAAGGAATTATGAGAACAAGAAAGGTTACTATGGTGATATGGCTAGAGGTTATATGCTAGTCTGATATTGTTAAATAGGGCTAGTTACTGAAACATCAATCCTTTGTGGAATAACTGAAGGCTCTCAACGTACAGCAAAGAGAAAGCCAGAATTCATCCATGGTTTTCTCCATACCTGATTATAGATACAGCCTCCAACAATTTTCATTATTATAATCAGTAGAAATATTGTTGTGAAAAAGACATTTACCAAAAGTTCTTTACAAACCTGAAGCAACTGAATTGCAATTTCACAATTTATTATCAATGAATTAATTAAAAAGAAAATAAACTGTTATAAAATATGTGTAACATGGAAAATATACTTGACAGCCAATAGAGTCCTGGCAAAGATAGATTTCATTTGTATTTCATAAGACATATCATATAGTAATATTAATGAAGACATGGTACTGAATGATAAGTACCTATGCAGCCCAATGGATTTAATGTTTTCATTACTTATGCAGGATTTTGTATATATTTCCAGCAACACTCTTTTGAATGATTAAACCATTTCTATCATTGATCTTCATTTCAGAAGTTATCTCAAATTGGAATTATTCTTAAATATGTTATTCTAGTGCACATCATGCTGCTGATATTTGGACTGGTTTACTTTACTATTTCCTGTCTGCCCTGCAAAAAAGGTTGAAGGACAGATTAAAGCTACGATGGGTGAAAATATTTGAAAGAATAATGTGTATTTCAGTATGTATCAATTCAAAGGGTTTCATAATTTGTCTCTACATTAATCCTGTATTTCATATTTGATGAGAGATTTTTGTAAGAGAATCACTGTAATCTGATATTAAAATGGCATGAACTGACATCTGTTGTAAAAAAGTGAAAATATTATCATGAAGAAATATAATTTTTCCACCTTACTATTGATAATCAAATATGTAGATCTAGCTAAAATATACATTGCACCTTATTTCCATGGACCTATTAAGCACTGTGGTTGTGTCATGCCCTGCAACCAAGTGTATTAAATTGAGAGTAAACAAAAGGCCAGATAGGAAAGGACTCATGAATGAAGATAAAATCATTTTGTCTTTTCTGCATGTGACTAATGATAACAAATTCAACCTTTTTTATGTAAAATAGCATGCAGTTTTGAGAATTTTACAAATATTATTTTGAGACAATTTTGTATACATTCACTAAATTTAAAAAGCTACATTAGCTACATTAACCTATTTATGTGAAAAATACATTAACTACACTATTCAGAGGATAATATTCACAAAACAAAACAAAACAAAACAAAACAAAACAAAACCAAAGGTAGCGCAAGTTTCTGTACTAAACACAAAAAGGCCTGATAGAATGGCAAAAAAATTGGAAAAGAATTTTTTACTTTGCATATAAACTTTTATCCTCATATACCTTTTACCCTGCAAGTATCAAATATGAAGTTTAGGGCTTTCTGAGCTTTATGACTAAAATCCAAAAGATCTCTGCATTTTTGTCAGATTCTTGTCATTTTTCTTGAGCTATTTTTCCTCTAACTCTTGTCTAATTTTTATTTTGTATTAGATTTTTTTGTGTCATATTTGGTATTACTCTTGTCCATTGGAAACCAGTTAATTTGTAATGAGAGTCAGAGATGTTGTGAATATGGACAGGAAAAGCTATAGGAAGTTAGAATAGGGAGAAGAAAAATCTATTTTCCATATAAGAAAAAGTTAAAGTATATAACATCTTTCACTCTCTATCCCTATCACATGTACCCCGACCACCCTTCATTCCCATTCCACAACTCCATTATACTTGTAGGGCTATGCCGTCCAGGTGGGGTCATGTAAATGTGTCAAGTCATTTAAATAGGGACTAGGACTTCTCTCCTGTCTCTAGGTAAATGGGGTATCCCTCCACAGGGGATGTGTCCACAAGGTACTTTTGTGCACTAGGAATAGATGCTGGTTCCTCTGTCTGAGATCCCTTAGATGGTCCAGTCCTTTTAGCTGAGTCCCATATTCAGGAGGTTTCAGTCAGTTCCATACTGGATTCCCAGCTATCAGTCTGGAGTCCTATTAGCAACTCTTTCTTCTGGTCAGCAGTTTCTGTGTGTTTCTTCAACCTGGTTTTGCCCTCTCTCTCTTCATCTGGATTCAACTTTGACTCAGTCTTTAAAAAATGGGTGTTCGCTTTTGTTTCCAGTGGGTACTAGATGAGGCCTCCATATGTTGGATAAGTTAGTTGTTGATCACACTATCAGGGAAGGGCATTTATGGTAGCTTTTCCCGAGTTGCTCAAATCGTTAGCTGGAGTCAGTCTTGTATGTCTCTATACTTTTCTTTATTTTCAAATTTCTCTTCAAACCAATAGTGACTCCCTTTTTATATTCTCTCTCTCTCCATATATATATATATATATATATATATATATATATATATATATATATATATATATATATATATATATAATATATATATAAATTCTGTCTTCTATTTTGCCCTGACTCAATCTTCCCAGTCGCAAGTGTTTTCCTCTCCTCCCATTCTTTTTCTCCTAATTCTCTCTGCATTCCCTGCCCACTCACTTTCCTGTGCTCTGGGGGACTTGTCCCTTTTGTCCCTTCCCCCTTGTGTGTGGAACCTTAGATGAATCTCCTAAAACACACCTTGTATCCTAATTCTTCTCGGTGTGAATTATAAGATGATGATCCTTTGAACTATGTCTAAAAATGATATATGAGCGAGTATATACCATGTTCTTCTTTTTTTGTGACCGGGTTACCTCATTTATGATGTTTTCTTCAATTTCTGCGAATTTCAAGAATCCATTACTTTTTTACTGCAGGGTAGTATTCCATTGTGTAGATGTGCCACATATTCTTTATCCATTCTTCATTTGAGGGGCATCTAGGTTGCTTACAGTTTCTTGCTATTACAAATAATGCAGCTATGATCATAGTTGAACAAATGTCTTTGTTGCATGGATGTGGATCATTTGGATATATACCGAAGAGCAGAATTGCTGGGTCCTGTGGTAAACTAATTCCTGTATTCCGGAGCAACCACCATACTGATCCCCAAAATGGCTGTATGATTTTGTGCTCCTACCAGCAGTGGAGGGATTTTCCCCTTTCTCCACATCCTTTCCAGCATAAGTTGTCATTGTTTCTAATTTTTGCAATTCATGCAAGAGTAACATGTTATCTCAAAGTTTTTTTGATTAACATTTCCCTGATAGCTAAGGATGTCGAGCACTTTCTTAATTATCTTTCAGCCTTTTTGATTTCCGCTATTTAGAATTATTTTTTCAGTTCTGTACCTTATTTTTTTACTAGGGTAATTTGGTATTTTATTGACTAGTTTCATCAGTTCTTTTTATATTTTGGAGATCAGTCCTTATCAAATGTATGATTGGCCAAAATATTTTCCCAATCTGTGGGCTGCCGTTTGGTCCTGTCCACTGTGTCCTTTGCCTTACAGAAGCTTCTGAGTTTGAGAAAGTCCCACTTATTAACTGTTGATCTCATTGTCTGTTCTACTGGAGTTATTTTCATGAAGCTTTCTCCTATACCAATTTTTTTCAAGGAAACCTCCTACTTTCTCTTCTAAGAGGTTCAGTTTGGCTGGAACTATGTTGAGATATTTCATCCATTTGGACTCGAGTTTTGTTCACGGTGATACGCATGGATCTATCTGCTGTCTTCTATCCACCATCCAATTATGCCAGCATCATTGTTGAAGATGTTTTCCTCCCCCCATTTCGCTGTTTTGTCAAAAATCAGTTGTTCATAGGTGTGTGCGCTAATACCAGGATTTTAGATTTGATTCTATTAGTCTACCTGTCTATTTTTGTGCCAATATCAAGCTGTTTTCAGAACTATAGCTCTGTGTAGAGCTTAAAGTCAGGGATGATTTTGCCTCCTGAAATTCTTTTACTGTACAGGGTAGGTTTGGCTATCCTGGGAATTTTGTTTTTCCATTAAAAAAGTGGTTATTATCTTTTTCAAGGTCAGTGAATAATTGTGCTGGTATTTTAATGGGGATTGAATTGAATCTGTAGATTGCTTTTGACAAGATTGCCATTTTTACAATATTTATACTTCGTCTCCAAGAGCATGGGAGATCTTTCCATTTTCTGGTATCTACTTTAATCTCTTTCTTTAAAGTCACAAAGTTCTTATTGTATGTATCTTTCACATGTTTGTTAAGCATTACCCCAAGACACTTTATGTTGTTTTTGGCTATTGTAAAGGGTAATCTTTCCCTGATTTCTTTCTCAGCCTCTTTGTCATGTCAATATTGTAGGGTTAATGTTTCTTTTTTGAGTTTATCTTGTATCCTGCTAGTTTGCTGAAGGTGTTTATCAGCTTTAGGTTTTCCCTGGTAGAGTTTATTTGGTCACTTATGTAAACTATCATATCAAGTGCAAATAAACAATTTGAATTTTTCCTTTCCAATTTGGATTCCCTTGATCGTCATTTGTTGTCTTATAGCACAATATAGTACAATATTGAAGAGATATGGAGATATGGAGAGAGAGGGCAGCCTTGTCTTCTTTGTGATTTTAAAGCCATCACCTTAAACTTCTCTCCATTCTGTTTGTTGGTGGCTGTTGGTTTACTGTATATTGCTCTTATTATCTTTAGGTATGTTCCTGTTATCCCTAATCTTTCCAAGACCTTTAACATGAAAGGGTATTGAATTTTGTCAAGTGTTTTTTCAGCATCTATAGAGATGATCATATGATTTTTCTGTTTCAGTTTGTTTATTTGGTGGATCACATTTATAGATTTTTGTATGTTAAACCATCCCTGCAACCCACAGATGAAACCTAATAGGGTACAGTGGATGACTTCAGTGATGTATTCTTGGATTTGGTTTGCCAGTACTTTATTATTTTTACAATTTTCTTCATGGATATTTGTCTGTAGTTTCCGTTTAGTTGTTTTTTTGTCAGGCTTGTGTACCAAAGTGATTGTGGCCTCTTAGAAAAAAATTTTGGGGAGTATTGGTATTAGCTATTCCTTAAATTTCTGGTAGATTTCTGTATTGAAGCAATCTGGCCTTAGGCTTTTTTTTTTTTTTTTTTTGGTTGGAATGCTTTTGATGACTGCTTCTATTTCATTGGGGGTTACAGGTGTATTTAAATTGTGTGTCTATTCTTGATTCAATTTTGGTGAGTGATAGTTATCCAGAAATTTGTCCACTTCCTTTGAATTTTCAAATTTTTTGAAGTACAGGTTTTCAAAGTATGACTTGAATGTTGTCTGTATTTGCTGTGTGTCCGTTGTTATGTCCCCCTTTTCATTTCTGATTTTGTTAATTTTCATGTTCTCTCTTTCCTTTTTCGTTAGTTTAGATAAAGGTTTGTCAATCTTGTTGATTTTCTCAAAAAAACCAACTATATGTTGCACTGATTTTTTGCAAAAGTTTCCAGGTTTCTGTTTTATTGATTTCAGCTCTCATATTGATGATTTTTTTGGCATCTACTCATCTGGAGTGTGTTTGCTTTTTGGTTCTAAGGCTTTCAGTTGCACTGTTAATTTTCTTATGTTACTATGCCCTGATCTTCATATGGGCACTTAGTGCAATGAACTTTTCTCCTAAAACTTCTTTCAAGGTGACCTATAAGTTCGGGTATGTTGTATTCTCAGTTTTGTTACATATGAGGAAGTCTTTAATTTCTTTCTATTTCTCTTCTTTGTCTCAGATGTGGGACAATTACACATTGTTCAGTTTCCTTGAGTTTGTAGGGTTTCTGCGATTTGTGTTATTATCGAATTCCAATTTTAAAGCATGGTGATCTGATAAGATACAGAGAATTATTCCAATCCTTTTGTATCTGTTGAAATTTTTTATGGCAAATATTATGTGGTAGATATTATAGACAGTTCCATGTGGAGTAGGGAAGAAATTATATTCTTTTGTGTTTGGATAGAATGTTCTTTAGATGTCTGTTAATGCCAGTTGAGAAATTACTTCTATTAGTTCTATTTTCTTTCTTGAGCTTCTGATTGCTGGTCCTGTATAGTGGTGAGAGTGGTGTGTTGAAGCCTCCCACTATTAGTATGTGAGGTTTCATGTGAGAATTTATTTTAGTAACATTTCTTTTATGAATGTGGCTGCCTTTGTATTTGACACATTGATGTTCACAATTTAGACTTTCTAGAGTTGATTTCTACTGTGATGAATATGAAATGACTATCTTCACATTTTTTGCTTGATTTTGGTTTGAAGTCCAACTTGTTACTTATTAGGATAGCTGCACTTGCTTGCTTCTTGGGTCCATTTTATTGAAAGATATTATCCCTACCCTTTACCCAGAGGTAATGCCTATCTTTGAAGCTTAGATGTGTTTATTGTATGCAGCAGAAGGATGGATTCAGTCTTCATATCCATTCTGATAGCCAGTGTCTTTTTATAGGTGAGTTATAACCATTAATGTTCAGGTAGAATAAGGACCAATAATTGTTAATGCTTGTTTGCTTTAGATGTGTTGTTGGCAGTGGTATTGTGAATATATTTGTCCTATCTTACCCTTGGTTTCTGGTGAAGTGGAATTACCTATTACTTACATCTTTGTGAGCATACTTAACTTCCTTGGGATGGAGTTTTCCTTCCAAAACTTTCTGTAGGGTTGTATTTGAAAATAAGTGTTGTGACAATCTTGCTTTGTCATTAAACATCTTTTTTCTCCACCTGTAGTCATTGAGAGTTTTGCTTGGTATAGTAGCCTTGGATGGCATCAATGTACTCTTAGTACTTGTAGAACATCTTTTCAGGACCTTCTGGCTTTGAGGGTTTCCATGGAGAAGTCACGTGTAATTTTGGTAGTTCTTCATTTATATGCCAACTGTCTTTTTTCCTTTGCTGCCCTTATATGCTCTTTCTTTATGGTGATGTGATTCCATAGGTACAGGACATAGCAGCTGTATTCCCTGTTGCCAACACACTTAAGAGAGTGGAAAGGGGGTAAAAATGTCATTATTTGTTGTCCTTGGCCATAAAAGAGATGCAGAAACCATGATATTTTACAGAGAGATCCAAATTTTTTTCTCATTTTCTTCCTTGGTATCGTGAATTGTTCCAGTAGATGTTGGATATCCCCACAACCTGGTTGTTTTTCTTCAATGCTATACTTTGTACTGTGCACAAGCAGTTAGCAGTTACATTGAATCTGAACACAGATGCAAGAGGAGAGGTTGGAGAGACACCCTCCTCATATTTCTTTTTCATGTGATGGTAAATTAAAACAGAAATGAGACATTTCTTTGAAATTATGATTGAAATCTGAGGGGTTATTCTCACACTGAATGAGGTATGGATTTGCCTGTAGTCAGGGAACAGCAAGTATCTGTTTCATTAGCCATATCCCCAATAATGTATTCCCATTAGTTCCCATGTGCCATCTAAATTCCCAGTGAGAATGCTCCTTTTGGACTCATTGTCAAAAGTCCTTTTTTCCCCTTTTCTTCCTTCCTTCCTTTGTTTCTCTGTTTCTTTATTTTTTTATACAAATAAAATAATTAAAATTTTTACATGTCAATCCCAGTTTCCTCTCTCTCCCTTCATTCCTCCCTCCCTCCCTCTTACCCACTTTCCCCTGTGACATGCAAGCTGGCCACCGTCACCTCCCATCCCCTCATCCCCATTCCATGTGTAGGGCTATGCTATCCAGGTTGGGTCAGGTAAATCTGTCAAGTCATTTGAAGTAAGGACTAGGACTTCTCTCCTGTCTCTAGACTAATGGGGTATCCCTCAATGGGCGATGTGTCTGCAAGGTCCTTTTGTTCACTAGGAACACATCCTATTTATACTGTTTGGGGTTCCCCAGACTAGTCAGTCCTTCTAGCTGAGACGCATATTCAGGGCCTTTGAGTCACTCTCATGCTGGATTCCCAGCTAACCGATTGGAAACCAAATATCTCCCCCTTGTTCAGGTCAGCCGTCTTCGTGTGTTTCTGAAACCAGGTCTTGTTCCCTCTCTCTTCATCTGGATTCTGTTCGACTCAGTGTTTAGTTGTGGTGTTTGCTTCTGTTTCCAACAGGTACTAGATGAGGGCTCCATGATTTTGGATAATTTACTTGATGTTCTCACTATCAGGGAAGGACATTTATGGTAGCCTTTCCACAGTTGCTTGAATTGTTAGTTTGGAGTCACTCTTTAAGTCTCTAGAACTTTCTTTAGGTTAAGTTATATCTTCAGACCAATAAAGGCTCCAATTTTATGTTCTTTGTCTCTTGTGCTCTCTCTCTCTCTCATATTCTATTCCTAGCAGGACTGTCTACCTACTCATATGTGCTTTCCTCATCTCCCCTTCTTGTTCTCATAAATCTCTTTGCATTTACTGACCCCCCCCACTTCCCATTTGCTCTGGGGGACTTGTCCCTTCTCCCTTTTGAGAGGGACTATATATGAATCACTTAGAATACACCTAGTATGCTTGTTCGTCTGCTGGTGGGGTGAATTATAGGCCGCTGATCTTTTGCCCTAGGGAAAAAAATTCATATATGAGCGATTACATACCCTGTTCTTCTTTTTTGCGACTGAGTTACCTAATTCAGGATGGTTTCTTCAACTTCCATCCACTTCTCTGCGAATTTCAAGATACTGTTATTTTTTTCTTCAGAGAAGTATTCCATTGTTTAGATGTGCCACATCTTCTTTATCCATTCTTCAGTTGGGGGGCATCTAGGTTGCATCCAGGTCTTGCTTTTACAAATAATGCTGCTATGAAGATAGTTGAGCACATATCTTTGTTCCATGGATGTGAGTCATTTGGGTCTATACCTAAGAGCAGAATTACTGGGTGCTGTGGTAAACTAATTAATTGTTGCTCTCAGTGTCTGTGCTATTGTAGTTATATTCAGCAAGTGGTCTCCGATACCAAATTGTCCAAGGGTACCTCCTACTTTGTCTTCTAATAGGTTCAGTGTGTCTACATTTATGTTGAGATCTCTGATTCATTTGGACTTGAATTTTGTGCATTAAAGTAGATATGGGTCTATCTGCAGTCTACCAGACATTATCATCCAATTGTGCCAGCACCACTTGTTTAAGATTCTTTCTTCTCCCCCTTGTATTCTTTTTGCTCTTTTGTCAAAAATCAGGTGTTCATAGGTGCTTGGGTTAATATTGGCATTTTTTATTTGATTCCCTTGGTCTACCTGTCTATTTTTTGTGCCAATTCCAGGCTGTTTCAGAACTATAGTTCTGTAGTAGAGCTTAAAGTCAGGGATGGTGATGCCTCCTAAAGTTTTTTTTATTGTACAGTGTTGTTTTGGCTATCCTGGGTCTTTTGTTTGTCCATATGAAGTTGATTAATATATTCAAATTAACACCCACTTTTCTCAATTATAAACACATACAATAAAACGCATCTTAATTTTTTTCTGCTTTTAAACTTTGGACATTCATTTTATACTGGTATGATTGAAGAAATGTCACATACTACTTTACATAAATGTGATATAAACCATGTCACAAACCTACAAAGTAATTTGCTTTTAGAAAGGTACAACATATTCAGTGTGTGTGTGTGTGTGTATGTGTGTGTGTGTGTGTGTGTGTGTGTGTGAGAGTGTGTTTGTGTGTTTGTCTTTGAATGTTGAGTTGATGTGAGAGCAAACTTAATGGGAGATGTTATCCTGTAAATATGTTTCTCATACTTGTTAATAAAGCACCGTTGGGCTAATGAGATAGCAAGATAGGCGGGGCTAGGAGACAAGGAGGAAAGAGGAAGTAGTGGGGAGGAGTCGAGATGTAGCCCAGGGAAGAAGCAGGATGCCCGCCGCGGCTCCCGGATAAGACGACCACGTGGAAATACTTAGATAAGTAGAAATGGGTTAATAATTAAGGCAGAGCTAGCCCATAAACAATAATGATAACTGGCCAACAGGATTGCATCAAACACAGAGTCTTTGAGTGTTATTTGGGGCTCACGTGGCAAGGGGACCATAGCAGCAGAACCAGCAGCAGCCTGCAGGGAAACCTGCCGTAACACAAACTTGTGCCGTTTACGTAATTAGGTCACAAATTCCTCATGCTGCTTATGGGATTCTGTTTTCTATCTCTTCATTTCCTCCCCTACACTTGTTACTGTGATCCCCGCAATGAAGATTATTCCTTCACTTTGAAAATGGGTTGGTACGATATTTGCATTGTAATTCAGAAGCAGAAGTTACAGTATTAAGAGGTGGTGTTAAACTCTATCTTTGCTAGACTGCTCTGTATAGCAAAATGTTTTCCTCAGAATATGCCTCCCCTTGCCTATGCTGGCTGTTCAATATAAATTGATATGATGATTGGAGCTTTCAGGAAAGATGAGAAAAAGAGTGCAGAGAATTGGCACTCTGAGTCAGTTCTCAAGAAAACCAAGCCCCCCCCCAAAAAAAATGACAAGTGCTGAGTATCGCTAGAAGGAAGAATATGAAAGGAAGCTGAATCTGGGAAAGAAAACCTGGATTCTGGATGGTCCTCTGGTACTTCTAGTCTTCAAATAAAACAAAATAAAATCTGAAGGTCAGTTACATGTGCATTGCAACAAGCATATCAAACAGTCAGTAAAGTCACAAAGAGTTTTGCATTTGATGCAGTACATATAAAGTCAGGGGAAGAGCAAATCTCCCAAATGAAATGGAACACTCTGCTTTTATTATGCTGGGGAATCAAAGCGACAGCCTCTCTCATGCTAAATAAACACTGTAGTACAGTCATATTATTTCTCCACAGAAAAACACACCCTGTATCAAAATATATAGTGGCAGGAAAAGCATACCTGCCACTCAATGGTCTGATAAAATTTTTAAAAATCAGCTTCAGCAAAAGACAGCCTATAGAACCTCTTAGTGTATTAGTGTACAACAAAGAATCATGAGCACTTGACTAGGTCCAGGCAATAAGCATCTAAAAAGCTCAGAGTAATTAATGGCTTCACACAAGGCAGTATGTTAAGATTTTGCAGAATAAAGTACATTTCTGTTCTCTACTGTCCAAATGTCTGTCTCAAAAAACTCACACCAGAGAATCTATAGTGTGAGAATTATTCAGAAATCAAGAGCTCAGCAAGGTCCATGTGGCCTGTTAGGATTAGACATAAAGGAAACACAGAAAGATCACAGGTATACTAAAGGGTGGATCAAGGGTCTCTCATACCAGTAAACAAATGCCAAGCACAAGGACAATGGCGGCCATCTCCACTGGTCAGTACCTACTAAAAGTTTAATCCCATGAACTTCCCATGAACTCACCACAACCATGCATGCCCATTTGATCTTCTCAGGATTGGCCTCAAACTATCTTATTTCCACAGAGTCTATTAGGTCTCTGAGGAAAATAACGTCCACCAATATAAGGCTGAGATGTGTGATAAGGCTGGGAAATGTTCCTGCCCTTTGTAATGGGCAGGTCAGTTCAGCAGAGTTGATTGGTTCAAATGACTTGAGACTAACAGACCTTTGCATACTCCTGAGATGGTTCCGGTATACTATAGTGGAAACTGATAAACACATGGAAAGTGTAGAGAAAGGTGTCACTTGTTAAACCACAACAACAACAACAAAAATAATTAGGATTAACCTAGTTTTCTCAGCTCTGGTGTAGGCAACCTCACATTTTGATGTGGTATTTTTGCTGCAGACTTCTGCTCCAGGATTGCTTCTGGTCTTCAGACCTGCACATCTTCAACAGGTTTCAGGGAGTTGTCCCACTGGGATTCAACAGGTACAACATATCTCCCAGACATTGACCCAAGTCTGCCTCCCTCAGATAAGACTAGAGATGATGATTTCTGTTATGAGTAGTTTTTCCTGAGGGTCTTGTCCTCTGCAATGCCAGCCACAAATAACACACAGAGACCCTGCATTTGATATAGTTTTGTTGGCCTATTAATAGCATTTCTTATTGGCTAGCTGTCTTAACTATTACCCATTTCTATTACTGTAAGTATTCCCATATGTTCTCATCTTACTGGATAGAGGGGAGGCGTTCTGCTCTCTCAGTTCTCTACATGTTGACTCCTCCCTAATACATCCTAGAATCCTACTTCTGTCCTAGTATGGCCTATATTGCTTTCCAAAACAATGTATTTATTTCTATACCATAATATTCTGCTTACCTTTAAAAAGATTGATTGTGGTCATTAACCATTTATAACCAAACCCAACCAATTCTGAACAATATTTGGAAAATTGGACAGCATTCTTCCAAACTCCTTCCTGCTCGTAAGGAGCACTGTCATGCAGAAATCCCAGCTGTAGTCTCCAAGACTGCCTTGTCCCAATGGTTTTGAAAGTTGGATCTCCTGGGAAGCTGTTTCAGGGTGTCTTGCTTGATCAAACCATGCTAATCTGGATGGGATTCACAGCTTTTCATTTTTTGTAGAAACAAGAATAGAAATCATTTTCCTCAGTAACCTGTCCTAAGATTTAAATTTGGAAGTCAAAGCATTTTTACAATATATAAATTGAATTAATCCAGCAGCATTGCTTTAAATAGTTGTTATTTCCTGAGCTATCAAAGATACAAAGACGATATAATACCATCCAGTATTGAGATTATCTCTGCGCTTTCCATCTTTATGTGGCTTTTATATTACTCTATTTCTTCTACTTATTTATTAATATTTTTTGAAACAAGGTTTCTCAGTGTAACTTTTTTGTGTCCTGGAATTAAGTCTGTAAAGCAGGTTTACTTATAAATCACAGAGATCTACTTGCCTCTTTTTCTTGAGTGGTGGAATTAAAGATATGTGCCACCACACCAAACTACTCTCATTTTATAATCATTTTTTAAACCCTTGTATCCTGTTTCTTTTCTCTCCCAAGCCTACATATGTTTAAAACCACAGTGTAAACTTTTAGCGATTTTTCTTAATGTGAATCTGTCTTTACTGTAAATCTTCATCTTTTTCTGTCCACATGTCTTTTTTTTGCTAAACAACAGCATTGCTAAAAGTCACATCTGTATTGACCACAGTCTATCCAAGATGGCAGCAGGCATTATACCACCAGAACTAAGAGCTGTGCTCACTACCTTGGATTTTGCTGCCATCCAGCAGCATGCTGCCTTCTTGGAGATGTGCTCACTGCCATTGCCAGCTCTCAAAAACATTGAGTTTTTAGCAGAGGCCTTTAAAAGCCCTGCCCTATTTTTTTTCCTGCTTGTGCTGAGTCCGGATACCTCCCATCAAGAAGCCACAAAAATTACTGCTTTTGTCTAGCAAAACAGAGTCCAACCACGAAAGATGCTTCTCCCAAGTATCATTGCTTATCTTTATAATTTTGTCTTAGAACAAGTTTTGGTTGAGTTTTAAGGGGAAGTTCTTATTAGCCACATTGCGGACACTATTATGTTATGAGTATTTTTTTCCTGGCCAGACTGGTCCCACCACTGAGACAGCCCCAATTCACACACAGAGATTCTGTATTAAATATAATTCTGTTGTCCAGTTTTTAATTACTTTTTGGCTAGATCTGTTTTAAATAATATCCCATTTCTATTATTCTAAGTACTTCCACTTGGGCTTATCTTACCGGAGAGAGGGGTTGTCATTCTTAATCTCTCAGTTATCCATGAGGTATCTCCTCCCTACAACTACCTCGAATCTTTCTTCTCTCCTAGCTGGGCCTATCTTGCTTTCCTGTTGGCCACCAGTGCTTTATTCATTAACAAATAAGAGAAACATATTTACAGGATGACAACTCCCATATTCTCATCTTTTCTGTATAAATGAAAAGAAGGAATTTAACCTTAGCATAGCAGAACAGATCACACAAGAGTAGTCAAACATTAACATTTAGTAAGACTTAAAGCAAATATTCTATCATGTATCCTATCTTTGTGAGTCTAAATTCTTATATGTAACTTATATTTAATCCAGACTAAGGAAACTATAACCATAACTATGTATCCTCCACTTGCTCAAAGACCACAGAAAGATAGTATATACTGAAAACTCTAAAAATGACAGAGACATCTTAATACCTGATTAGTCACCCGAAGTAATTCTGTAATGCTTTTCTTCAACCCATAGGCCATAGTGTATCTGACAGACTTCTCAGCAAAGCAGGAAATATTTTGCCTTTATTGGCAGTTTGTCAGTCACTTTTTTGTGTGTCCTGCAGAATGTCTGGAAGACACTTTCATGAAGCAAGAATGCGGTATTGATGTCCATCTTGAAGTAGAAGTCTCTTTTCTGTGGATCCTGCATGTCTAGTTTATGTAGCATACATTTAAATGGTCTAGAAAGAGCAATATCTTGCCCAAATGGATAGTATTGGCATATTGAAAGCAAACTCCATATCAAGTTTCTTTTATGTCCATCTTCCTTTCTGACTCAAGTGGCGTTGCCAGGAGCAGTTATGTCTCACTGTCAAGAAAAAACTTAAACAATTTTAAATATCATATTCTTAGGTCTTTGAAAGTTTTGAAGAATACCTACCCATCTCAAATATATCATCTAAAAATCATATCTAACTTAAGTATAAGTTTTGACTATTATAGTTATCAATAACCTGTACTGAAATTATACATTACATTTCTAAATGAATTATACATTGTGAATTATACATTACACAATACCTATAAAGGGGGGAAATACACATATCACAAAATTGACTTTAAATTTGTATCAATAAATAAATAAAATCTATTCCAAAGCAAAGCATATATATATATATATATATATATATATATATATCCTATTTTTTTACCTTTAAAAAGAGATTATTTGTGATATTTAACCATTTATAACCAACCCTATTTAAATGAAAAGATAAATTTATAAATAACATTTGGGAATTTGACCATTGTTCCTTCCAAACTGATTCCTGCACGTGGGGGGTGCTCTCATGAGAATCCTAAGAAGAGACAGAAATCTTGGCTGTAATATGTAAGGCTACCTTTTCCCAACGATTTTGAAAGTTGGATCACTTGGAATTGCTGTTTCAAGGAGTCTGGGTTGATCAAACCATGTTATTTTAGAAGGAATCCACAGCTCTCATTTTCTGTGGAAACAAATATACTCATCCTTTTCCCTGGTAACATGTCCTTAGACATAAAACTTGAAGTCAAAGCATTTTTAAAATATATAAATTGGATTAATCTGGCAGCATTTGTTTAAAAAATTGTTGCTATATTGTTAGCAGTCAAACAATTTAAAGATAATAGAACATCATGTAGTATCCAGGCTCTTTTTGTGCTTTGCATCTGTCCATGGCTTTTTTATATTTCCATTTCTTCTGTTTCAATTTTTTTGAGACTGTGTTTCTCTGTGTAAGTTTTATCTGTCCTGGAATCAACTTTGTATATCAGGTTTACTTTGAAAACACAGAGAACGGCTTCCTTTTTCTTCGGAGTGCTAGAATTGAAGGGTGCCACAATCAGCTACTTTCTGTCTTTTTATTATTCTTTTTAAAACCATTTTATACTGTTTTTTTTTCCTCTCCCAAGCCTATGTATATTTTAAAACACACTATAAACATTTAGAGGTTTTTCTTAACTTAAATCTGTCTTTAATGTAAATCTTTATCTTGTTGTGGCCATGAGTCTTTATTTACTAAACAAAAACATTATTAAAATGAATGCCATAGAGATATTACTCCTGGTCTATACAAAATGCTTGCAGGTAATCTTACCTCCAGAAATGAGAGCTGTGCTCACTCCCTTCGTCTATGCTGCTATCCACCATCATGTTGCCGGCTTATAGGTGTGGTCACTTTCATTGCTAGCTCAAATACACAACCTTTAGTTGTGGCGCGCCAAGCCCGACCCGCAGGAAAGACGGTAACCACACGAGGATTCTTCTCAGATCACACTTTATTGGAGCGCTTCTTGGTTGAAGGGAGAGCTGAAGGTGAGGGGCCCTGGGCAGGAAGGGACAGCTGCTTATATATCCTACTAGGCAACGGGTCACGGTCTCATAGGCTCAAAAGACCTTGCCTCAGTGTTGGAGCCACGGGATTGGCTAGGGAACGAGCAGGCGTGCTGGAGTGCAGCTGCCAAGCTGGCGTATGCCCGAATAAGGTATACAAGAAAGAGGAAGTTCGCCATCTTGTAATGGCGTCCTGCGGGTGGCCTCCTACATTTAGTTGTTAGCAGAACTCTTTAAAAGCCTTGTGATTTTTTTGCCACTCATGCTGAGTCAAGGATCTCGCTTAATGGAGCCCTGAAAGTCTTTGTTTGTCTCTAGCAAAACAGAGTCCAATCAAGAAAAAATGATGCTACTAAGAAGTCATGCTTGTCTTCTTTTATTTCTAAAATCCTATTTTAATCTTTTCTTAAGTTTTAAGCAGAAGTTCTCAGTTCTGTATCTGGTGTCAATAAAACTCAATACTTGGGATCACATTCCTTTGATTGCATTGAGAAGTATTAAAGACAAGAACCAGTTCTCAGGGCTAGCATTCATTATTCTTCAGCCACTTTGAGGATAGAAACATATTGAAGTTCCAGGATTCTATGTCCATGCTGAGGAAAGAGAGAACTCTTAGTTTTGGTGGAAGCAGGATTGCCCCTCAGTCTGATGTAGAGTAAGAGATAAAGAATGACTTTGGATGACAAAATGCTCAGAAGAATTTCAAATTGACCAAGTGATATAATACAATCTCACACACACCCCTTAGATCATCTTCAAGGATGTCAGCTGTAATGACACAGTCCCACAGGTTACTCTAACCAGTAGTTTGGACAAGCCCCGATTGTGCCCTCCCATTATTCAGAGCCTTTGCTAGAATCCTACAGTTTGACATTTAACACAATTTTGCTATTCAGGGTCCCATAAATATGATGTCTCCTCCAGATAGCAGAAGTAACTTTAAAAAAATGGGGAACACATTCCTAAGAGGTGGGCTATTTGGGTTTTGTTCATTCAATGCCTAAAGAAGTTTTGCCACTGTTTAGGGAGGTAGGTTACAAAATGTTGTTGTTGGCTGTCAGGAAGAAAGTTGAAACAAGGAATTAGATTCAAGGTTCTCATTTTTGAAAAAAAAATATACCAATATCATAGGGTAAAAGGTTAGATTATTGAATCCACCCTTGAAAAGAAAAAAAGGAGTAGCATATTATGATCAAATAAATATGTTGCTTATTATATGAAATTCTAAAATATATAGATATGAAGAAATACAATGGTGTTCATTCAATCTACTTTTAGAAGGCAAGTGCTGTTTTTAAATATCTCACATTGGAATGGACTTTTGTATTGTTTATACAAATAGTATATATTGACACAAACTTGTAATGAATTGAATAAAGCATACTGCACATACATTTCCAATATTTTTCATTATAATGTAAATAAACATCACAGTTATCTATGTGATGCAAATTTCTCTTCCTTAAAAATTATTAATACCACTGGATAAAGTAAAAAGGAATTGTAGTTCAGTAACTGCAGTTGATATATAGGAAAAGATGGGGTGGCAGACCTATACTGACTGAAAACATCTGAACAAGAAATCTACTTGGTATTTCTTTTTCATCTGGCAACATGAAATCCAAATTATTGGACTACCAACTCCAGAGAGCTACCCATGTTTACAAGAATTCTAATTGGTCTAGATATAAAAATCTCAGAGTCAGACATCAGGAGATTAAAGCTGACAGATCAGTTAAGCAGGACAGTCAGTATCTAGAAAGCTCTTACCTCTATAAATGTTTTGAAAAAAAGGGGAAATTCTGCCTTCAGACTGCCTCCTCAGAGTGAATTCTCAGATTTCCCTGAGCTCCTGTCTCCTCCTGCTTTATATTACTTTATATATTGAGCAGCATGATGGCTGTCACCACATGCAAGTGCTATGATTAGAGGCATATGAACGCAAATGCTAGAACCAGTTTTGTGTGAGCTACATTTCTATTTCAGACAAGATAAATTTCATGCAGTCCAAAGCGGCCTTGAACTAACACAGATCTGTTTGTCTTTGTCTCTCTCATGTTTGGATTACAGATCACTGCTACTCTGTTATTCAAAAATGCTTTATTTGTTAGATCATAAACAAATTGCCACCACAAACCAAAGGTCATCTCACAAATGGAGAAATTTTTCACGTGATGGTCTATGCAAAAGCATTGTCCTAGACTTTAAGGAAATAATGGTTTTGTCCAAATGGGAACAATTTCCTGTCTCACAATAAACAGCAGATCAGCAATGCCAGTATGCCTGCTGCTCTTTGGCTCTTTGTGCATGCAGGAAAGAAGAACTCTAATCCTCAAGTAGCACTTTCAGTAAGCCCTGCTCTGTGAGCGCTTAAGCCACATGGGAGGGTATGCATGGGATAATGCATTCACTTTACAGATGAGGAAATGAAGCATAGAATTAGAATGCTGTTGCAGAGTATAAAATAGATTCTCCATTTTCTTAGCAACTCTACCTCCACCTCTACCAGGAGGAATGGCTTTAAGCTGAATCTCCTAATTAATTTTCAAATTCTTTCTGAGGAGAATATAAAACACTTCCACCCATTGGGTGTTAGTATATGTGTATATATGAGGGGGTACATATGTGAGTCTCTGAGTATTTGTTGTCGGGTGCTTCAGATGAAATGCAAAACATCATAATTGGTAGGAAAGTGCTTTACTGCATAGAAAAATCTCATGGTATACACTTTCAATTTATATATTTTTTTTAATTTTTTCTCATTTCACATATTGATCCCACATTTCTTACCCTCCCTCCCATGCTCTGTAAACCCATCCCATTCTCGTACATCACAGGGAGGGTGAACACTTATAGGAGGGATCATAAAAATCTGAGAAGTCACTTGGAGTAGTTACTAGGTCCTCCCTCATCCACTAGATTAAGGTGGTAACCCTCCATGGGGAATGTGCTCCCAATGTCATTTAGTGCACCTGGAATACATTTTAGATATACTGTCAGAGTTCACATAGATTTCCCAGTCCTTCTAACTAAGACCCATGTTCAGTGGGTCTGAGTCTATCTACTGGTAGTTTATCATCTATCAGTCTGGGGTTTCATTATCTCACACTTGTTCAGGTCATCTGACACTGTGGCTTTTTGTAGCCTCATCTGAACCCCTCTCTCTGCATGTACATTACATTTGGGATAAATGCTTAGCTGTGGGTGTCTGCTTTTATTTCCATCAATTAGTACACGAAGGCCCAATTTATGGGACGGGTATATATATATTAATTTCTCCACTGTTGCTCAAATTTTTACTTGAGGTCAGTCTTATAAGTCTCTGGACTTTTCTTTAGAGTCAGTTTTCTCTTCTAACCTATAATCACTCCCTCTTTTATGCTCTCTCTCTCTCTCTCTCTCTCTCTCTCTCTCTCTCTCTCTCTCTCTCTCTCTCTCTCTGTGTGTGTGTGTGTGTGTGTGTGTGTTTTCTAATTTATTACTTCCCTGACTCAATCTTTCTAGTCCCATATGCCTTCACTCCTTCCCTCCTCTTTCTCCTACCTCATTCTGCACTCAATATCCCACCATGCCCAATAAGCTCAAGATATTTGTTTCTTACCCATTATGTGAGGCACCTTGTATGAATCTTTAGTTTCCCCATTGTATCCTAGTTTCTCTGATTGTGTGAATTATAGGCTACTTATCCTGTGCTCTATGTCTAAGCTTTATATATGAGTGAGTACATGCCATGTTCCCCTTTTTGTGACTGTTTTACCTCACATAGGATGTTTTTTTTTCAAGTTCCATCCATTTGCATATGAATTTCAACATTCCTTTTTTTGTTTTTTTTTTTTGTTGTTCTCCCCCCCAGATTAGTATTCTGTTTTGAAAATGTGTGACATATACTTTATCCATTCTTCAGTTGAGATGCATCCAGGTTGCTTCCAGGTTCTTGCTGCAATGAATATTGTTGAACTGATGTCTTTGTTGCATGGATGTGAATCATTTGGGTATATGCCTCAGAGTGGGATTGCCAGATTCTCTTGAAGACTGATTCCTATTTTCTTGTGTAAACACCATACAGATCTGCAAAATGGATCTAAAAGTGTGTACTTCTACCTTCAGTGAATGAGTGTTCCCCTTTCTCCACATTGTCTCCAGCATAAGTTTTCATTAGTGTTTCTAATTTTAGCAATTCTGGGAGGAATAAGATGGTATCTCAGAGTTGTTTTGACTTGCATTTCTCTGATAGCTAAGGAAGTTAAGAACTTTGTTGTGTGTCTTTCAGCATTTTTTCTTTCCTCTATGGAGAATTCTCTCTTGAGTTCTGTACTTTTTTAAATAGTGTTATTTGGTGTTTTGTTGACTAGCTTCTTGAGTTCTTTGTATATTTTTGAGATCAGTCTGCTGTCAGATGGAGGATTGGTGAAGATTTTTTCCCAGACTGTGGGCTGCCATTAGGTCTTATCCACTGTGACCATTGTCTTAAAAAAGCTTCCCAGTTTGAGGAGGTCCTGTTTATTAATTTTTTTTCTCTCAGTGTCTGTGCTGTTGCTGTAATGTTCAGGAAGCAGTCTTCTTTCCTAATTTGTTCTAGGGTATTTCTCACCATCTCTTCTAAGAAGTTCAGTCTGGCTGGATTAATGTTGATATCTTTGGTCTACTTGGAATAGAGGTTTTGTTCATGATGATAGATATGAATCTATCTATAGTCTTCTACAAACCTTCTTCCAGTTGTTCTAATACCATTTGTTGTAGATGATTTCCTACTCACATTTTATACTTTTAGATGTTTTGTTAAAAATCAGGTGTTTGATGGTGTGTAGATTAATATCGGGATTTTCAGTTGTATTCCATTGATGCCCCTGTCTAATTTGGTGCCAATACATAGCTGTTTTCAGGACTATACTTCTATAGTAGATCTTGAAGTCAGCAATGGTAATGTGTCCTGAAGTTCCTTTATTTTTCACGGTTGCTTTAGCTATCCTGGGTCTTTTGTTTTTCCATTATTATCCTTCCAAGGTCATTTAGGATTTCTTCTGGGATCTTTAAGGGGATTGCACTGAATCTGTAGGTTGTTTCAGGCAAGATTGCCATTTTTACTATGTTTATTCTACCTATGCAAGAGCATAGAAGATCTTTTATTTTTCTGGTACCTTCTTTAATTTCTTTCTTTAAAGACACAAAGTTCTTGTTATATATGTCTTTCCCTTGTTTGCTAAGTGTTGCCCTAAAATATTTTATGTTGTCTGTGGCTATTTTTAAAGGGTGATGATTTTCAGATTTCTTTCTCAAACCCTTTGTCTTCTGTACATAATTGAGTTACACATTATTTGGGGGGCCAATCTTGTAATCTTCTAATTTGCTGAAGGTTTTTTAACAGTTGTAGGAGTTCCCAGATAGAGTTTTTTGAGTAGTTTATGTAATCTCTCATATCATATGCCCATAGATACTGTTTGACTTCTTCCATTACATTTTGTGTCTCCTTGATCCAAATTTGTTGTCTCACTGCTTTAGCTAGTATTTTAAGTTAAGACTGAACAGATATGGAGAGACTGGCCAACTTATCTTCTTCCTGATTTAGGAAAGTAGCCTTGGGAATCTCTTGATTCAGTATGATTCTGTGGGACGGTTTTCTATATATTACTTTTATTATGTTTAGAGAAGTTCCTGTTATCCCTGGTCACTCTAAGACATTTATCATGAAAGGCTGTTGAATTTTGTCAAAGACCTTTTCAGCATCTAGTTTAATGATCATATAGTTTTGTTTTTAATTTGTTTATGTGGTGGATCACATTTATATATTTTCATATGTTGCACCTCTCTGGAACCCAGGGATGAAGCCTACTTGGTTATGGTGGATAACATCTTGAATGTATTCTTGTATTTGATTTGCCGCTATTCATATCAAGCCCTAACGAAATAGAAGCAGTCATCAAAAGCCTCCTAACCAAAAAACAAACAAACAAAAAAAAAAAAAAACCCAGAGCCACTTGGCTTCTGAGCAGAATTCTACCAAAAATTCAAACAATAGCTAATTCTAACGCTCATCAAATTTTTCCATACAATAGAAATAGAAGGTTCATTACCAAACACTTTGATTAATGTTAGTGAGAATAAAATTAAATCAAAAAATCAGTAACACTCCATTGTACAAATGCCAAAGAGCTAGATATGAATGAAGGAATTAATGTCTCTCATAATTGTAAGTATTCAGGCACTAAACTGTTCTACCGCTGTCACCTGGCACAATGCACTCAGGCAGTTCTTGGGTCAGCCAAAGGTTAATTTACTACTAGTATACAGGGAAGTGTAAAGGACCCCTTTAAATGACAGGCCACTCACCACTTGCAATCCTTTTTGTTCTCTCTCTCTCTCTCTCTCTCTCTCTCTCTCTCTCTCTCTCTCTCTCTCTCTCTCCTGCGTTAGGTTGGCCATCAGCTTCCCCACTCTTTTTCTGAAAAATAGATAAAGAAGATGTGCCACATCTACACAATGGAATACTACCTTGCAGATAGAAAAATATTGGAATCTTGAAATTTGCAGTCAAGTGGATGGAACTTGAAGAAACAATTATGAATGAGGTAAGCCAGTCACAAAAAGAGGAACAAGGTATGTACTTGCTCATATATGGGTTTTAAGCTTGGAGCAAATGACTAGCAGTCTATCATTCACACTGCCAGAAGAGCTGTATACAAAATGTATTCTAAGAGATTCATATAATGTTACTCACAGAAGCGAGAAGGGACACGTTTTCCAGAGCACATGAAGAGTGCATGGGTGGGTGCAGGGAGTGGAGGGAGAACTGGAAGAACGAGAAGGGGAATAGAGAAAAGCACATGGGACTAGGATGAAAACAATTTCAGTGCTCAAGGTAGAGACTAATACTATTGTCAAAATGATCATCCCATCAAAATAATATACTGATTCAGTGCAATCTCCATGCATATTATATAACCTAACTGTTCGAAGATATTGAAAGGAATACCTTCAGCATCATATGGAAACAATAAAATCTCATGATTCCTTAATTAATATTGAAAATTAAAAGAACTATTAGAGGTATATTAATGCTGTTTATTAAAAATCATTCTTTGTTCCATTATGATGATGCTAAAAACCAGAACCATTTGTCAATAAAATCAAATATAAACACTGAATGAGTCCACTCAACTTATCTTTGCTCCAGAGTGAAGAAAAACACAGTGGACAAAATTACAACATCAAAAAAGATGCAGCCCCATGGTATATCCAACTGCATGTTGACAAGTATATTTAGATACATTTATCAGTGCAAGAGTTAATGTTCCCCAAAGAGTTCTTAATATATGCCATCAATTGGGATTCCAATGACAAGTGATGAAATTGATTTCACATGTGCTTCCCTCCAGAGCTTCTGTATATTAAACTCAACCAAATTCAGTATCTTTGTGGCTTTTGCTGGGAAAAAAGAAATTGGTGAATGTCATGGTCAGATTTTTAGGATTTAATGTAAACTTCAGTTCAGATTTCCTTTCCCCATATCTACTTTACCTAGTTTGAGTAGAACAGACTGCATAGCCCAAGCACTCACTGAATACTCTGAGTGCTGAGCTTACTAGTGGAAATTAGCAAGTGAGAAACTCATCCCCTAAATCTCTCCCATTTTCAGGAGTATCTGTGTAACCCACCCAAGAGTGAATACTCTGATTTCTGTGGATCTCAAGGTGCTGAATGTGCTTCTATCAGTTGAATATGTTTGGTGAATGTTAAAGGCAAATACTCAAGACAGATTCCACGATCTACAAGCACACATTATTTTCCCAGAGAAAGAAGCTCAGGAGAGATAGCTGGCTCTGAAGAAAGTGTGTCTCTGCACAGCTCTATGCTCAATTTCTTCTACAACCTTTGTGAATCTATATTTCCTATATTTCCCTCTGTGCTTTCAGAGTCTTGCTTTGGGAGCATCCTTCCAGTGGCATTTTCGTGTCTGTGCTTCTAAGGAGAGTTATTATCAACTGTTTAAATATGAATATTTTACACAGTGTGGGTGTCTTTCCATTTGGTTCTTGCCCAATAAGTTTTTATCAGGACATATATATTCAGTGAAGTGATGACTGTCATAATGAGGTTTCCTTTGTGGCAGGTGAACACTGAAGTTTACTCATGTCCACTTCTAACATAGACCAGCTAATAGACCCCCATAAAGAAAATATATCAATTTTGAGGCAAGGATTCAATCAGAGTGCTCTGTTGTTTAACCACCTTATGAAAATGAATAATCAGTGACAAAGAATGGGTTGCCTAGCATTATGCATTGACTTAAAAAAAAAGTAGATTTAGAGATGCCATATTCTCATAGAAACCAAGCACATGTAGGAAAATCAATTTGAGATTCTGGTATGATACAGATATGTGTAAATTATACTTAGAATAAAACTGATGGTATTTCATTCACATTACAGTTTCTTTGCTTTCTTTCTTGGACCATTAATTTCCCAGAATAATGATGTCACCATGTGTGAACACTTTTCTTTAGTTAGTCTTAATATATTGAAGTTGATTTCATTCACCTATATTCCATGCTCTCTGTCAATGTCTAACCACCTCAGACACTAGCTTGGTTTTTTTTTTCCAAGTATTTTTTTATAATATTCTAGAGCCAGAATAGTTTGAATTTTCAGTATTAATACTTTGAAGTATTGCTAATACATTTACATAATTTAATAAACTGAACTTAACCAAAACTAATAAAGTTTATTCTCTTGGATTGGAAATAATGTATTTCCACTTATTGTTCTCCATACTAAGATATTTTTCTTATATGGAAAATAGATGTTTCTTGTCTATACTCCCACTTCCTCCCTATAGATTTTTCTGTTCATATCCACACCATCTCTGAATCTCATTACAAATTAACTGGTTTCCAATAAAGAAGAATAACACAAAATATGATATGTTATAGTAAGATATAACAAAATCTAACACCGAATAATAATAAGGCAAAAGAATCAATGGAAAAGTAGCTCAAGAAAAATGACAAGAAATTGACAAAGATGCAGAGATCCATGGCATTTTAGTCATCGTCATCAAGTTCTGAAAGCCCTATACTTCATATATGAGACTTGCATTATAAAAGTGATAAAATGATAAAAGTTTATATCCAATTTTTTGCTACAATACCAGGTCCAATTCTGTTCAGTAATGAAGCCTGCACTGTAATATCTTTTTGGTTATTTGTGAATATTGTCCACTGCGATAGTGTAGTTAAAATATTTTTACACAAATATGTTAATGTAGCTTTTTAAACTTAGTAAAAGTATACAAAATAGACTCAAATAAATATAGAATTTTTATGTGTTTGAAAAATTCTCAGAATTGCATTCTAGTCTACATAAAAATAAATTGAATTTGTCATGATTGGTCACATGAAGATATCACAAAATGATGTTTCTTCATTCAATAATTTTCTCTTCTTTTATTTTTTTTTTTGTTTAATTTCAAGATAATACATTTGGATACAGGGTTGACACAACCAAAGTGCTTAACAGATGTACAGGATAAAGGCAATATGTTAGCTAGATCTACAGTCTTGCTTATTTACAGTAAGGAGTAAGAAGAATATTTTTCTTCATCATAATATTTTTGCTTTCTTTTAACAGACATCAGTCCAAGCCACTTTAAACTTTAGATTCCAATGCTTCAGTTACAAAAAACTCTCATCAAATATGAAACTTAGGTTAAATGTAGACAGAAAGTATAAAACACTGTGAATTGATACAAACTGAAATACACATTATTCTTTCACATATTTTGCATCCACCATAACCTTACTCTGAACTTTAACCTTTTTTGGGGGGGTGGGAAAGACAGGAAAAAAGAAAGTAAACCAGTCTGACTATCAGCAGGATGATGTGTACTTGAAAAAATGTTTAAGATTAATTCCAATTTGTGACAAGTTCCAAAATGAATATTAAAAGTGTGTTGTTGGAATAAATAATAAAATTAGTAAAATGCATTGGGCTTCATAGGTGCTTCTGATTCAGAACCATGTTCTTATTACTATTGCTATATGATATATATTTTGAAATACAAATGAAATACTCCAATTGTCAATACTGTATTCGTTGTCATTTCTTTTTTTATGTTACATATATATTATAACAGTGTTTCTTTTCTGAATCAAATGGTAATGAATTGTAAATTCTGAAATAGATTTCATTTCCTTCAGATTTCTAAGGAGCTTTTGGTGAATGTCTTTTTCACAACAGTATTTCTACCAACACACAAGCTTGTAGATACTTGTAGTTACTTTCTAACATTCTTTCTCTGGTGCATCAAGTTTTTATTTTAGATGATCTTCTAAATCATTTATTTCCTTCAGTCAATTAAAATTGGAGTGTGATGACAATTTCTTTAATCTATGATTCTTTTTAGGTCATAGAGAAGCTGATTTCAGCAAGTTGATTTTTTTTATCATGCCACAGTGCTGAGTTGTTTATGCCCTCATGAAGTTTTCTAGTAGGTAGACTTGGGTATAAAATAAAGTTTCATATCAGGTTCAAGGATGAAACTATGACATCATTCTTAACTAATACCAACCCTTAAATTCATTTCTCTTGTCTTTTTCTTCAAGTAGTAATTGAATCACAATTTTGTGTTAGTAGGAAGATACTAGATATCTCTGTCTCATTCCTTCTTTCAGTGGGATCATTAACAATCTTTTCTAATGGAAAAAAATTCAATCTATATTCCTCATATAGAACTTTTATTGCATTGTGGTATTTTACTTATAGGTGCATGTTCTTTATCATACTCCCATTCAGGCACATTTTTTTTCTCATTTTTAATTAATAATTTTAAAATGTTACAAATTAATATAACTTTCAAAATAGTCTGCTGCGTCTTTGGATTTCCCCATCATAGTCTTGACCTCTTTGCTCATCACTGCTCTCTCTCTACAGCTAGGAGTTCAGCTGAGTGTTTATCTGTGGATCTCTGATTCTGCTTCCACTAGATACTGGGTAAAGATTCTGAGATGTCATTTAATTTAATTATCATTCTCATTATAGAAAAAGGGCATTTAAAGTATCTCCAATATTAAATTTATTCTTATGGTGTCTTTGACGATCTCTAGACATTTTCCCCGTGCCATAATTATATTTAATTCTATGTCATCTCCCTCTATTATGTTATTATTTCCATGTAATTAATGAACCAGAGACAGAGATCCACAAAGATGTAACTGGCAGAGCTCTAGGAATCCAGTCAAAGCAGGAAGGAGGAAATATTTGTGCTAGGCAGTTGTAGACCTTGAAGGAGGAATTTACAAAGACACTTGAACCAAGCTCATGGAAATTTTTAAAGATATTGTGCAAAATACTTGAAAATATATTTGTTCAAATATATGTCAACTGTGACAAATATTTTATCAAGTTATATTCATATGACTTATCAATCTTTGACTTTTCGAATTTGAAATGGATTGATTCAGATTTTTCTGTGTTTCAAACTTTTTGTTAATGAATCAGTTGTTATTGTTTTGGGGTTTACTTTATATAAGATGTGTGAGTTTTCTGTTATTTGATTGTTTTTGTTTTTGTTTTGTTTTGTTTTGTCCTTGCTACATTCATTTCAATTCCTTGTTTTCTCTAGAAGTAGTTTTAAGTGGGATACACAATGTTGGCTTTCTGTTTTACTTTTCTTTTTTTATTTCATACAATATATTCCAAGCAAATCTATCCATTGCATTGCTTTTCCTAATCCCCTTACATCTGTTCTGGTTCAGATCCACTGCTTCTCTGCTTTTTTCAAAGAAGAACAGGCTTCCCAGTGCAACCAACCAATTAGACTAAGATTTTGCCCTCATAGCAAGGTGCTACAAGGACACACAACAGGAAAAACTAAGTCACACAAGAGGGCACACAGTCAGAGACAACACCACTCCTATTGTTACTACATCATAAACACTAAGCCAACCTTATACAGCTTATAAGCACAGGTCTTGTTCAGACTCATGCTGGCTCTCTGATTACCACTTAAGTCTCTGTCAGATGCTATGAGCTCACGTTCAATAAATTTGTGGGGCCCATTCTCCTTGTTACCACTACCCATCTGGCTCCTACAATCCTTCCACTGCTATTGCAGGAGATACATTTCTCTGCTTGCTCTTTGGCCTTGGGCAACTATGTCTTCCTCCATCATGTGGGGTAAGATGCCTCTGATGACACTTCAGCTAGACACTTATTCTGGGTGTGTAGCACAATAATATTGTTTCATTGTATTTACTCTCTGTGTGTATGTGTTGGCTATGTTTCTAATATAGGTCTCTGAGCCATCCAGGTTCTAGATCTTGGTCATGTTTGAACAAGTGTTATTCATGGGTACCCTTTTGTGTTGTGGCACTTAGGTGAGACCAGCCATTCTTTGGGCATTACAGCTTGCTCTGAACAAATAGGCTCCAATGTCCATTGCAGACAGAGCAGGTTGTAAGTCCCAGATTATGGAGCTGGCTCCCTGGATCAGTTCTAGAACTTTTGCCTCACATAGTGAAGATGAGTGGCTCAAGCCTTATGTTACCCATTATTAGATGTCCTAGCTAATATCAACCTCATAGTTTCCTGAAAGTTTCTACTGCCATATATTGCACTGCACTACCGGGCACTGCCCAGCACTGATTCCACATTGCCTGTTAAATGCCCACCTGTATGAGTCTTGTCTCCATTAACCCTCTTGTTATTTGTGTCCCTCTCTCAGATAATCCCACATTTTCCTATTCAGCCATAAAATATATTCTGTGATCATTATTCCATCTTTAAGAGGAAATAGAATGTTTTGATTAATACATAAAAAGGGAATATATATATACATGTGATTGCATTGACGAAAACAAAATGGAAACATATAAGCACTTTATGCTTAAGAAAATAAAAAGTCTCACATATTATACATTGAAATGTTTGTTTTATACATCAATTTCAGCACTCCATAATAAGAGAATAGTTAGACTGTGCATAAGTACACAAAGTCACAAAGTCTTTTGTTTGAGACTAGCAAACATAACAAGCTCATGCATGTTAGATCATTCTATGTTTCTGAGCTGTAAATCTGATCCACATACTGTGGATTTGTCTGTATTCAGGGTCAGAAGGTTCTTATGTAATGTTCAATAAGTGTTTCTTTCGAGACATGAAAACATGCAGTATAAATTGTATTGGTTTAATAATAAAAATAATCTTGAGTTTTCTATATTGTATCTTGTATTTCTGCAAGTGCTTTTCCATGCCATGAAAATGTAATATCTGAAAACCTTACAACCTAGAAAAAGAAAAAGAAGAAATAAATAGGTGAACATGAAATAATACTATGTGATTATATCATGGAATTACAATAAACAATAAGGGATTGGTGTGAAACTGATTGCAACATCATGTCTCATATTTGTATAGTGTATTTTTGCACAGTTGGGATTATGGAGAACTAGGAAGCAAGGAGTACTAGCATGTAGGTGAATTTCACAAACAATTAAAATGTGGTGGCAAAAATAATCCTATGTGTGGAGTGGAAGTGTTTTCATCAAAAAACAAACAATATAAATTCTGAGCAGCCATATAATACATAGGTTTGAAGAGAAAGAACTTTTCATCTCAGCCTTTGTGCCCCATCACCAGGCTTTGGATACAGGTGAGTTTGTGTCTAATTCCACTGGGGTGGATTTTTTCCTACACACTTACCTAGGAAATCTCTGGCTGGGTCCTGTATCTCAATGCCCCTGCATTCATGTCCCCAATAAGAGTGCTCTTGGAGCTCTGATACACCGCCACCCACCACCACTGAGAGCCTGTACTTCCACTACTCTCTGCCCTACATTGTCCACTGTCCCACCTCTCTGGCTGAGCACTGAGCCAGAGGGTGGAGCCAACAATCCAGCAAACTTCAGGGAAAATCCTGGAGCTTATATGAGCAAAATAGTCCTGCCTGTCTACGTAGGAACACCTGTAATTTCCACCTTCCTGGTTTCTGACCCCCTCCACCAGAATTCTACAGGAATTCTGGGCCCCTACCAGAGACATGCCTATCTATGCAAGACCACTCTGTGTTCCTGTGTGCTGGATCCTTGAACCCCACTTTTGGCCTTCTGCTAAAGAGGCCTCACTCAGCTGGAGAGTACAGGTCCCAGCTAGACCCATCTATCCCCAAGGAAACATATTTTGGGCTGGCTTCAGCCAAAGAGGCCTCAGATATCCTCTGCTGGAGCCTGAACTTTGACCCCCATCACCAGGCTCCTACCTATGGTGAGAGACCTACTAGAGAGCTTAGTCCATCCAGAGTTACAGATATGGAACCTCTGACCCACCTAAGCCCATAGAGAGAAGGAGAGACCCCACCAACACCTACTGGAAGAAGCTGTGGGAAGACAACAATACAAGAAAACACCTAATATCAGAAAGACAAGCATAACAACACCAGAATCTAGGGAATCTACACCAACCAGACAAGAACACAACAAAGCAAATGAATCAGAAGAGAACAACTTTCAAATTATCATCATAGAAATGATAGATGCCCTCAAAAAAGATGTGAGAAAATCCCCTAAAAAATGGAAGAAAAAGCAAACTAAAAATTGGAAGAAATGAATAAATTTCTTAAAGAAAGTACAGAAAGTTAATAAAAAGAACAACTAAACAGGTGAAAGAAACAGTTCAATACTTGAAAACAGAAATGAAGACAATAAAGGAAACACAAACCGAAGGAATGCTGGAAATCGAAAAACTAGGCAAATAATCGGGAACTACAAACGAAAGCATAAGCAACAGAATTCAAGAGATGGAAGGTGAATATAAACTAAAGGAAATAATTTCATCGACCAAAGAAAATTGTAAAACTAACAAATCCTTAATACAAATGATCCAGGAAATATGAGAGACTGTGAAAAGTTCAAACCTAAGAATAATAAGCATAGAGGAAGGTCAAAGAAGAACTAAAGAAAGAAGTTATAAACTTCTTAAAATTCAATGAGAATTAGAACACAACATACCTGAACTTAAGGGACTCCTTGAAAGCAGTGTTACAAGGGAAGTTCATTGCACTCAGTGCCCATATGAGGAATACAGAGGATAGACACATGAGAGAATTAACAGCCCAACTGAAAGCCTTAGAACATCAAGAAGTAAATTCACCCCAGAGGAGTAGACACAAGGAAATAATGAATTTCAGGGCTGAAATCAATAAAATAGAAATAAGGAAAACAATACAAAAATTCAATGCAACGAAGAGTTGGTTTTTCCAGAAAAATGAAAAGATAGACAAACCCTTATTGAAAGTAACAAAAAAACATGAAGAGAAAAAAAAATAAATCAACAACATAAGAAACGAAAAGGGTTCTTAAAATCTGACACAGAGTATATCCAGACAACTTTCAGGTCATACTTGGAAAACCTGTACTCTACAAAATTTGAAAATTCAAAGGAAATGTACAAATTTCTGGATAACAATCACTTACCAAAATTAAACCAAGAACAGCCAAACAACTTAAATAGACCTATACGTGCCTATTGAAATAGAAGCAGTCATTGAAACCTTTCCAACCAAAAAATCCCAGGACCAGATGGCTTCAATGCAGAATTCTACCAGAAATTCAAGGAAGAGATAATTCAATACTTCTCAAGTTGTTCCGCAAAATAAAAACATAAGCCACTTAACCAATTCTTTCTATGAGGCCACAATCACCTTTATACACAAGGTTTATAAGAGTTACAACTAAGAAAGAAACTACAGACCAATATTCCTGATGAATATGGATGAAAAAATACTTAATAAAATACTGGCAAACCGAATCCAAGATTACATCAGAAAAATCATTCACCATGACCAAGTAGTCTTCTTCATCCCTGGGTTGCAGAGATGGTTTAACATACGAAAATCTATCAACGTGATCCACTATATAAACAAACTTGAAAAGAAAAATGATAAGATCATCTCCCTAGATGCTGAAATAACCTTCGACAAAATTCAACACCCTTTCATGATAAATGTCTTGGAGAAAGCAGGGATAACAGGAGCATAACTAAACATAATAAGATCAATATACAGTAAACCAACTGCCAACAAAAAACTGAACAGAGAGATGCTTAAAGTTATTCCTCTAAAATCAGGAACAAGAAAATGCTGTCCTCTTTCTCCATATCTCTTCAATATTGTACTTGAAGTTCTAGCTAAAGCTATGACAACAAAAGTTGATCAAGTGGATCCAAATTGGAATGGAAGTATTCAAACTGTCTCTACTTGCAGATGATATGATAGTTTACATAAGCGACCCAATAAACTCTACCAGGGAACACCTACATCTGATAAACACCTTCAGCATACTATCAGGATCCAAGATAAACAGAAAAAAGTCAGTAGTCCTATATTATTCAGATGACAAGAGGCTGAGAAAGAAATCAGAGAAACCTCACCCTTTACAATAGCCACTTACCAAACATGTGAAAGACCTATACAATAAGAACTTTGTGGCTTAAAAAAATAAATTAAAGAGGATATCAGAAAATATAAAGATATCCCATGCTCTTGGATTGGAAGGATAAATATAGTGTAAATGGCAATTTTCTCAAAAGCAATCTACAGATTCAGTGCAATCCCCATTAAAATCCCAGCACAATTCTCCACTGAACTATAAAGAATAATAATCAACTATGTAAAGGGAAAAAAAAGACCCACAATAGCCAAAACAACCCTGTGCAATAAAAAAAAACTTCACGAGGCATCACCATCCCTGTCTTTAAGCTGTACAACAGAGCTATAGTTCTGAAAATAGCCTGGTATTGCTGGTATTGGCTCACAAATAGACAGGTAGACGAATGGAATCTAATCAAAAGTCCTGATATTAACCCACACACCTATTAGCACGTGAATTTCAACAAAAGAGCTAAAAGAATACATGGGATGGGGAAGCAAGCATCTTCAACAAAGGGTGCTGGCACAATTGAATGATGGTGTGTAGAAGACTGAAGATAGATCAATGTCATTCACCATTCACAAAACTCAAGTCCAAATTGATCAAAGACCAAACATAAATCCAGCTACACTGACAGTCTTAGATGAGAAAGTAGGAGGTACCCTTGAAAAAATTGGTACAGGAGTCCTTTCAAAATTTTTTTGTTTTGAGAATTCACTAAAGAACATCCCACATACATTCCAATTTAAAGGATTCTCTCCAGTGTTTTCTGTTTGATGAACTTGCAGACTAGAGACAAAGGTAATGAAATTGTTGCAGACATTTCCATTAGATGGTTTCTCCTCAGTGTATATCATTTGATGAAATTTAAATTTTGAGTACTCAGTAAATGTCTTGTCACATACATTCCAATGTTGGGGTTTCTCTCCCATGTGTATTATTCGATGAACTTTAACATTTGAGACATTTAAAAAGGACTTTCCACATACAATTGTAAGGTATCTCTCCAGTGTGTATTCTTTGATGAACATGAAATTTTGATGATTCAGTAAAGGATTTTTCACCAACATTATATTTATATGATTTCTCTCCAATGTGTATTCTTTGATGGACTTGAAGATTTGAGCCCTGTGTAAATGATTTGACACATACTATACAATTGTATGGTTTTTCTCCGGTATGTATCCTTTGATGAATTTTAATTACTGAGGATAAACTAAAGGACTTCCCACCTAGAGTAAAAATGTAAGGATTCTCTCAGTACATATCCTTTAATGAACTAGAAGTTTTGAAGATTCAGTAAAGGACTGGTTACATATAAATTTGTAGGCTTTCTCTCCAGTGTGTTTTCTTTGATGAACTTGAAGATTTGAGCACTGTTTAAATGACTTGTTACGTACTTAAAATTGTATGATTTTTCTCCAGTCTGTATCATTTGATGAATTATAATTACTGAGAATAAAACAAAGTACTTTCATCATACAGTACAATTGTAAGGATTCTCGCAAGTGTGTATCTCTTGATGAACTTAAAGATTTTAGCCACAGGTATAGATCTTGTTGCAGACATTACAATTATGTGGGATCTTTTCATTGTGTATTCTTTGATGAACTTTAGGGCTTGAGTATTTAGTAAAGGACTTGTCAAATATAGTACAATTGTACAGTTTCTCTCCAGCATGTATCCTTTGATGAACTTGACGTTTTGAGGATTCAGTAAAGGACTTGTCTCATAAATTACAATTTTGTGGTGGTTGCTCTCCAGTATGTATTGTATGATTTCAGCCTTGTGTAAAGGACTAGCCACAATATTTGCAATTGTAAAGTTTCTATACATTGTGCATTATCTGATGTACTTGAAGATTTGAGCACCGTTTGAATGACTTGCAACATAGTTTACAAATGTATGTTTTATCTCCAGTGTGTTTCCTTTTATAAATTTTAATTATTGAGAATAAACTAGTGGAATTCCCACATACAATACAATTAGGAGGTTTCTCTCCAGTGTGTATCTTTTGATAAACTTTAAGGTTAGAGCCAAAGGTAAAGAAACACTTTCAATTATTACACGTTTTTGTTTCTCTAGTGTGTATCCTTTGATGAATTGTAAGACTTGAGTATTTAATAAAGGAATTGTCACATACATTACAATCGTATGGTTTCTTTTTAGTGTGTATTCTTTGATGAACTTTAAGACTTGAGCCCTTTTAAAGGACTTGCTACATTCTTTACATTTGTATGGTTTCTCTCCAATATGTATGCTCTGATGATACATTAAAATTGTAAGGTTTCAATCCAATGTGTACCGTTTGGTGAATTTTATGAGTTGAACTCAGAGTCCATACCTTTCCACATGATTCACATATAAAGAATTACAATGCACAGCTAGAATAATTGAAATAAAAAAATGCTTTATTGACTTTGTGTAAGTACTTAAACAGTAATGCAAAACTGATACAAAAATGTACACCAATTGTGTAGTGTAATAAAAAATTGAGTCATAAATCATTAGTGCTAGTGCCAAAATGAGACAAAAGTCCAAACATTATGAACATGTAGAATGATATTTCTTGAAATTGTATTTTAAAGGATCCTCTTTCACCATGTAACCAAGATCTGCAGACATCGGTTTTAGAATTCAAGTGAAACTATGAGCCAATACTATAAGTCTTGGATTTACTTCAATATTGTGCTATCTATTTAGATAAAAAATCACCTTCCCAAACACTTAAATAATAAAATAATGAAAACTTAAATGCAATTATCCATGAAAATTTTATGATTATTACTTATCACAGTTATTTATAGTTATTTAATGTGTGTGATTAATAAAAATAAAATGATCATGAACACAAATATGACTATATAAGCCACAATATTTTATGGATATGAGAAGATTTTACATTATTCACAATCCTATTTTTAATTGTATAGGTTTCATTTCTTCAGATTCCTAACAATATCATAAATTGATGAAAGAGCTATTTGATTAATCTTCATTTTCAAAGTATTTTGAAATGTTGATTTATTTTTTTAAAGTAAAATATTAGAGCTCATAATTTACATCTAAAATTTTCAGATTCTTTTTAAAATGTAATTAAATTAAAAACAATTGTATTGTACAATGACAAGCTTATTCTTGTTTTTTCCTTCAAAATATTGCTGTATCCCCTCATCAATAATATAACTAAACCTGATAATTGGTTTCCTTCTATGTATATATACACATTATATTTATGTATATGTACAAGAATGTTAGAACTAAAGAAAATTACTTCATTTGAATCTTTTAATGACAATATCATTTTAGGTCTCGCTACTTGGCATCAGACACGCAATAATGGTGGTAATCCATGGCAGAAAGTAACTCTCCTCACGGCACTCATTTGCCGTCTACAATACTTTGATTAGGAAACGAGGTAGATGGATGCCACACCAGCCTCAGTGGGGACAGTGTAGCAATTGCTGAGAGAAATCTCAATGGCTACCTGTACGGACGTTTGCTCCACACATGTTTACGCCTCCTGGGAAAAAGTGGTCCAGGTACCTGCAGGTGCTTGCTTGGCTGGCTGTTTGGTATGGGTGCTAGATGTATTTTGTGCTGTGATAAAAATAATGCTTTCTAATTATGGGCATTTTAGCCTGTAGCTCCACTGTTAATTCAGAGAAGTCTAGAAAACACTTAGATATATTTTAGGAACTGAAAGAGATACAGACCAATATTCAGCAGGTGGAAGTTCACTCTGTGCCCCCAATCATAAAACACTCAGTGCCAGATGCCAGCCCATTGCCTAAGAAACAATTAGCGCTAAAGCTGTAGGGAAGCAGCCCAGAATTTGACTGTGCCTGTAATCAGCCTACCCACAGCAAGACTACTGTGGGAGTTACTACAAAACTCTAACTTGGTGTCTTAGGGCCCTGGAATCATTTCTATTAAAAGTTTACTGTTCAAACACGATAATTCTTCTCTATACTCAGTAAATCAAATCTCTGATATGCTGACCACAAGCAGGCAAAAAGAGACAGAGTCTCTCAGATATGCATTTGCTTAGATTAATTTACTATCTCATATTTCAAAAGGAATTGCTGACATCCTTATAGAATTTCTGTTTATCTTTAAACTGTGGCCAAAAATCCGTTCTTTTTGCATAAAAACTGAATACGTTGATGTAAACTTTGCAGAAGTTGGCAAACCTCCTCAAGTGTGTTTGTGTCTGTCTGTCACGCCAAAGCTGCTCCTGACCTGGTCAAGCGAGTCAAGTTGTATCCACACATGCTTTCAATTGAGTCACAACAAAAGAAATTGCATAAGGTATTGAATGCAGTGGTAGGCTGAATTCAAAAGACCATTTAGAATGAAATAAAATATAATATAATCTGAAATACCTTAACATATATATATATATATATATATATATATATATATATATATATATATATATTTGTCAGCTGGATTCCTAACTGGCAAACAATTGAAAATATGAATCCAATTTGTTATACCTTCCAAGGTTTAAGTTGTAACCATGAAGGAATTTATTCTCACTTATAGAAACCAGGTTGCTATAATTCTCCAACATGGCATCTCTGTACAAATCCATCTCAGAAGTACCAAGTAATTCCAATTCGTCCTTGGAGAAACTGATGCTCACATCCTTAAATGTCAACATATTCTGAAGTGAAAATTAAGGTTCCCCTTGTTATGAAGGTTTGATTCATTTATTTGCCATATGAAACTATTTAACCAAGGAATTTGTTGTGTTATCAGTAATAATGCTACAATTTTAAACTGTTATATATGAGGAGGAGAGAGATTTTTGACCGAGATTCAAGTTTCCAATATCTCAAACCTTCTTGAAATATGTCCCTTTGTCCTATGATGAATAACGTCTGAAGATGTCCTCCATTTGAAATTACTATAATTATTCATGTGTTCAAGCTTGCAGTCATGGAGAAAAGCCATACTAAAAAAATAAAACAGGAGAAAATAATGGAATGCTAGATATAGGACAGATCTGTGAGCAATAATAAAGAATTCATATTGAAAATCTAACCAAACCCACAAAAAATAGTTTTCTTATAATGAGCAATTATACTGAATGTTTAGAGCTCTGCAAATGAAGAATCCCCTGCTGCCAACAGAAAAAGAGAGTAGATAGGAGGTAAAAATATTATCATTTGTTGTCCTTTGACTCAACAGAGATGCAGAAATCATGATCTTTTAAAGAGAGATCACAACTTTCTTTTTCATTTCCTTCATGGGGGAGATCTTTTGCTCCAGAAGATGTTGGATATCTCTAACTTGGGAATCTGTCTTCAATGCTCTGCTTTGTACTGTGCAAAAGCAGTTACATTGAATTTGAATCCGGTAGAGAATCATAAGCACCTATGAAGCCCAATGGATTTTACTAATTTCATTACTTATGCTGGATTTCATAAATATTTCAAACAATACTCTTTTAATCTACATTTCAGAACTTGTCATGAATTAGAATTAGTCTTAAATATTTTTTCAAGTACACATCCTGCTGATAATCAGACTGGTTTACTTTACATTTTCTGTCTTCTCTCCAAAAAGTTTGAAGCACTGATTAAAGTTATAATGATTGTAAGCTATGTGAAAGAGTAATATGTAATTCAGTACATATCAATTTGCATGGTTTTATACTTTCTATCTACATTAAACCGATGTTTCATATTTGATGAGAGCTTTTTGTAATAGAAGCATTGGAATCTGACGTTAAAAATGACAAGAATTGACAAACGTTGAAAGTGAAAATGTTGTTGTTGAGGCTCAGCAGTCTGTGGGCCCCGCCTCTGATGGGCCGGATGAGTAATCACTAAGTCAGGCCTTACCTGGCTGGGCGGAGACTGGGTTACGCATGTGCAAGCCCCACTGCCCAAGCTACCTGGCTGCAGAGACTGGGTTATGCATGCGCAAGCTCCCCTTTTAAAGCAAGCACGCCAAGCGCACCTCTCTCTCTTGTCCCTCTGATCTCCCTCTCTCTTGTTTCTCTCTCTCTTGCTTCTCTCTCTTGCTCTCTCTGGGAACCCCCCTCTCTCTCTCTCCCTGCTTTTGGTTGGCCACCAGCTACCCCCCTCTTTCCTCTCCCCTCTCTCAATAAACTCCACGTGGGCGCTCAATCTCATGTTTGTGTTTCTTAGGCCATAGCAGCTGCATCACAGCAGCTGTATCAAAAGAACAACAGTTGTGATGAAGAAGAAGAAATATACTTCTTACACCCTACTATTCATAAGCCAAAATGTAGATCTAAGTAAAATATATATTTTATCTTAATTTTGTATATCTGTTAAACACTCTGCTTACATCTGACTGTGTATATAAATGTATTAACTTGAAAGTCAACATACAGATCAGAGATGACAGGATTCAAGAATGAAGATAAGAGTATTTTGTGTTTTCGTTATCTGACCCATGACAACGCATACATTTATTTTTTATGTAGACTAGCATGAAATTCTGAGAATTTTACAAATATTAAAGGGAAAATCCATATTTGTTTGAGTCCATTTTGTATACATTCAACATGTTTACAACGCTGCATTAACCTATTTGTGTGAAATGTACTTTAACTACACTATTACAGATGACAATATTCACAAATTACCAAAACCTAATTGCAGTATAGGTTTCTTTACTGAATAGAAATGAAACTTACATAATCGCAAATAAATGGGCAAATAATTTTTACTTTGATAAACCTTTAACCCCTTATCCCTATTACCCTACAAGTCTCATATATGAAGTTTACGGCTTTCTGAGCTTGATGATGAAAATATCATGGATCTCTGCTACTTTATCTGTTTCTAGTCATTTTTCCTTGAGCTAATTTTCTCTGATGGCGTTGTCTTATTATTACTTGTTAGATTTTGCTTTATCTTGCTATAATGTATCATATTGTGTCACTCTTTTCCATTGGAAACTAGTTAATTTGTAATGATATTCACAGATGGCATGGATATGGACGGGAAAAGCTATAGGGAGGAAGTGAGAGTAGAGAGAAGAAACATCTATTTTCAATGTAAGAAAATGTTAAAGTATATACTATAAATTTATAAATTTAGGCATTATGTTCCTAAAATCTCCACATGAAAACATCTTGGTATTTAGAATAAAAATGGGAGATACATTATATCCAATGCAAGAGAATGCATTATATTTATTTGGGATAAGCTCAGTTTGTACATAGATTGTAAAATGTCATGTAACCACTTTGCAATACTTCAAAGTATTAATACTGATAAGTCAACCTATACTGGCTATAGAATATTATAAACAAAACTTGGAAACAAAAACCAAGCTAGTGTTTGAGGTGGAAAGACATTGTCAGAGATCATGAACTATAGGTGAATGTGGTCAACATCAATGTATTAATTAACTTTAATTAAGATTAATTAAGACAGGTCTTCACACATGGTGACATCATTATTCTGTAAGAATGAGTATCCGAGAAAAAGGCCAGTTTACTGTAATGTGAATGATATACCAACAATTATGTAAAGAATAATTTACATATATCTGCATCATTCCAGATTCTCAAATTGATTTTTAGGCACATTTTCTTTCCAGGAAAATATGGCATATTTACGTCTAGTTTTTCATAACTGTATGAGTAATGCAAGGCAACCCATGCTTTGTGAGAAATTATGCATTTTCATAGGGCAGTAAACCAACAGAGCACTCTGATGAAATCCTCATTATAAAATTGCATACCCTATCATGAAAAAAGTATATGAGTTCTTCTATATTAGAAGTGGATATGAGCAAACTACAATGTTCATCTGCCACAATGGAAAACCCATTATGTACATCCTCACTACAATGAATATATACATCCTGAAACAAATTATAGGACAAGAAGCAAATAGAGAGAGTGCTCTGTTGTGGAAGAGAAGATAATTGAAATCTTCAGCCATGCATTAGCTAGAAACAAGGGACTAATGTAGTTTGCTTCATTGTTCTCTTATAAAGACTTATTTTAAGAAAAATATTTTACAAATGGGCAATTATAAGACTTTCTGAAGAGGTTCCCTAGACCAAAGTATTTAAGACCAAGTAGTGACAAATTTGACGTCAAAAAACTAAATGCCTTCCATAGATATGAGAATACTATTATTCAAATGAAGAGAAAATGTAAAGTTTTCTAAAATACTATTACTAGCTTAACATTCAACAGATTCTATAATGTAGTACAGAGAACTAATAATCTGAAAAAAATAAATGCAGAAATAAACAATCAAATAAAAAAATGGACAATGGCATTGCAACTGTGTCATAAACCTGAACAGAAAGATTTTAAAAACATAATATATGTCAGATAAGTATTTTTATACTTTATTTTTTCCATTTCTTTTTAAGTTCCAACCACAGCTCTCCCTCCCACACCTCCTACCTCTCCACCTCTTTTCCTCCCCAGTCCACACCCATTCTACCTTTCCTCATTGGAACATACCACCATGAGGATTTGCCAAAGTCCAGCATACATTGGGGAATCACCAAGACCCTGAATCATGTCTTAAGGCTGAGCACAATATCACAGCTCAGGGATTAGTTGACAACAACCTAGCTCATGTAAAAGTATTTTTTAAAATGTCCACATGCTTAGCAAGCAGTGAAATGCAACATAACACTAATTTACAATTTCTTTCTAGTGTAGACTGGCTAAAACAAACAACAACTATTTCAAAAGTGATATTTAAAAAAAAAAAACTGGTGTATAGCTGTTGAATGGTTATCAACTTGTACCCTTTCTTTGAAAGTTCACACTGCTGAAGATTAGCCATTCAACATGACATTGCCTCCAAAAGGTAAAAATATTTCTACCACACACATGTACAAAATAGCTTGGAGTTAAATCATATACACATAGATTTTGAAATGCAAAAATAATTTTCAATTAAAAAAATAGATCGGAATTGGGTTGGTGTTTGTATCAACCAATGGTTTTATCCTAATGGCAATGTCCAAAACCCTGGGAATTTATGGGAGAAAACTCATCTTTACAAGAAGGGTGGGGATCAGTTGGATATACCATGGGGCTGCATATTGTTGGTCATTGTGTATTTGTCCACTGTGTTTTTGCTGATTCCATGGCAAACGTAAGGTGAGTGGACTCATTTATTTTTTACAATTTGATTCTGTTTACCAATGAGTCTTGATTTTAGCAACATCATAATGGAACAAGAGATGACTTTAATAAATAGCTTTAATATAAAAAGATTGGTTATAGTAATTCCGCTAAGTATTATTTTAGTCTTCAAGATGGTTTAAGGTATCATGAGTATTTATTGTTTCCATATGATGCTAAAGATAGTCCTTTCAAGGTCTTTGAAGGGTTGAGTTATAATTTGGATAGAGATTGCACTGAATCAATATATAACATTTGATGGGATGATCAATTTTACAATAACATTTGACTCTGCCCTGAGCATAGAACTTTTTCCATCTATTGATATAATTTTAATTTAATCTTCAAATGCCTTAAAAATTTTATGAGGGTGTTTTTAACTGCTAAGTTTCATTCACTACATATATTATTTTCTTATGCAATTGTGACAGACAACAGTTCCTTGGTTTCTATCTAACAACTTTGTCATTTGTACACAGCAAAGCTACTGATTTTGTGATTTAATTTTGTATCCCACTTACCTTAATCAAAATGTTTCTTAACTGTAGGCAATTTCAATATTTATATATATATATATATATATATGTGTGTGTGTGTGTGTGTGTGTGTGTGTGTGTGTGTGTGTGTGTGTGTGTGTGTAGGAGAGAGATGTGTGTGTGTATATATTATATATATATATATATATATATATATCCATTATCTGCTGATAAATTTCCATTTAATTTGGCCTTTCTGTATGTCCCCAATTAATGTCATGCACTTGTTATTATTCTGTTGCTAAGATTTCAAGTACTGTATTGAAAACACACAGAGAATGAACATCATTTTGTTGTTGCCTATTTCATAGATTTTGTGCAGCTTAGATATAAAGGTAATGGTCCTCACCCAAGAATTTCACAGCATTCCTTCTCCTTCTGTTTTGCTGAAAAATTGGAACATAATCATGGTAAATATACAATAAATATTACAAGTTATACTATTACATACAGGACCATTATTCTTTTACATGGTTATAGTTTTAAATTTCTTCCTGATGTCTTATTGTTTTACCTACCAACACTTACATAACTAAATCTCCATCACATAAGATTCATGCAGCACTTTACAGCTAGATGAGACAGCCAGATGAGATCATATTTAAGATACAAGAAAGTGTTCACCTCTATGTGGTATGTTGATATCATCTCTTCTGGGCAATGCTCAGAGACAGTTCAGGACAATGTTAAAAGATGGTAAGGTTCAAGTTGATGGATGGCTACAAAGAGACATGGTTTTTCACAAAGCAGGAGTTTTGCACTTGCAAACTTAATTGCTTGTGATAGCACACATAAGACCAAAAAAGTCCTTCTTTATGTTACAGAGCTTTCCTGTGTGCTGTTAAGTTTCTACTGCAAGATTTTTCCAAATTCTTTATTTAGGCATTTTGTGCTATAAGCTTTCTTTTTAGCACTGCATATGTATCGTGTCCAATACATTTGTATGCTGTATAATTAATTACTAACATCTAGGAAGACTTTATTTTCTCTCTTTATTAGAATGTTGATCCAGTGATGACCCAGATGATCATTTTTCAGTTTCCATGAATTATCAATTTTTGGTGATTTGTGTTGTTTTAGACTTCTAATTTAAGACATGGTGAATCCAAATTTTCCAACTTTTTATATCTGTTGGGTGTTGATATGTTACAAAGTATATGGTTTAATGCATGATGGGGAATCTTACAAATGCAGCACACCTGAACTTCTGGGAGCTCATAGAATCTAGATACACAACTGGGGAGTAGGTATGGAAGAGATCTAAGCCCTTTGCTTTTTGACGAGAACTGTGTAGCCTGATCTGTTTATGGGACCCCTAGCAGTGGGACTAGGATCTATCCCTAGTACAGGGTTTATTGTTTGTATCCAAATCTATATGGTAGAATTCTTTAAACAGTCTGGATTCAAGGGGTTGTCTCAGGGTACTCCCCTATTATAAGGTTACAGGCTTTGTTGACTATACCTGGGAGGCCTCACCCTTTCTGAGTAGTGGACAGATGTAGATGAGGAGATGTGCAGTTATCTTCAGAAGAGGTGAATGTGAGAATTGAAATTGTTATGAAGATTTTATCAACTAATAAAAAGTGAAATCTTGGGCAAATCCCACCGAGATAAAAATCTCAGTATATAAGTGGGAGGGAGACATGTATCTATGCCACTTGTGAGGTGCTCAAACCATCTTAATGCTACTTGGAAAAAAACTGGTTTATTTTAAGAATGTGAGCCCTGCTAACAACAAGGATTTCTCGGGCAGTATAAATATAGCACAAGGGGTCTAAATGACAGAGCAAACACAAAGATTCTCGGGCTGGAGTTGAGAAATATGGAATGCCACAACAGCCCCAGTGGAGGCAACTTAGCAATGGCTGAGAGAAATCTCAATGGCTACCTATCCAGAGGTTCGTACCACACATGGTTACGCCTCTTGGAGAAAAAGTGGTCAAGGTCCCTGCAGGTGCTTACTTGGCTGACTGCTTGGAATTTGTGCTAAATGTGTTTTGTGCTATAACAATAATGCTTTTTAATTGTGGGCATTTGAGCCTGTAGCTCCACTGTTAATTCAGAGAAGCCTAAAAAACACTTAGATATAATTTCAGGAACTGAAAGAGATACAGACCAACATTCAGCAGATGGATGTTGATGTCTGTGACCCATATCATAAAACCCACAGTGCCAGATGTCAGCCCAAGGTCTAGTAAACAATTATGGCTAAAGCTGTAAGGAAGCAGCCCACAGTGTGACCTTGCCTATAATCAGCCTACCCGCAGCTAGGCTACTGTGGTAGTTACTACAAAATTCTAACTTGGTATCTTAGGGCCTTTGAATCATTGCTATTAAAAGTTTAGTATTCAAAGACAATGATTCTGCTCTTTACTCAGTAAATCAAATCTCTGATACGCTAAACATAAGCAGGCCATAATAGACAGAGGCTCTCAGTTATGCACTTGGTTAAATGTATTTACTATCTCATACTTCAAAAAGAATTACTGACAGTTTTATAGAATGTTTGTTTATGATTAAACCGTGGCCAAAGTTTAATTCTTTCTGCATAAAAACCTGATACTTTAAAGTAAACTTTAAAGCAGTTCGCACAGCTCCTCAAGTGTGTTTTTGTCTGTCTTTCACCTCAAAGCCACTCCTGACCTGGTCATCTGAGTCTTGGTCTCCACACAGACCAGTTACCCACTAAACAGTCAGTGATAATGGAAGAAAATTTATAGGTGAATTTTTTAAATGGGCTTGACAGGAATAAAAATAATAATAAATATATTACAAGTAGCAATATACAAATTATGTTTTATAAATGATCTCAAATATGGATATAAAACTGAAAGGAAAACAGTTGAACTTAGAACTCTTATTAAGAACTTAATATATTTTCAAAATTTGTTTTTGAGAGATTGATTGATCATGTGAAATAAGCACAGAATGTATATGGCTCTATGTAATTCTTACCAAATTTATAATGAAATTGTTGCAGAAATAGGTAAAATTACCTGTAATATTGATAAGAGATCACAAAGAAATATTACAGAGAAATAGTCCCAGATACATTGTGAATATTATATCTTAACCCTAGAATTGTTCTCTCTACTATTCATATCAATTCCTGCTGTATTCTAATATTTGGCAACAAACCATCTTACTAGTGCTTTATAACTTATTTTGAGTTCATTGCTCAATGTGAAATTTTTCAATCAATGAAAGAACAAAAGATCTACAAGAACATTACATGTCTGAATTCAACATTACATGTCCCTTTCCTTTATTCTGCCTTACCTTATCCTATGCTTTTTGTGTATCATAGGTTCACATTTGAGAACATTTCTTTGTTCAAAATATTTGATAAGATTGCTATTAGGAGCAGGCCTTCTCTACTGTCTCTAGGATAAGTGAGTATTCCACTAGTAATACATCCTGGTTTAATTTTCTGAGGTCTGTTAGAGTGCCCAGACCTTCTACCTGAGACCCATATTCAGGGAGTATGAGTCAGACCCATGCTGGATTTGCAGTTATCAGTCCTAGGGCCAATTAGCTCCTCCCTTTTCTGGACAATTCTCTCTATGTGTTTCTGCTGCCTGAACTTGTCCTCACACTCTGCATCTGAATTCCAGTTTGGCTCAGTATTTAGATGTGTGTTTTGCTACCGATTCCATCACTATCCATCCCTATTAGATGAGTGCTCCATGATGGTGGGTAAGTTAGTCATCGATCTCATGGAAGAGCATTTATGATAGACTTTCCCTTGTTGTTCACATTGTTAGTTGGGGTCAGCCTTGTGGGTCTTCTTTGGATATTTCTCTAGGTTCAGTTTTCTCTTCAATCATGTAATGGGTCCCTGTTTCATGCTCTCTCTCTCTCTCTCTCTCTCTCTCTCTCTCTCTCTCTCTCTCTCTCTCTCTCTAACTCTCTCTCTCTCTCACTCTCAATCTCTCTGTTTTCTCCAATCTATTCCACTCCATACTCAGTCTTCCTAGTAACACATGATTTCCTCTCCCCGTCTCTTTCTCTCCCAGTTCCCTCTCAACTAACTGCCCTCCCACTCCTCAAATGCTTTGGAGATCTTCTCCCTCTCCCCTTCTGTATGGACCTTTTTGAATCTCTTAAAATCCTCCTTGTATCCTACTTTCTCTGGTGGTTTGAATTATAGGCTGGTGATCTTTTGCTCTATGTGTAAAACCCACACATGAGTGAGTACATGCAATGTTCCTCTTTTTGTGACTAGGTTACCTCATTCAGGATAGTTTCTTCAAGTTACATCCATTTGCCTGCTAATTTCAAGATTCCATTGTTTTATTCTTTTCCAACAGAATGTATTCCATTATGTAAATGTTCTACATCTTTTTATCCACTCTTCATCCTATCTGAAGCTAGGTTTCTTCCAGGTTCTTGCTATTAAAAATATTGCTGATATGAACATAGTTGATCTCTTGTCTTTGTTTCATAGTTCTGGATCATTTGTATATAAGACTAAGAGGGAGATTGCTGGGTTCTTTGTTAGACTGATGCACATTTTCCTTAAGAACTACCATACTGATCTGCAAAATGGCTGTAGAAGTTTGTGCTCCCACCAGCAGTGGAGGCATGTTTCCCTTTCTACATATCCTCTCCAGAATAAGTTGTCTTTGGTGATTCTACTTTTAGCCATTGTGGCAGGAGTAAGATGATATCTCAAAATTGTATTAATTTGCATTTCCCTGAATGCTAAGGATGTTGAGCACTTTCTTAAGTGTTTTTCAGACTTTTTGTTTTTGGTTTTTTTTCTAATGAGAGTTCTCTGCTAAGTTCTGTACCCACCATGTTTAATTTGAAACCACAAAAATTGCTTGGCTCTTTTTCCCAAGTGCTGGAATTTAAGGCATGTGCCACTGAACCCAGCTACTCTCTTTCTTCTTATTATTCATGTTTAAATCATTGTATCCTATTTATTTTTATCCCACAAGCCTACATATATTTTAAAACACACTGTAAACCTTTAGAGGTTTTTCTTTATCTGAATCTGCCTTTAGTGTAAAACTTTATCTTTACAGGCCATGACTCTTTTTCTGATAAACATATATGTCAAATGAAAGCCATTTTCCTGTAATAGCATGGTCTATCAAAGATTGAGGTGGGTAATTTTACAGACAGAACTGAGAGCTGTGCCTAATTTCTTGGTCTATGCTGCCCTACAGCATTATGTTACTGGCTAGGAGATATTGTCCATGCTATTTCAAGCTCAATGCACACAATTAATTTCTTAGCAGAGCATTTTAATTGCCTTGATGTTTTTTTTGCCATTATGCTGAAACCTGCCTTAAAGGAGCCATGCAAGTATCTGATTGTCTCTAGCAAAACAGACCACAATGAAAAATGTGCTAGTACCAAGAATCCTTGTTTGTCTGTGTTCCTTTGTTTCTAAATCATTTTCTTAAGCTTTTGATAAGTTTTAAGAGAAAGTTCTTATCATTCACTATGTTATCTTAAATTGTGAAAACAAAAATTAATCTCAAGATCCATACATGGCCGCCTTGAGGTCACTGTAACCTGATCTTTGAGACCCATCACCAACAGTCTAACACAGGCGAGAGTGGGCCCAGTTCAACCTGTTGCCCCACACATTCCTCCCTGGAAACCCCCTTGGTTAGCTCCACATCTCATCCCCCCTATACCTTGCCCTTGATGGTACAGTCCAAGTTCTGTGTTAGACCACCCTGAGAATACATTCATATCACCCACACCCAAAGGTCAACCTAACCCAAAATGCCTAAACAGGTCAATTCCGGAGGGCATGCTCTACGAATGTCTTCTTTTACCTTGTCTAGACATTGACATCTCCACTTTCTAGGTGATTCATTTTTGTTTGCTTTTGAAGTTTCCAGGGAGGGGTTCTCTTTGTAAATGCCCCGTCCTTCATGGATATGACTTTCTGAAGGAAGGCAGGCCAAGAGCACATGGAGATCAGCTCACTCAAATGGGGAGCAGATGGCAGGGAAAGACTGGTGAAGATAGATAGATGAATGACCATGAGCTCCATGATAGTGAACCACACATTTAATGTCAAAGTCCGGAATTCTAAGGCCACAGAGCTCTAGGCACAGAGTGTGTTTTTGGCCAGGTGACATTTACAAAGTTACATGCAGGACAGACAGGGAAGATGTGCTGCGTGACTGCCCTCGCCAGCAAGGAAGACACGTCTCCGGGAAGATCTTCTTCATGCAGTTTATTTCAGGATCCTTGAAACATGTTTCCTCTGACCTGTGAGAGACCCGGGGGACCCCTGCACAGGCATAAATATCCTTGCACTAACCAATCCCAGTGAGTTATGTGGACCCTGCAGATAGGCTACTCTAACGTGGAAGCAGACAGGCTGAACAGACTTAACCAAATAAGGGCATTTTTATGCCAGAGAGCACTTACCCTTGGGGAGGTGGAAGGCAGCAGCCAGTGCCATCTTTAAGGCATGGCACTTCGCAGCTCTGTACAGGAAGACACAGATAAATACTGCCTCGAAAGACCAAAAGCAAACAAACAAATAAACAAACCACCTAGAATGTGAGATTTGAGTGTTCCAGAGGTCAAAACAAGAAGAGTTTAGAGTTTGCACTAAGGCCATCACCTGTATGTGTGTGCATTCCTTTGGATGTTGGTGAATATGTGTGCGTGTGTTGTTGAAATGAGATGAAGGGGAACTTGGGATTATTTTGTCTGAAAAAGATATATATTTTTAAGTAGAAAAAACTCAGAAGATCAGATCTGCACTAAATAACTCAAACAACAAACATACAACAAAATGCATGTAAGAAAAAAAGAGAAGAAAAGGAAAGGAAAGAAAAAAATGGAGTCAAGTATGAAGACTTCTGTGTTCATACTGGGTGCTTCTCCTACCTTGCACCCTGGCACCAGACTCTTCAGGAGCCTGCAAGAACTCTAGGATGCTTAAGGCTACTGAGTTCATCAGGCCCTTGCCTCACCAGCCCTGTGCGACTTCTGCTTTTCAGAAACCACACAAGGTCAATTTCTCCCTGGTTCTGAAGTTTGGGTAAAGGCTTTTGGCAAAGGCACTCAGAATGGCCTCCTCCTGCATGACTTTCCAGATGGGCTTTCAAAGCTGGAATTGCAGATAAGGAAGGATGCCTTGCCAGGAGTTAGTTCTTGCTCTTGCAAGTCTCAACAAGACCACAGCTCCTGGAGAGAGTATCAAGGCCCTTTTGCAAATTCCAGTACAATGGGAATATATATATATATATGTATATACATATACATATATATACATACATACATATATATACATATATATATATACATATATATATATATATATGTATATATATATATACTCCAGCACATGGCTCCACCCACATCCCTGGGTTCTTGCCTTGTTGAGTAGCTAAGTTCAACCTCCAGTGCTGCTGTGCTTGTCTCGTTGCATAGACTTGAGGTATCAGGCAGCAAGATTCACTAGAAGCTGGGAGTCATTGGAGGCTCTCACCGCCCTGCAGTTTTCCAGGAAGAATAGAGAAGATGAGGAAGGAATGGTTCACCTCAGATCAGGGATTCCAGCTTAATGTACAATCTGGAGGTGGACATCTTGTCTAGCTATTTTTTTCCTATAGCCTGGAGGCCTTGATCAGGAGGTGAGAATCCAGTGTAAGAACTTCATCCAGGCAGTCAACTACCTGCAGGATCATTAACCCCCATAGCAGGGCCACTGCTAGAAATGACTCTGTGAAGAGTTCGATATGAAACCCCCACACACTCTTCCCTGGGAACTCACTGGAATGGCCCTGAATCTGTCCTCCCTGACGTGTCCTGCCCCAATGGGAGTGCTCCTTGTACTCTGATACACACCTAACCATCCCCAAGATGAACCTGCCTTTCCCCACACTGCGCCATTCCTTTCCCACTAGCCTACCGCTTTGGTTGAACACTGAAACAGAGGAGGGTTCCAACAATCCTCTCACCTTTGGGGAACTTCCAGGACCTCTCTGAGCACCTTAGAGTTGCTTAACCACACGGAACC